>CM071793.1:28905194-29358329 GCA_036559045.1 Platycarya longipes | reverse complement strand
GCATTACGTATCGCCGTCCCTGTCTTGACACAGAATTACTTAGCATAGCGAACATTACATATCGCTGTCCTCGCTAGTCATGTCAGTTTTCGAGCATTACGTATCGTCGTCCCCGTCGTGACACAACACTTAACTTATTACATTTTTCTTAACGTTTTCTTATCGTATTTTCTTAAAATACACGTCGTGACTTACGACGACGCACATATGTGACGAAATATAATATAATACAAACTTAGACTAATAACATGCAAATTTCACGTTTTTACAAAGCATATGACATAAAAAAGCATAACACAAAACCTACATGCACATACGTCGCCTAAATTCATAACGTCAAACTTAACAAATAATACGTATGAAACTAAATAAAATATTATATTTTTATTTAATTAAGGGCTGGCCGAATTTTCATGGAAATTTTTCTTAATTATTTAGTCCTTTTAACTCTTTCAACTCAAGTCCACAAGTTTGCATAATTTCATAACTACATTATTTTTAAGTGTTTCTTGAACTATTCTTATACATAAAATTTTATTTTTATTTTATTTTATCTTTTTATGACAATAATTGTAAAAAAAAATTCCTAGTATATTAAGGTTCCTAAAATTATAATATTTGTTAAAAATATTTTTCAAATAATTCACTAGAACTTTTAAAATGAAGGAAAACTCCCCTTTTTAAGGGTTACCAACTCTATTTTGTTACTTAATTCCAGTTCCGTCCTTCATAAAATTCTTATCTCTTAAAACTTAAAACATAAAAGTTGTATATCTATGTCTTATATTTTCATAGCCTTTTGAATCAATCAATTTTGACATTACACTAATAAGTTATGACCATTTTACTGAAAGATGTTAAATCTGTCTACTTAACTCTTTTGAAGTCCGAAAGTTACTAGGGTTGTTCTATCATTTTTTTCCAAATCATGACCTCATATTTTCAAATATTCCTCTTATTATATGATCATAAAAAATATGCATAAGGTTCTAATTTCCTAGTATTTTTCCACAACAAAAACCACTCCATAATTCAAGAACATGGGATAGCCCATACATTTTGTGCACATTATTTCATACAGGATTCGATGACCAGCCGGGGGATAGCCCCGATGAGGCAGGAGACTTCGGGGAGTCCTGAGGGACTTTTCGACTATAGTCCTTATATGGACATTTCTTTTGTTTCCTTCGGACCTCCTATCAGTAGTTGACCCACCGGAGCTTGGAGTCTGGACGCATCCTCTTTTGCTGAGGAGAGGCGACGTACGGGATGCTGCATAACCATAGGAGTAGATGGTTCATTGTCCATGTGTGGAGTTTGTGTGACTCCACAGGGACAACAGCTCCAGCGAGACTTTAATATTAGTATGGATAGGTTTCGCTATGGGAGAGAATACCCCGAGGTTAAGAGGGAGAAAGAGTGAGGTGAAGGAAAGTTCTTTTGGGATGAATGTAATATATTTTGCTACAGTTGGGTTATGTATATGTATAAAGTACAATGTTAAGTTATTAATGAATGTTGTATATGTTTTTCCGTGTGATCTTTAGAAAATTTCATATCTATAACCTGATCCGCTGCGATTTAAGTGATTTATACCTTTTAGTCTTGTTAGGTACGAGGGTGAGTAGCCGAGTGTTGCTCATCCAGACACCTTAATTTACGTTAAATCCCAGACGTAAATTGGGGGCGTCACAGATTGGTATCAGAGCGATTACATCTCTGGGTAAAACCTACGTGTCCTAGGAAAAATGGATCACATGGTACTAGT
Organism: Platycarya longipes; assembly: GCA_036559045.1. Taxonomy (NCBI): domain Eukaryota; kingdom Viridiplantae; phylum Streptophyta; class Magnoliopsida; order Fagales; family Juglandaceae; genus Platycarya; species Platycarya longipes. Next base: position 29,356,561 of record CM071793.1, on the reverse strand, counting down.
ATAGGCTTGAATCTTTATCAGATTGGAGTTTGGAGTAATATGGATGAATGTTTGGATTTTAGAAATTTGGAAGTTTCTAAAGTGAGTATAGCTTATGGTAAAGTTGGGTGTATTTCAGGAAAACAATATGCCAAGAGGTCGTCCTCCCTTGAAACGAGTAGACATGGTGAACCAGAATCCTTCTCTGGTTACCCCTCTACGTACTGAAGAGCAAACGGCACCGAGCTCACCGTTGAGAGAAGGACAGACGCCATCGAACCCACCGTTGGGGGAAGGGCAGACGGCACCGAACCCATTATTGGGAGAAGACCAGAGGACACGGAACCCACCCTTGGAAGGGGGATCAGTGGCGCAAAACCCCCCATTGGAAGGAGGCCAGGCAATAGCTGAAGCTATTCGGCAAATGGCGGAAGTGGTGAAAAACCAAATAGAACAGAGCCGTTATTCTCAGCAGAATGAAAATAGAAGAGAAGCTCAAGGGTGTCCGTATGAAAAGTTTCTAGCATATCGATACCCGCCCTTTATCGGAACGGAAGGAGCATTAAAGGCAGACAAATGGATCGTAGACTTGGAACGCACCTTCGAAATTAGTAGTTGCACTGAAGTTCAGAAAGTGCAGTATGCAGGACATCTGTTACAAGGAGAAGCAGGACTGTGGTGGGACACAAAGCGAAAGCTGTTAAAGTTAGAACTGGGAGAAAATGTAGTGCCCACATGGGAAAGGTTCAAGAAAGAGTTCGACGATCGATTCTTCCCGGAATCGATGAAGCGGCAGAAAGCTTTGGAGTTTACTATGTTAATACAAGGCAGTATGTCGGTGGAACAGTACTCAGCACGGTTTATGGAATTGGCGAGATTTGCTCCGCATCTGGTAGCTACTGAAAAAATGAGAGCCCAGAAGTTTCAAGAAGGACTGCAGCCACGAATTCGTATGCAAGTGGCATGTTTGCAAATTGAGAATTTTCAAGAGCTAGTGAATGTAGCGGCCATAGCGGAAGCTGAACAGAGGAGTGTTATGGCGCAAACTCAAGCCTATGGAAAAAGAAGATTTCAATTTTCTGGAGGAAATGATGCTAGGAGGAAACCAAATTTTAGATCCACGGATAGAGGAAAAGGAGTAGCAATTAATCCAAACGTGCCGATTTTATTTCCGCAATGTGCAAAATGTGGACGTCGACACCAGGGAGATTGTCGAGTGGACCATAGAGTTTGTTATAGATGCGGTCGGCCGGGGCATCTGATCAGAGACTGCCCTCAGAATACCTCTCAAGGAGTAGCTCTACCCGGAGGAAAAGCCAAAGCTCCTGCGAAAGCTAAAGTGTATGCTATCACGCCTGGAGAAGTGGATATGGAGGCAGACGAGACAATAGATGCTAACGTCATTATTGGTAAATTTCCAAGTCTCCTCTTTTAGTTAATGAATGGATTCTTTGGGAGTGGTAATAATAATAATAGTAGAATAAAATTTTCTTTAGGTAAGCTTAAGCTGAAGCAATGCGTGGTTTATACCTTATTTGATTCGGGAGCAACCAGATCCTTTATTTCCTATGATTGTGTCCAAAGGTGTGAATTAGAAACTGAATTGTTGACCCAAAAAGTTATAGTGGTCATGCCCAATGGAAAGGTAGCAGGATGCCACCGGATGGTGAGAAATTGCCCCTTGGAGATTGAAGGTTCACAACTGGTCGCTGATCTGATACTATTCCATTTGATGGAGTTCGATTTAATTTTGGGAATGGATTGGTTGGCCAAGTATTATGCTAAACTGGACTGTCGCAGAAAGGAAATAATTTTTGACTTACCCAAGGAAGGGAAATTTTGTTACAAGGGGGAAATGTTGAAGGCAATTTCCTCCATAGTAACCGCTAAGCGAATAAAGAAAAGTATTAATAAGGAGACTAAGGGCTACTGGGTAATCATGTTAAATTCTTCAGAAGTTGTTAAAGGTATTCAGGGAATTCCTGTGGTGGAAGACTTCCCTCAAGTCTTTTCTAATGATCTACCGGGACTACCTCCTGATAGAGAAGCAGAATTTGTTATTGAATTGGAACCAGCCACAACTCCAGTTCATAGGGCTCCGTATAGGATGGCACCGGTGGAATTAGAAGAATTGAAAGCTCAAATTGAAGAACTTTTGAGAAAAGGATTCATCAGGTGATGAGTGCACAAAAATGCACTCTAAATACTCTATTTAAATGTTAAAAGAAATGAGAAAATAATGAATATAACTCATGTTATTAAAATTAATGGTCATTTATCTTGAGATAGATATAAGCATGATTTAATATATTGATGAGAATATAAAATGCCATATTTTCCTCTCTTAATGTTTAATACTTTATTCTTATTTGATGCCTAAATATACTCATTATTCTTATATTTTGATTTAGGACACAAATAGAGGCATTAGGAGCAAATGAAGATAATTGCGGAATTTTAGACAGTTCTGACGTATTTTCGTAATATGGGCATAACTCTCTCATCCAATCTCTGATTGAGCTGATTCAAGATGATATAGAACCGCAAGAGAAATATCTATAACTTTTATGTTTTATGTTTTAAGAGATATCCACTCAATCCAAGACAAAATCGACCATCAAGTGGACGCACCTGCACTTGACGTTCCTGGATATTTTTCAGCCACTTGCATCAAATCCAAATGTCATCATAATATTTTCCAGCAAGCACTCCTACACCAACTTGGAAATGCAATGATCAATTCATATGCAAGATGAAGTGCACTCAAGTTTCTTCAAGACAAATTATTTGACTACAAGATATTAAGTCATACAAGACAACTAATGGGTAGAGAAGCAAAATTGAAACACTCAACCTACAAGCAAAATCCAGCTCATGCATAGTGGGAAAACAAATGATCAAAATGACAACTCACAAATCACTTGGATTCAAGAATGGCACATGGCAAAACAAGTTGAAATTGTGATGATTTTGTCATGACAACTTGCATGAAGGATGCTTATAAATAGAAGGGAGGGGTGTGTGTTCTAAGACAATGCTTAGTGTGGGAGGATGCTTTGGAAGAGCCATTGTTTTGAGAGCTTAAGAAAAGAAAAGAAAAGAAAAACCAAAGAAGAGAGAAGAAAATAATGGTTGGCTCTTCCATATTATCCCTTGAAGAATTTTTGTTACATATTTTCAATATGTGTAACTAAATTCTCTAAGAGGGTTAGGGATGAACTTGTGTGTGTGATGGTGTTTGTAATTTATTTTTGATTCATGTATTTGGTCTTTAAATATTAAAACTCTTTTGTTCTATTATTCTCAATTTATTTGTGATGTTTTTCGTCTTCAAATAATTATAGAATCTATTTCGTTTATAGATTCAGTCATGCTTTTTCTATTGAGTGGATTAGTTCTATAATTATGTTTGGAGCAATTGATTATCTATATTGATTTAATTCTCTGCTGCAATATCGCCTCTTGGGTATATTGTCGTCGTTGGATTTTCTCAATGTCGATAACAATTTATGAGAGTTAAGCGCAAAGAATGATTTTTCAAAGAGTTACATTTGATTTAAACTTTGGTTATTAATGTTATATCTTCCGATTAAGAATTTGGATATAGAATTCTTAATTGAGTTATCAATGAATTAAGAATAAATTTGAATACCACAAATACACAAGGAATTCCCTATGCTCTACTTTTCGTCTCATTTTTATACTGTTCAAATTACTCATTTAGTTTTAATTTACGTCACACTCTAAAATTTACTTTTCGCACTCATCTAAATCTTTTTGTTAATTTCGTTACTGTTCTTCAATTTCTCAATCCATCTCTCTGTGGAATCGACACCCCAAAACTATACTGCAAACGACCGCGTTATTCTTTGGGCGTAATCAAATTTTGGCGCCGTTGCCGGGGAGACGGTAGAAGAATTTGTAGCTTTTTTTAGTTGTTTAAAAAAAAAAAAAAAAAAAAAAAACGGTAACTTCGTTCATTTTCTTTTTAGCTTTCTGCATCTTTATTTTATTTTACTTTTCTTTTCGTAATTATTATTTTTTTTAGTATTACGCTTTTCTTTACTTTGCATGCGCAGGTACAGAGACGCTTTTGGACGGTTTGCTAGTAGACCCGTGCTAGAATCAGATTCAGAATCTAATTTTTCTAATCGCTTGTTTGATAATTCTTCCAATTCTGACGCGATGAGTGAACACGTGGACCAACCTGTTAGAACCCTCCAAGATTATCTTCATCCCGCACGAACAGCCACACCATCCTGTATTATGTTCTCACCTAATGTTCGTCATGTAGATTTCAAAACAGGAATGATACAATTACTTCCGACTTTCCATGGTCTAGAAAATGAAAACCCCTATGTTCATATTAGGGAATTTGAGGAAGTAGTTGCAACATTCCACAATCAAAATACCACTGACGACACGGTAAGGCTAAAGTTCTTTCCTTTTTCTTTGAAAGATAAAGCTAAGAGTTGGTTGTACTCACTAAGACCACGGTCTATTGGAACATGGAGTGAGATGACTCAAGTGTTTTTCAATAAATACTTTCCCCAACATAAGACCAATGCTTTAAAAAGACAAATCTCTACCTTTGCACAAAAGGATAGTGAGACTTTGTACCAGTCTTGGGAAAGATTTAAAGAATTACTGAGTATGTGTCCCCACCATGGATATGAGAATTGGCGCTTAGTGAGTTATTTTTATGAAGGGCTTACGCCCAGGGAACGTCAATTCGTGGAAATGATGTGCAATGGAGAATTTTTACAGAAAAATCCCGATGAGGCCATAGAGTACCTCAATGAGCTGGCTGAAAAAGCTCATACTTGGACTGGACCTAGTGCTACTGATAGCACAAACAGGTCACGACCTACAGGAAACTTGAGTGGTGGTATTTACCATCTAAGGGAGGAGGATAACCTTAAGGCTAAGGTTGAAATGCTCACCAGAGAATTAGAGTTATTGAAAACCAAAAACTCAAAACCAACATACATGGCTAATCATGCAAACTCTTTTGGGCCATGTGTTGTCTGTGGTGGGGTAGATCATCATGCCCAAGACTGTCCTACACATGCTAACATGAGAGGATGGCGTAATCATCCCAACTTCAGCTGGAAGTCTGAAAACCAACAGCTTGCACAGCCTGCACAGCCTTCTAGATCATATCCTGCACCATACCATGCACCTCAATCTTCTAGAAATTCTTTAGAAGACACTTTGCATGCATTTATTGAAGTACAGGATAAGACTAACCAAAAATTTGAGTATTTAATTATGCAGGTTGTTGAAGAACAAAAGGAGATAAAGAGCCAAGTGTCTAAAATAACGAGCTTCTTGAGTGTAAATGAGCAAGGTAAGTTCCCTTCTCAAGCTCAGTCTATACCTCATGATCAACATATGGCACAAGAAACTGTGAAGAATGACGAGTGCCATCAGACATACATGATTGACTCACTCATAGACAGGGAAGTTTTCACAACTCATGATTCTGATCCCCTTGAGAATTTTATTGTTGATTTTGAGTTTAATCCTATCAGTGATTCGTCTGATGTAGCTAATATTTGTGCAATTTTTGACAATACTCAAGATTATAGCACACGGGCTTGGCAACTGAAGTTTAAGGAGTTGCTTGAGAAAAATGAAAAACAGATTCCTTCAAGTGGGCAAGTACCAAAAGTTAATCTAAAGCCTTGCCACCTACCTGTGAAGCTTGAGGACCGAGTTTATTGGGCAAATAAGTGTTTCATTTTTGACCCAGGAGGAATAGTTCAAGAAGTAGAAGATAGTCCGGTTGTAGACTTGGTCTATCAACTTTGACCACACCATGCAACAATAATTATTATTATTATTATTATCTTGTTTGTTTTGTTTTATTTTTGTTTACTACTATTTTCTTTATTTTTGTTTGCAGGATAGTTTCATTTTGTCATTTCAGATCACCACTTTTGACGCTTAGCGAGCTATCCACATCACACATCAGGTGTATCCTACCCTTTTTAGTTACTCCCCATTCAATTTTAATTCTTAAACATTGAGGACAATGTTTCATTTAAGTTGGGGGGTGGGAATACAAATCTGTTATTTAAACTCTGTGGCATATTTCAATCAATATATAAAAAATTGCCAAATTTTTTTCACACAGGCATCTTTTCACACATGATACTCATGCTCATTCATAACCATCTTGGTGAATTCAACAAATCCATCTTAAATCATTTTGCTAAAGTATCCACAGAACCATTTATGCACTTCTCCAAACTTTGTGGTAATATGGTGATTTGACACATGTAACTAAAGAATTATTTTGCTCAAGTATTCATGTGAATTTTGTGAGAATTGAGAGCTTACAAATACAGAAATTGTGATAAGTATCCATTGATCTGTTGAATTTGACACTTCTTTTGAGAATATCATTACATGGTTTGTGGTAAGATGGTGGATATACTTGGGATATGACGAAAGTCAACTTAGGATTAACGTTTGAGCCTTTCAAGCTGACCATTTTCATCATATACCCCTAGCAGCCAATTTTGAGCCAATATACACATATGGCCTTTTCTTTTCATATCTACATCATCCATACCTCTCCACATTGAAGTATAGCTTATACACTATATTTTCCTATCATTTTACTTCCAAGTGTGTACTAGGTGTGAAATTATCATTAAAAAAAAAAAAAAAAAAAAGAAAACCATGACAAAAATGGCATGGTGCTAGATGTGTCCATCAAATTATTCATGAAAGAGTTCATCAAATTGCGAAGACACCAGTGGCAAAAGAAGATGGAAAAGTGTACTTAGTCAAAAATCTAAAAAATTGAAAAGTACATCAAAAGGAAAGTATAGTCTACTGAAAAATTTAACAGATTCCCTTTTGTGTATACTTGGAAGTTTTTGAAATCTCTTCACCTTTTCTTCTTATAAACCCCAACCCTAAACCACATTACAACCCTTTGTGTTGATTTTTCCGATCCGAAGTATGCTTGTGGAAAGAATGGTGGAAATCTCATTTGTTAGTATTCCTATCATAAGATCAATGTTTACTTGTTACTTATTTATAATTGGCTAAATTTCCATGAGAGTAAATGTACACCTTTGTCAACTCCATAGAGAGAACCCTTACATGAAACACTTCTATACCCGTGAGTTATGGAGTTGAACCTTTTTGCTTAAGATATTCTAATGTTGCATGTGTCAAAACCTCTGATTTGATAAAAATAGTTTGGAACACATACACACTCTGTGGATTGCTATATTTGAATTACTTGTGAAAGGGTTATTGAATTTCTAAGATTGTTTTGATATGTAAATTTGAAAACTGTGTCTTGATGGCCCCTATGTGTGATTTTCTTTGGTCTTTCTCATCATTTTGCATGAAAATTGCTAGGGACTAGCAATGAGTAAGTTGGGGGGTGTGATGAGTGCACAAAAATGCACTCTAAATACTCTATTTAAATGTTAAAAGAAATGAGAAAATAATGAATATAACTCATGTTATTAAAATTAATGGTCATTTATCTTGAGATAGATATAAGCATGATTTAATATATTGATGAGAATATAAAATGCCATATTTTCCTCTCTTAATGTTTAATACTTTATTCTTATTTGATGCCTAAATATACTCATTATTCTTATATTTTGATTTAGGACACAAATAGAGGCATTAGGAGCAAATGAAGATAATTGCGGAATTTTAGACAGTTCTGACGTATTTTCGTAATATGGGCATAACTCTCTCATCCAATCTCTGATTGAGCTGATTCAAGATGATATAGAACCGCAAGAGAAATATCTATAACTTTTATGTTTTATGTTTTAAGAGATATCCACTCAATCCAAGACAAAATCGACCATCAAGTGGACGCACCTGCACTTGACGTTCCTGGATATTTTTCAGCCACTTGCATCAAATCCAAATGTCATCATAATATTTTCCAGCAAGCACTCCTACACCAACTTGGAAATGCAATGATCAATTCATATGCAAGATGAAGTGCACTCAAGTTTCTTCAAGACAAATTATTTGACTACAAGATATTAAGTCATACAAGACAACTAATGGGTAGAGAAGCAAAATTGAAACACTCAACCTACAAGCAAAATCCAGCTCATGCATAGTGGGAAAACAAATGATCAAAATGACAACTCACAAATCACTTGGATTCAAGAATGGCACATGGCAAAACAAGTTGAAATTGTGATGATTTTGTCATGACAACTTGCATGAAGGATGCTTATAAATAGAAGGGAGGGGTGTGTGTTCTAAGACAATGCTTAGTGTGGGAGGATGCTTTGGAAGAGCCATTGTTTTGAGAGCTTAAGAAAAGAAAAGAAAAACCAAAGAAGAGAGAAGAAAATAATGGTTGGCTCTTCCATATTATCCCTTGAAGAATTTTTGTTACATATTTTCAATATGTGTAACTAAATTCTCTAAGAGGGTTAGGGATGAACTTGTGTGTGTGATGGTGTTTGTAATTTATTTTTGATTCATGTATTTGGTCTTTAAATATTAAAACTCTTTTGTTCTATTATTCTCAATTTATTTGTGATGTTTTTCGTCTTCAAATAATTATAGAATCTATTTCGTTTATAGATTCAGTCATGCTTTTTCTATTGAGTGGATTAGTTCTATAATTATGTTTGGAGCAATTGATTATCTATATTGATTTAATTCTCTGCTGCAATATCGCCTCTTGGGTATATTGTCGTCGTTGGATTTTCTCAATGTCGATAACAATTTATGAGAGTTAAGCGCAAAGAATGATTTTTCAAAGAGTTACATTTGATTTAAACTTTGGTTATTAATGTTATATCTTCCGATTAAGAATTTGGATATAGAATTCTTAATTGAGTTATCAATGAATTAAGAATAAATTTGAATACCACAAATACACAAGGAATTCCCTATGCTCTACTTTTCGTCTCATTTTTATACTGTTCAAATTACTCATTTAGTTTTAATTTACGTCACACTCTAAAATTTACTTTTCGCACTCATCTAAATCTTTTTGTTAATTTCGTTACTGTTCTTCAATTTCTCAATCCATCTCTCTGTGGAATCGACACCCCAAAGCTATACTGCAAACGACCGCGTTATTCTTTGGGCGTAATCATCAGGCCTAGTTCATCCCCATGGGGAGCGCCAGTGTTGTTTGTGAAGAAGAAAGATGGGACGATGCGGATGTGCATAGACTATCGAGAATTGAATAAGGTTACCATTAAGAATAAATACCCGTTGCCACGGATAGATGACCTGTTGGATCAATTAAGAGGAGCAACTGTGTTTTCAAAAATAGACCTTCGGTCTGGCTATCATCAGTTGAAAATCAGGGAGCAAGATGTACCTAAGACGGCTTTCCGAACCCGATATGGGCACTTCGAATTTTTGGTTATGCCATTCGGAGTGACGAATGCACCAGTAGTATTCATGGACTTGATGAACCGGATATTCAGACCATATTTGGACAAGTTTGTGGTGGTTTTTATTGATGATATTTTAATTTACTCTCAGACTAACGAAGATCATAAAGAGCATTTGAGAGTAGTAATGGAAATTTTACAAAAACATCAACTGTACGCCAAACTTAGCAAGTGTGAATTTTGGCTACGAGAAGTTAAATTTTTGGGTCATGTTATTTCAAGTGAAGGAGTCTCAGTGGATCCGGCAAAGATAGAAGCAGTAATGGAGTGGCAGCAACCAACCAATGCACATGAAATACGAAGTTTCTTGGGATTAGCTGGATACTATAGAAGATTTGTGGAAGGATTTTCCAAACTGTCTGCACCTCTGACAGCATTGACTAGAAAGAATGCTAAGTACGTTTGGAGTGAACAATGTGAAAAGAGTTTTCAAGAGCTAAAGAAGAGATTGACTACAGCACCAATTTTAGCCTTGCCAGAACCTCATAAACCTTATGTGATATATAGTGATGCCTCAAAAATGGGATTGGGGTGTGTGTTAATGCAAGAAGGAAGAGTAGTTGCGTATGCATCCCGACAACTTAAGGATCATGAACAGAATTATCCCATGCATGATTTAGAGTTAGCAGCTGTAGTGTTTGCTCTAAAGATTTGGCGGCATTACTTATATGGAGAGAGGTGTGAAATATTTACGGACCATAAGAGTCTCAAGTATCTTTTTAGCCAGAAAACCTTGAATATGAGACAGAGAAGGTGGATAGAGACTATAAGTGATTTTCAATGCGAAATCAAATACCACCCTGGAAAGGCTAATGTGGTAGCCGATGCCTTGAGTAGGAAAGTTCAAACAGAAGAACTTTCAGTGCTGGCAGCAATGCGAGAAATTCTAGTGAACAGATTATCACAGGACCTCAAGCTAATGGAGATTCAAGAAATTGTTCCTTTAACGGACAAAGAAATTAAGGAAAAACAACGAAAGGATGCTAAGCTGGAGAAGATAAAACAGCAAGTACTGGAAGGGAAAGGGTCTCCACACTTTATGATTTCAGGAGATGGAATGTTATACTTTGGGAGAAGGAAGATCATTCCAGATGCCCCAGAATTGAAAGAAAGGTTGATGAAAGAAGCTCATAGTACACCATATACTGCTCATCCTGGAAGTACTAAGATGTATCAAGATTTAAAAGAAAAGTTTTGGTGGGAAGGAATGAAGAAGGATATTGCGACTTTTGTAGCCAAGTGTCCAGTATGTCAGTTAGTAAAAGCTGAACACCAAAGACCAGCCGCTAAGTTGCAACCCCTACCAATTCTTGAATGGAAATGGGAAGATTTATCTATGGATTTTGTGGTAGGATTTCCAAGAACATCTACGGGAAAGAATTCGATTTGGGTGATAGTGGATCAATTGACGAAGAGTGCTCACTTTTTACCTATTTCCAACACGGATTCTATGGAAAAGTTAGCAAAAGTTTATGTGAAGGAAATAGTTCGTTTACATGGAATACCCAAGACTATAGTATCAGACAGAGACCCTAGATTTACATCTCGATTTTGGCAAAGTTTACAGAAGATGATGGGTACCAATTTAAATTTCAGCAGCGCTTATCATCCTCAAACGGACGGGCAAACAGAAAGAACTATTCAGACTTTGGAGGATATGTTGCGAGCCTGCGTGTTAGATTTTGACAAGGATTGGGAAAGTCTGTTACCGTTAATTGAATTTGCATATAATAACAGTTTTCAAGCTACTATACAGATGGCACCATATGAAGCACTTTATGGGAAGAAATGTAGGTCTCCTATTTATTGGGATGAAGTGGGTGAAAGTAGTGTTTTGGGACCCGAGTATTTACAAGAAGTCAAAGAGCAGATCACAAAGATTAGAAATCAGATAAAGACAGCACAAAGTAGACAGAAGAGTTATGCAGATAATCGTAGAAGGGCTTTAGATTTTATAGTGGGAGACTGGGTATATTTGAAGATTTCGCCACTAAAGGGAGTCATGCGATTTGGTAAGAAAGGGAAGTTGAGTCCTCGTTATATTGGACCTTATGAAATTCTGGAAAAAGTAGGTCCAGTGGCTTACCGTTTAGCCCTACCTGATGATTTGCAAGGAGTTCATAACGTCTTCCATGTATCTTCTCTGAAAAGGTGTTTGAATGATCAACCAGTGGCAGTAATGGATCCGCGCCCTAATAATTTACGTTCCAATTTAACTTACGAAGAATGGCCTGTACGAATTGAAGACCAGAAAGAACAGACCCTTCGGAATCGTACCATAGTGTTAGTAAAAGTACTTTGTAATAATCCTGTTTTTCAGGAAGCCACTTGGGAACGTGAGGATGTAATGAGAGTTAATTATCCCCACTTGTTTGAAACATAGTTGTAATAATATGCGTTATAAATTGAATTAACTGTCTTGCATTTGTATGATATTTGTGTTTTCTTTTATATTTATATTCATTAATATTTAACCTTATACAGGATTATGGCTCCAAAAAGAACCGCACGTATGTCAGTCACCCCTGTAGATCAGTTAAAGAAAAGATCTGAAAGAGTTAGAGAGAGATTTCGTAGAGAAAAACTGAAACAGTGGAAAGCTGAGAGATTGAGCTGGTTAAATAAAAGTGAGAAGCACAGAACCCACATTATGGACATAGACGAGAAAGGTAACCCTATAAGTAGAAAAGCGTTACCAGGTGAGGAAAGACAACCCACTAGAAAATGGTTAAAAGCAGAGAAAAGATTTTTGAAAAGAGAGGACAAAGGAAAAGCTGTCATAATAGAGTCATCTGATGGATCTGAGGAGCGTAAACGTCAGTGTGAAGAGGGACCTATAATAGAAGAGACCGAGGAAGAGAGATTTCGTATGTTGCAAGAGATTAGTGTGAATATGTACTATGATCCCGATATAGACATGATATTTTATCACTCTCAGGATTCACTAATTAATGAGGAAAAAGTACCTACCTCTTCAGAAGAATCTACTGCTAGCAACCGAGGTACAGACTCCTTAACCCTTATTTATTTTATCTTAGCGATTTCGGGGACGAAATCCTTTTTAAGGGGGGGAGGATGTAATAGCCCAAATTTTCTAAGGTAAATTATTTTATGGATATTATTTTAAGGAGATTTATTTGATGCAATTGTTTATTAGGAAATTAGAGTGGGAGATTTAGTTGAGGAATGTGAGATAACACTTAGTATTGGGAATTATGCACTTTCGGATTAATCTGTCGAGTTTTAGGAAAATGATCATAAGTCAGCCATATGAAGTCCAAATGAGGTGATTCTAATTGACATAGAACCTTAAGAGATAGATCTAAAACTTTTATGTTTTAAGTTTCCTGAGATTCGGAGGGAATCAATAACATATTTGGGAATCAAGTAGGCAGCTTTGGAATGGGCTTAAATGGAACCCGAATTGGATAATTGAACTAAATTGGGGCATGTAACCAAATAGGCAACTGGTTTTAGGATTCTCTGGGATTAGGACATGTTTAGGGATAGTTAGGAATGGATGGAAAGTTGATTTGGAAGTCAATTGTATAGCTAGTGTGATGGGAACTCAATGGGAGCCAAAATCTGGTTGATAGGTGACTAAGTGGATCAAATTTGGCTCTACCTTAACTAAACTATGAAGTGACCTTCTAGAACTTGTTGAGGGGAGACCTAAGGGAGTTGGGAAGGAACCAAATGGGTAGGAAGAGCTGGAGATGGGCGTGTGACACAAGGGGAGAGCTGGAGATGGGAGATGCATGCATGGTTAGGTGAAATGCCACCTCACCTCTTATCCCTTTAGCTTGCTTCTCAGCCATGGATCAAAATGGGCAGCCAAACCACCTCAATTGTGAGCCCTTGGATGACTAATCCAGCTGCAAAGCCTAGGATTTGGGAGGCTTAATCCTCATCATTAGATTTCCCCTAGATGGACACCTCATCACATGCAAATCTGGCAACTAGGGCACCTAAGGTGCAATTCCTTTTCTCTCCCTCATGTTGGTCGACCACCACCCTATAAATAGAGCCTTGAGAGCTTCCTAAGCTCCTTTAGAAGGAGAGAGCACTTGCCTTGTGAAGCCATACCAGAAAACTCTCCCCAAACCCTCAAAGTGATCACTTGTGAGTGAAGTGAGTGTGTGTGGGAGAAAACTTGGAGGAAGTTGGTTGGATCATTTCTCTTGGGCTTGGAAGGAATTGTAAGTCCATATTCTAGCTTAATTTAAGCATGGAAGTGGTTTATTAGCATGATTGAATTATGTTTAATAGTAGTGTACATTTAAGAACATGTCTAAGTGGAAATGGACACATGAGTAGGGTTGAGTATATTTGTCTTGTTTATGTGTTTAATAAAATTGTAGAAACTTGGATTTAAGCTTGTAAGAAGATAAATGGAGTGTATGGAAAAGATTGGCATGTTTTGAGTAGAAAAACCCTTAGAGCCGTGAGTTCGCTCGACTCTCGCTCGACAGGTGGTCGAGCGAAGGCAAAATCTGAACCCTCGCTTGACTGTCGCTCGATACCCCACTCGAGCGAGTCCCAACCCGAGACTTCGCTCGATACTCGCTCGACAGGCCGCTCGAGCGAGATGCCCTGTTTTGCTTAGGTTTAGGGTTTTCTTGGAATAGAAGTGGTGTTCCAAATGGGAAGGGTTATAAGTGAGATAACTCATGTGTATAAGAGAAGAATATAAAGAAAGAGAACAATGTATAAAAGATTAAGTTAGTCACGTCATGACGGGGACGGCGATACGTAACGCCCGTATGACTGACGTGCCGGCAGGGACGGCGATACGTAACGCCCGGATGATTGACACCAGACTCATCATAACGGGGACGGCGATACGTAACGCCCGGATGATTGATGAGTATATGATTGATAAGTTAGTCACGTCATGACGGGGACGGCGATACGTAACGCCCGTATGACTGACGTGCCGGCAGGGACGGCGATACGTAATGCCTGTCGTGATATGAAAGAATATAAAAATCTTAAGGGAAAATGGGGTAATTTAATATAAGATCTTGGGTGAGTTGAGAAAAGTGTCAGTTAGATAGTGGTCTTGTGAGGGGTATGTTAGAGTAATTTCCCTTGTCAGTTGTGGTATAACTTTATGGTTGTTTTCCCTGTTTCCTTTAAGCTGTTTATGTACTTACTGAGATTTCATTCGAAATCTCACTCTTTTGTGGCTCCATATATTTTGTGCATATTATTTCATACAGGATTCGATGACCAGCCGGGGGACAGCCCCGATGAGGCAGGAGACTTCGGGGAGTCCTGAGGGACTTTCCGATTATAGTCCCTTTTTGGATATTTCTTTTGTTTCCTTCGGACCTCCTACCAGTAGTCGACCCACCGGATCTGGGAGTCTTGATGCATCCACTTTTATTGAGGAGAGGCGACGTACGGGATGCTGCTTAACCTTAGGAGCAGACGGCTCCTTGTCCATGTGTGGAGTTTGTGTGACTCCACAGGGACAACAGCTCCAGCGAGACTTTAGTATTAGTATGGATAGGTTTCGCTATGGGAGAGAATACCCTGAGGTTAAGAGGGAGAAAGAGTGAGGTGAAGGAAAGTTCTTTTGGGATGAATGTAATATATTTTGCTACAGTTGGGTTATGTATATGTATAAAGTACAATGTTAAGTTATTAATGAATGTTGTATATGTTTTTCCGTGTGATCTTTAGAAAATTTCATATCTATAACCTGATCCGCTGCGATTTAAGTGATCTATACCTTTTAGTCTTGTTAAGTACGAGGGTGAGTAGCCGAGTGTTGCTCATCCAGACACCTTAATTTACGTTAAATCCCAGACGTAAGTTGGGGGCGTCACAATTAGTATGAAAAATGGTGACAAAATGCATGCATGTTAAAATGATGTTTGGAGTTGAAAAGAATTTAAATTGGTGCATATATGGGTTTCGGTTTTAAAGGTTTTAGGGTTAAGTTTTTAATTGATTAACTATTCTTTCATATGATGATTGAGCCTTGAATACTTGGAGAGAGTTAGAAGCATGAAAAATTTGGAGGATTTCGTAGCATGATGTTTCGGTTTCACATCTATGATTTAGTGTGCTATTTTGGTGGAAGGAAAAGTGATGAAAATACTAATCCTAAGGACAATAGGGTTCGGTCAACCTCTCTTAGTGAGGCTAAAATGGTTTAGTTAATTTTACTAAAATTTAGTGAGTATGTGGAAGGAAATAGAAGAAAGAAACCCTAGGTAGTAACCAAGGAGGGTCTCGGCCCAACGATAAGGGTGGAGGCCGAGCACCCCACTCAAATCATTAGACCCAATTTTGTGCGTATATATGAATGGTGAGTTGACTGATGTGATGTTTGACTTATGAAAAAAGATGGCTAAGTGTGCACTCAAATTCGTCTCGAGTTTTTGCATGATTAGCGTTAAAGGTTTGCATGTCACATGCATGGAGCACGAAAATCATATTTTTGGAGTCAAACATGTTTTCAAAGGAAAAGAAAAGAATTAAAGTTTTATAAGAACCCCAAAGGCTTGGACGGGGTAGTGCCCCAGTGGAACTCCTTGTTCACTCAGGAGTGATTAAAGTTGAGTGAAAGCCCTTGGATCGACGAAGAACAGTCGGCGGACCATGTATGGCTCCAAAAGGTGTCCAGAGCGTGGTCGTACCTAATGCTAGTGGGTGCCATAAAAGCGGTGTTAGTCTCGGCCTCACCATATGAAAAATTTGTAGTTGCTCGGAGAGAAATCCCTGAGTGACGAAAAGCGCAAAAGGGCGCGAAACGTATTCACCTAGGTTGACATGGTCGCCAGGTGTGACGGTAACTAGCGGGGAGCACACGGTGCATAGGGGAACCGTGAGGGGTCCAACATGAACAATGACGGGGAAGGCGATACGTAACTCCCGTATCACTGATAAGGACTTTCACGACATGACGGGGAAGGCGATACGTAACTCCTGTATGATTGACATGACGACGGTAAAGGCGATACGTAACTGCTGTCGAGGTCAAAGAATGATATGAATATGATAAGTGGCGCCTAAGATAAGAAATTATGAAAGAAACGAAAAGCTTTTACGAAAAT
Organism: Platycarya longipes; assembly: GCA_036559045.1. Classification (NCBI taxonomy): domain Eukaryota; kingdom Viridiplantae; phylum Streptophyta; class Magnoliopsida; order Fagales; family Juglandaceae; genus Platycarya; species Platycarya longipes. The sequence continues at coordinate 29,340,096 of CM071793.1, read as the reverse complement.
GGTTGTTAAAGCATGAGTCAAAAGAATTTCGTATATGATGAACCCTTTTTATGAAAAGCAAGTATATGAACCAAAATTGAAAGAAAGTCAAGTTTTTATGAAAGTCTTCATGAGCATATGCATTTGCTAAGTCATTAGTCGCATATGCATGACACATGTTTTGTTTGTTATTCACTGATATGTATGCTTGAAATGATTTTGTTGAGATAGTTGTGTACTTACTGAGATTTCTCGAAATCTCACCCCTTTATATTGCCATTATCGTTCCTTGTGAGGACAATAGAAGTTGTTGCAGGAAAAGATGACGTCGACGAGACTCTCTAGACCACTGATGGTCTAGTGATCTCCCCACTTGTTGACGTGGTCGCGGGGTCAGCGTTTGGATGAGGATGTTTACTTACGTTTTATTTAGATCTTAGAAGTTGCCGATGTTTGGGAGAATATATATATATTTTTTGGAGACTGATACACTTAATTATATTTAGTAATATGAAATTTATTTTGGGATCTTAAATTTGTTATACCATGTGACGTAAGACAAAATTTTAAGTTCTTGCCTGATTATAGAATGGCTTGACCTTTTCCGTTGCGAAAATTTCCTATTCACTACGTTTAGTTTTAAATGCGTACTCGAACGTAAATAAGAACGAGAGGTGAACTTCCTTGTGTTGTTTATCCCTGACGTCTCGGTTTGCGTCTGATCCCAAGCGTGGACGGGGGCGTCGACACTGCATATATTTCTGGGTATGTTTGCTAGTTTTGTGTCATTTCCAATTACACTCTTATCTCGCATTAAGTTCTTTGTGCCATTTTCGATTAATTAATTAGTATTGAGATATTAGGAGGGCACAAAGAACTTAATGCGAGGTCAAGTGTATTCAAAAATTGCCCAAAAACTTAACCTAAATTTCTCACTGTATGAGAAAAGGATTTAAAGATCAAAGCTGGCCTATTGAAGAATTTACCCATAAATATGCCATCCAAAATCAATCTATCGCCCCCGATATCCCTCTTTTGCTTATGGTAGAATGCAAGAAGAAACAATAATGTGTCCCAATCTAAAGACTTGTTTTCTTTGGGAGACAAACCAAAAATTCCAAACTCATCTTAAATTCATCATTACACTTTTTCAAATTTTCATACAAAATATAATAAAAAAATAACTTTTTCAAATTTCAAAACCACTTTTTCAAATTCTAAAACAAAACTAATATTAAAAAAATATATTACAACAATATTTTATTTTATTTTTTAACTTTTATCTCATCTCATCTCATCTCACCTCTAAAACAAATAGGGTTACAGTTTACTTGAAAGATTGCATTAGCAAAAACAAAAAAATATCTCACTTAAGATTGTCAAATAGACACTGATGGAAAGTTTGCTTTCACTAAAATTAATTTCTTGTTAGTTTATGTCAAGTCCTGATAGTTAATAAATTTAGCGCAAGGATGTCAACCCTCTTACCCAATTTATAAATCCAGTTATTTGATTCCATTAATATAAAAGTTTTTAATCTTCAATTCAAATAATATTCTCCTTTATCCTGATATCCGGCTAATGTCTCAATTGTTACAATGAGAATGTTAAATTTAAATTTGAATTACTTCATATGCATACTACATATGTGGTATTTTTATAGATAATGAAAAAATGATAGCATAAACATATTATATCAATCTACTACTTTTTGGCTATATTTGACAATAGATTTTGAAAATCAAGTTCCATTTGTTGTATTGGAAGATTTGAATTTCTAGCAATGCTACCAAACCCGTAGATTCGCCACTCTTTGAAAATATAATTTTTAACAATCCAAAAATTCCTATTATAAGAATTGCATGTTTGTGATTTGACTTACAGTTTTGATTCAATTTATCAAGCATGTTGATACTTTCTTGGATATCTTAATGGATAGAAGCAAAAGAGTAAAATATCATCCTCAAGTTAGTATTTATTTAAAAAGTAAAAATTAGTTATACTTACGGCTTTGAATACATCAAATTCTATAGTCAATATTACCCATCAATTACTTGTTGTTCTTAGACTCTCATAAGAAACTCTTTTTTATTCTAGTGATCTATCTTTATGACTCTACTAATCTCACCACAAGGGATTTCTAAAGGATATAAAAGTAAATTACATAATTTTAGGAGAAAAATCTCATAAGAAAAGAAATTTTTAATTTTTTAAAAGTTGTAGCTCAGTCTTGAATTGGCAATGTTACTTAACCGTTTTGAAAGGATACCCTTCCTCCTTCCTAATTTTCTGATTTAGATATTATAAAAGTTTTGGTATATGAAAACGAGTAGTACTTTATTTCTCTTTTTTGCAACAGTTGAGGAATTCTTGGAATAGAGTTCAAGAAGATATGTACAGTTTTTGTTTTAAGTCTCGTTGCAACAATTTTTGAAGCCATTATGGCCAACACAAGTCTACTAAACAATTAGTTTTTTATAATATGGTAATCTCAAATTTTTTTTCTTTGACATGTCTATATAATTATGAGCTCTTATATTTATTTCCTAAAATGAATTATCTACCATATATACAACATATCAACTGTGGCAAGCTTATTTTCTAAAACATCAACCAAAATCACAATAGTAGAAATGTCATGTAATGCTAACAAAAACAAAGAAAAAATGCTATGTATTTAAAGATCTTTGAAATAAAAACGGAAACCCTTCATCACTTATCATATTTCTCTTTATTTTTAACTAGATTTAAGGAATCGCCATTATTAGGGGTGCCAATTTCAGATCATGAGAACTCAAACTGTCCAAATCGATCCGTTTCTTTTGACTCAGTTGGCTTGGTCTTTTTGTTAGTTTTTTCTTACAACCCTAACCATCATGAATACTCCAGTCCTAAAATAGGAAAACTTGAAGACAATATTTTCTAATACCATTGTTTTAATTTACGTTCTTTCATTCGAGAGGATCGAATATAATATACATAAAAATTATACACAATGTAGAAAATTAAAATATATATATATTTGAACTGGTCCGTTCCTAGAAAGAAAATCAAAACCGGATAGATTTTAACCAGTTTTAAGAAAAATAAAACCGATACCAGACTAAACCAAACTTTGTATCAAACCAAACCCGCTAGCTTGATCTAGTTTGATCTGGTTTACCGATTTTTTTTACACCCCTAGGAACTAATCATCTTATCCAGCCTTGCCAATTATTATTTTGGCAAGAAAAATACCAATACTATATAGTGTGTATTAATAGTTATACTAAAACTATATTATTAGATATTATAATATATCACAATAGTCTACAATATAATATATCAATATAGTTTATAAATCAATTATAATATATATTATAATATAAAACAATATATTATCTCTATAATAATATATACTATAATATATTAATAAATATAGTATATAGTATATTAAAATTGAAAAACCGAACTTAACCAAATCTAAATCGGTAAAATCAGAAGTATTGATTTAAAAGGGTAACCGATGCAGAATCAGTTCTTGAAAATGCAAAATCAGTGCATACCAATTGGTCCTAGATCTTGTCAAAAACCAAACCAAACCGGACCTGTTACACCCCCTATTTGTTCCAGATCAAATTTTGTCAAAAATGGACCAAACCAATCCATTCTACCCATTTTGGCCTAATTTTGGTACTTTGACAAAATTATGTGTTTTGTTTGAAATTTATATACTCAACACTTCTTAAAAAATCGAAAATTTCCTCTCGGGCTCTAAGGTGATTTAGGGCAACGTAGTGGTCGAGTGCTCACTATCTTGTATAGCATAGGATGATCAATTATGGCTAAGCAGTTAGCATCTTTGTACAAACGTTTATTGTTGACATCTCATGAGGAAGATGAAGTGATCATTGATGATGATTCGCTGGAAAACATGTCTCTATATGGAGGGAAAGGTATGATCTTATCCCTCTTTACCAAGAAACACTACAATCGTGAGGTTTTCAAGGTGACCATGTGCCGTGCATGGCATCCTTGGCAAGGTATTCGGTTTCGCAATCTGAATCACTCTCTCACTCTTGTGGAAATTGATGACTTACGAGACAAGGAGTGTGTGATTAAAGAAGGGCCCTGGGCTTTCGACAAGCATCTGGTTTTGGTTCAAGAGGTGGATGGAAGTAAACAAGTCAACCAAATATGTATTCATGAGGCTTCTTTTTGGGTCCATCTCCATGATCTTCCCCTGAGGGCTAAGAATGAAAAAGTGGGAGCTCGTATTGGACAGAAAGTAAGACGTGTGGAGGAGGTGGATTTAGAGAAGGGCGAACTGGCCCTAGGAGAATTTTTGTGTTTGTGTGACCCTTGATATCAACTCTCTTCTATTATGAGGTACTATCTTCTTAATGGGGAAGGGGGTGCGATTCTCTTACGAGAAATTACCAAATTTTTGTTACGAGTGTAGGTGCTTGGGCCATGGGGAGAATGAGTGCCACCAGCAAACAATTTTAGAAGGAATGTCCAATGACAAAGCTCTTGTAACGCCCCGAATTTTTTTTTTTAAACTATGCATGCACTTAAACTTACTAATTAAGTGCAATGCAAAATGCAACAGAAAATGGGTAAATCTTCAATACATGCAAAGAGATCTAACTCTTGCATAAATAGATCACATGGCATATTAAAACTATATCCTTCATAATTCTTCATTTATCATAACATATCGAATCCAGAACTTACATAACCCAGTTAGTATTCTTCTAACAAATATCTCTTCCTGCCTTCTGATACTCATGCTATTCCACTTGATCCCATATATAAGATCATTTCCTTAGGAGAGAAGTATTCTGTAGGACCATCGAGGCTCCTCAGAATCTTCTGTAATGTCTGAGTCTCATGACAATTTATTTTCTCCTACAACATCATCTATCATTCCATAAAGAATGATAGATAAAATATAAAATCTATCATTCCATAAGGAATGATAGATAAAATATAAAAAAGTGAGATTTCCAAGAAATCTCAATAAGTAAGTACACAGTCAACAAAATATGGCATAGATGATATAAGAACTTATCATACATGTCAATGCTCAGAGACATATATCTTATAAAAATGCTTTGTGAGAATCATGCATGACTTAGACTTATGTTCTTCATGGACTCACTCTATCATACTTAAACTCTTATCTCTTTTCTTTCGTAACATTGTGAGTCTTACTTGTTTCGTATCATCGACAGGCGTCCCATCAAATATTTCTTATTTCGTATCATCGATAGGCTTAGGTCCCTACCGACTTTCATATCCTCGACAGGCTTAGGTCCTTGTCAATTTTCACATCCTCAATAGGCTTAGGTCCCTGCCGGTTTTCATATCCTCGACAGGCTTAGGTCCTTGTCGGTTTTCAAATACTCGACAGGTTTAGGTCCCTGCCGGTTTTCAAATACTCGATAGGCTTAGGTCTTTGCTGATTTTCATATCCTCGACAGGCTTAGGTCCCTGTCGGTTTTTAGATACTCGACAGGCTTAGGTCCCTGTCGGTTTTTAAATACTCAACAGGCTTAGGTCCCTGTCAACACATTAATCATACGGGCGTGTATCGCTGGTCTCCATCATGATGTGACTGACTTATTAATCTTTCCACTTGTTAAGTTTTCTTAACGTAACTTCATGACCCATATATGTGACATAATGCAACATACGCATAAACTTAGACTTATAACATGCATATATTATGTCCATATGATCCTTATAACATGTGAGAACATTTCACAATAGTATACATCACATGCACATACATCTACATTACATCAATTCATAAAATCAATACCTACTAAGATAAACTCAATTCTATAACATGTATCATACCAATTATACACTTTAAATAACATATATAATTTTCTTTATTAAAACATCAACCTTTATCCAAGTAAAAGTCTTAAATTTAAGCAAACAGGGTATCTCGCTCAAGCAAGGGATCGAGCGAGAATCAAGCGAAGTCACGGGTTGCCTTTCGCTCGAGCGGGATATCGAGTGAGGGTCAAGCGAAATCTCGGGTTGTCTTTCGCTTGAGTGGGACATCTAGCGAAGGTCTAGCGATGGGTTATAGTTGTTCTTCGCTCGATCCATGGGTCGAGCGAGGGTTGAGCGAGGTCACAGTTCTTAAGGTTTTTCAACTTAAAATATGTCATTCTTTCACCTAAACCTTATTTTTTTACTTATTAAAACATAAATCTATGTTCTTATAATTTATTAAGAGTTTGGAATATAAGAATAACACCTTTTTGAAGTCTTCACATACTCTGTTCTGCCATTCAATCCCAAGTTCGCCCTCTAGAGTTCTTATCTTTTAGAGCTTAGAACACCAAAGTTGTAGAGCTCTATCTTAACTTTCCATATACTCTTAAATCATTCAATTCTGACATCAAACTAACAAGTTATGACCAATTTATCATAAGATGATAAATTTGTCAATATAACCCCTCTTAAATCCGAAAGTTACTAGGGTTGATCTATCATTTTTTTCCAAATCAAGACCTAATATTTTCACATAATCTTCTTCATATAATATTATAGAATATATTTCTAAGGTCTCATAATTTTTTATCATTTTATCATAGCAAAAACCACTCAAAAACTCAATAGGCTTCAATTAATACATCAACTAAGATTAAACTCGAATAAATATCAAACATGATCTAATCACCAAAGCACTCATTTTATGCCAAGATTAAGTTAATATATGCACTTACAAGTTTCTCAAAAACTTGAATGGATGATAAAACCAAGCTCTTGCAAGAATTCCTCAAAATCACACAATTAGCTCACTTAGGTGAAGTTTGGATGTTCAATGGTTTAAAGAGACTTCTTCTTTGGTTTTCTCTCCAAGTGGGCGTATGTTTTACCTTCCAAAGAGGGTTATAAGACTCATCAACACATATATATAGGAGGGTGGTTGACCCTTTAGAGGAAAAGGAAAAGAAGGGATGGCTATAAGCAACCAGTTATGTCTTTGTTTGGGAGATGAGGTGTCATACCTCCTAAAATCAAATGATTACCTCTAATCCTCCAAGATCCTAAGCCTTGCAACAAATATAATCATTCAATGGTTAACATTGAGATATTTTAGCAGCCAAAATTGATCAATGGTTGAGAAGGGAGCTAATGAGATAAGGTATGAGGTGGCACTCACCTAGCCATGCATGAACCAAGCCATTCCAACCCTCTTCTGGTATGCCACACCTCTCAACCCCTCTCCTATCCAATTTTGTCACATGTTACACTTTCTAAGACACCACTTGACATGTTCTAGAAGACCATTTTGAGATTTGGTTGGGATAACTTTGATTTGTAACTCACTTAGTTAGATTTGGACAGATTAAGATAGATCTCTTCCTCTCATGTTACTTCATGTCATTGGGTCAACTAAAGCTTCTAGATTACTTCTTATCATCATGCCACATACTCCTACACATGTCAATACCTCATAAGAATTGATAGCCAATCACCATTTTCGTCACATGCTCAATTTGATCCATTTCTTCTAACTCGAGTTCCATTTGAGCTCAAATCAAAACTGTCCACTTGTTTCCAGAATAAGTCGTCGATTTAGTTCAAATATTCAAAAACTCATAACATTAAAGTTTTAGATCTATTTCTTAGGATTCTATAAGAATTTGAATCACCTCATTTAAACATCATATGACCAAGTTATGATTTGTTTACTAAAACTCGACAAATAAGCCCGAGAATACCAATCCAGGCACACCAAGTGTTTGGTAGATATTCCTTCTTGTTTCACACGAAATTACCTAGATAAAATCACCTCATTTTACACATATATACACATTTGTCCATATCTTAGACTAATTGAGAAAATAATCCAAAGACTTAATCTTATTCAAAGTCTTTAGTCAACTTCAAAGTCAATGCCTATCTATTTCCAATTCAAATCTACCACTTCAATCTTCATTTAGTATTTGATTAAGTCTATATCTCTTAAAACTTAAAACATAAAAGTTGTATATATTCCTCTTAAATTTTTATAACCTTTTGAATCACTCAAATCCGATATCAAATGAGCAAGTTATGGCCGTTTTATTAAAAAATGTCAAATCTCTCCTTGTATTTCACTCGAGCCAGACATCAAGCGAGAGTCGAGCGAGATCTCAGGTTAGGCACTTTTTTCACATAAAATAAGCCACCATTGTACCCAGTCCTACTCCTAACCTTCCAACATACATTTATAAGTCTTCTCTTTATTATACTTATTCTTTATTTGATCAACTTTAAATGATCATGCCACATATGAAAACTAAACGGATATTTAAAAGAAATCCGGGTTATGACAGCTCTTCCCTATGGTGACTTGCTTCGTGCCAATTTCTATAATGATCGTTTCTGAGTAGGACGTTCTTGGGAGAAGTAAATATAGAGTAAGCCCTCTGATCAAGAACAACCGAAAAAAGCTTCTGCAATGGTGAACCATTCAATGTCTATGGAGGTGATACTAGTTCCTGCATTTTCAACATCTCCTAAGGAGAAAGTTGTCATTACTCCTAGGGAGTTAGGCTCAATTGTTTGGATTACAGTGGAGAAAAAGTCATAGGAATCAAGTGCGCTCAACAAACAGATATCTTTAATGATTCAAAAGGTTTAAAAACAGAGTTCTAGTGATTTTGTCGTGGGAAAGTCGAAGCTGATTAAAGTCGGTTCTCAAAATTCCATGAAGACCCCTGAGGAACTGAGGCAAATCTCCTCTACTAGGCTCACCATCGAGTTGCCCAACTTAGGCCCATACGGTCCTAGTAAGCCCAATGGGCCTAGCAATGGTAATTGCCAAACAATGTCTTTGACCTCACTTTCTCTTCAATGCTCCCACGATCTTAAGTTATTGTTGGGGTTTCTTTTAATTTCGATTACTAATTTGAAGGCTGTTGGCTCCAGCCAGGCAGGTAAAAGAAGGGCGCCAAAGAAGGGTTCGAATAAGGGGGACTGAAGGAGATGGCAGGGTAGTACAATCCAGGGAGTCAAAGGTTCTATTATCCGAGATGTGCAACATCTTAGAAGCAAGTAATTTTATATCGGCGGTGGCTATTGATCAGCATCGCCAACACTCATGAAGATCCTTTCATGGACACCCGTGGGCTTGGGAATCCATGGGCATTCGAGCCTTTGTAACTTGGTCCAAAGGGAAGCTCCCAAGGTCTTGTTTCTCCAAGAGACAAGGCTCAATGTTCAAGAATTTCAGGTTTGCAAATTTAAATTAGGATTTCTAATTGCTTAGTAGTGGATTGTTGTGGTCGAAGAGGCAGTCTTGCATTATTGTGGGAAAGAGACGTGAACCTCACGGTGTTAAAATATTTTGTAAACCATGTTAATGCAAAAGTAGTAGATGAGCAGGGTAGTTGTTGGTTTTTGATGGGGTTTCATGGATCCCCTGAAGTAAGTATCCATTTTAGAACTTGGAACCTGTTATAGTCTCTATCACAGAGGAATGGGGAAGCTTGGTTGGTATTAGGCGATTTTAACAAAATCCTATCTCACACTGAAAAAAAAGGGTAGGCCTAGACCTGAGGGTCAATTGGATGCTTTTAAAGAGGTGTTGAATGCTTATTCTCTAATGGATCTAGGCTTCAGAGGGAAGAGATTCACGTGGATTAATCATAGAGAAATCCCCCATATAGTCCTTCAAAGGCTTTATCAAGTCCTTTGCAATCACCATTGGTGGAATTTTTGTCTCTAATGCTATTGTTACACATGGGATAGTAGCATATTTTGACCATGCACCTATCTGGGTCCAAACTGAGCTTTGGGAACTCAGACAAGCCCAAAAACTTTTCAAATCTGAAGAAATGTGTATAGGAGATCCTAACTATGAAAAAATTATTGAGCACACTTGGAAAAGAAGAGAGGTTGGAGAGGTGATTCAGAATACATTGGATTGCATCAAAGATTGTGGGAACCAGCTTGATATGTGGGATAAGTCATCATTTGGGAATGTTCAGAAATACTTAAACCAAGTCAGGAAACACATGGAACATTTGAATAAATTGGATCCAATAAGAGTGCATGGTGATGAGCATAAAAAGGCCTATGGTGAGGTGCAAAAATGTCTTGAAAGGGATGAACTCATGTGGCGACAACACTCAAAAGCTCTTTGGCTTAAAAATGGGGACTCCAACTCAAGATATTTTCATATGAAAGCATCCATGAGAAATAAGAAGAGTAAGTTGGGCAAAATTCAGAATGCATAAGGAGATTGGCAGTATGGGGTTCAAAGAGATAGGGTTATCCTCAAATATTTCATAAAGTTGTTCACCAATTCTAATCCAAGTAGTTTCACAGATTTCCTATCTACATTGGCTGACCGTGTCACAAGTGAGATGAACACAGAACTGTCCAAAGTATTTACAGGTCAAGCAGTCAAAATTGCCCTGTCTTAAATGAGTCCTTCCTCAGCTCTAGGTCCAAATGGAATATCTCCAAGCTTTTATAACAAAAAAAAAAAAATACTGGCATGTATGTGACAAACGAGTGACTGAAGCAACACTTAAAGCTCTTAATTCAAGTGTGTTCCCTTCCAGTTTAAATCAAACTTTTATTACTCTTATACCAAAAAATAATGCTCCTGAGAAAGTGGCACATTATAGGTCCATTAGCTTGTATAATGTGTCCTATAAACTCATAGCCAAGGTGATCACAAATAGACTAAAATCAGTTCTGCCCAGTATTATTAGTGAGTCGCAAAGTACTTTTGTGCCGAGTCGTTTAATCACTGATAATATTCTTATTGCTTATGAGATGATACAGTTTTTAAAGCATAAGAAATTTGGAAAACAAGGTTTTATCTCTATTCAATTAGATATGAGTAAAGCCTACGATCGGGTAGAATAGAGTTTCTTAGAAATTGTGATGGAGGCTTTGGGCTTTCAAAATTCTTTTATTCAACTGGTCATGTCCTATGTGCAGTCAATTTCCTTTTTAGTGCTTGTCAATGCGAAACCAAAGGATTCTTTTTGTCCATCTAAAGGGCTAAGACAGGGGACCCTTTCTCCTTGTACTTCTTGTTACTTTGTTCTAAGGCCTTGCTACTTTATTGAACCAAGCTGCAAATAGAGGGGAAATTTTTGGGTTAAAAATCTGCCAGAGAGCTCCTGTTATCAATCATCTTTTCTTCGCCGATGACAATGTTATTTTCTGTAAGGCGAATGTGGAGGAAAACAAGAAAATACAAGCTGTGTTAAGAAACTATGAGCAGGTTTCGGGGCAAAAAGTTAATAAGAATAAAACGGCGATGATTTTTAGTAGTAATGTAGGGAGGTAGGTGGAGGAGTAGATAAATTCCTTATGGAGTTATAGCGAGATTCAACGATATGAAAGGTATCTTGGCCTACCTCCTTTAATAGAAAGATCAAAAGTTAGATCCTTTCTTTCCATTAAACAAGTGTGGTAAAAACTTCAAGATTGGAATGAAAGTTTCTCTCCCAAGCGGGAAAATAAATTTTACTTAAAGCAGTGGCGCTCTTGATTTTTACTTTCTCTATGAAATATTTTTTGCTTCCCCAAAGATTATGTGCTGATTTAGAGAGTTTTATAGTTAAATTCTGGTGGGGATAAAAGAAATAAGTAAAAAGAATTTATTGGGTTAGTTGGAAAAATATGTGTACACCAAAAGTGTAATAGCCCATTTTTTTCCTTAGGCTAAAATATTTATTTTTAGAATTTATAATTATATTTAAAGGAGCTTTTGGAGTATAATCTTCCATAGGAATAAAACTTGAGAATTTGATAATAATTTTGAGCCAAGAAAGTGATTTAATTATGCATTTTAGGATAAATTATGGTTAAATCTTTGAGAATTTTCATAAGGTATCAACTAAAATTATATTCGGGATTAGGAAGATACAAATCTCTAAAATTTGAGGAGAAAATTTAAAGGGAAGTGATCAAACAAAACATCAAACACTTGGTGTGCCAAAATGAGTTCTTGGGCTGGTCCGTTGAGTTTTGGTGTAAGGAACATAACTTTCTCATATAAGGTCCAAATGAGGTGATTAAAATTCTTATAAAATCTTAAGAGGTAGATATAAAACTCTTATGTTTTGGGTTTTCGAAGATTATGATTAGAGAAATGACTTATTTGGATTGAAAGTGGACTGATCTAGATTGGACGAAAACTGGAACCTGAAAACAAAGTGTGCCACCACCTCACTCTAGGTGCTTAAATTTGATTGATTCCTTCCATTTATCTGATCTGAAAACATGTGGGGAGTCATGTGGCAAATGGAGATAAGTCATCTAGAACCCTTGGTTGGCAAGAAAACAAAAGGAAACAAATGTTGAACTCGGATTGGGTGTTCTCAGGTAAGTTTCGACGTGTTTCGGTAAATTAAGCATATCTCTCTCATCTGATCTCGAAATAAGGTAATTCAAAATCATATATAAGCTTAAGAGTATTATATAAAACTTTAATGTTTATAATTTTTGAAGGCTCTAATTGAACAAATGACTTATTTGAGATGGAAGTGGCCGGATATATACCACATTGGAAAATACCATCATGCTATCTTATCTTTATGTTATATGTGTAAGAATTACTTGAGCCATTGATCAATGAGATTTTTGGATAGCTCAAAAAAGGACCTTTGGATGGAAATATGACTCACCAAGCCTAAGGTTTAGGGGTGGTCATGAAACCACAAATCTATGGGACACATCACCCAATAGGCTAAAAGAGGCTGCAGCAGACGGGTTCAACAATTTCTCCCAAACCCCTTGCCTCCAATGCCCCTAATGCCTATAAATAAATTCATGAGCTCCTCTTCTTTCCCCTTTAGAGATACCAGTCAGCCATGGTGAGAAAAAGCCAAGAAAAATATACCCCTTTACATCACTTAAGAACTAAAAGAGAGTTAATTAAAAGCATTGGAGGAGAAGTGGTGTAAAACCTATCCTAAGCATCAATTTAAGCTTGGAGAAAATTTTTAAGTGCCTATATTAACTTAATCTTGGTATAGAATAAGTGGTTTGATGATTGGATTATATTTGATATTTATTTGAGCTTAATTCTTGTTTATGTGTTAAATTAAAACATTTTAGATTTTGGAGTGGGTTTTGCTATGGAAAAATGCTAGAAAAATTATGAGACCTTATAAATATATTCTATAATGTTATATTAAGAGTATTATGTAAAAATATGAGGTCTTGATTTGGAAAAAAATGATAAACCAACTCTAGGAAATTTCAGGCTTAATAGGGGTATTATTGGCAGATTCAACATCCTTTAATAAATCGGACATAACTTGTTAGTTTAATGTCGGATTTGAATTATTCAAGAGGTTATGGAAAGCTAAGAGAAATATATAAAACTTTTATGTTATGAGTCTTAAGATATAAGGACTCAATCAAAGACGAAACTGGGATTGAAGTAGCAGATCTGAGTTTATCATAGTAGACATTGATTTTATTGGTAAATTTCTTCTAAAATTTTTAATGACTTGATTTTTAATTATTTGAATGATATTTTAATAATTATGGTAAGTTTAGAAACTTTAGTTTATTTGGAAAACTTCAAGAATCATTATACAAGAAATTATTGGAGATTTAACTAAGAAAACAATATAGTTTATGAGTTTATTTATGAAAGCTAAGGAAAATTTGACAAGTTGTATATGTAGATTCTAGCTTGATTTGAATAAGAAGAAAATGAGGTTTGATTATTCATAGGGTTCGGTTCGCCTTGATGTGTGAATATTTTAATAATTTATTTAATTGTTAAGTATTATTCGTTATATTTTGATGTTATGAATTGTTGTGACGTAAGTGCATGTACACGTAATGTATGCTATTATGAAATATTTTCATATGTTATAAGGTTTATAAGGACATGAAATATGCATGTCATAAGTTTAAGGTTATGTTACGTTGTATTTCGTCACATATAAGTGTCATCATAAGTCATGACGTCTATTATAAGAAAATACGTTAAGAAAATGTTACAAGTGAAAATTAATAAGTCAGTCACGTCATGATAGGGACGACGATACATAACGCCCGTATGACTGACGTGTTGACAGGGATGACAATACGTAACGCATGTCAAGGTTCAAAAATGGATATAGCCCAACCACAAGTAATATAGTGGCATAACCCGACCACGGGTAATAATAGTGGCATGACCCAATCACGGGTAATAATAGTGGCATGGTCCGACTACGGGTAATAATAGTGGTATGGCCCAACCACGGATAAAAATTGTGGATATAAGAAAAGATTTATAAGACTAAGAACTTTAAGATAAGAATGAAAAGTTCATGCATGATATAAGTTTGTTTAGGCAAGAAGGACATCATTGTAAGTCTACATAAGAGATAAGTCTATGTCAGGCATGAGTCACATGAAGCATGCCATAAATGCACACTCTAGTTGTCTAGTTTGTATATGATTATTTTATGATGTCTATATTTTTATTAAGTCACGTGTGTACTTACTGAGATTTCGAAAGAAATCTAATTCTTGTATGTTTATTTTCTCTTTTGGAATTTTAACTTCACTGCAGGGTTCGATGTTGAGCATGGGCAAGACCCTAGTTACTCGAGAGATCCGAAGAAATCCTGAGGGGTCCCCAGAGTACTCTTTCTCTCTGTAGAAGTTTTGACCCAGTTAGTAGTAGTAGGGACTGGCATCGGCATGAAGAAAGAGTTTCCCAAAGTGAAGGAGGAACCTAGGCGGCCTTAAGTCGAAGTTTTGATAAATTTGTATATAAGAAAACTAACTGGGTTATGCATGTAAGGATAAAATGTTATTATTGTTTTTATGCTACCATGTGATCACTATAAATTAATTTTTATTCAAAACTTTTTTGCTGTGATTTGCATTAAATTTCAATAAGTACGGGATGAGTAGCCTAGCGTTATTTATCCTAACACTTCAATTTGCATTGAATTATGAATGTAAATTGGGAGCGTCACACAATGCATAGGAGAATCGTGTTGTGTCCACCCTATGAACAAGAATAGAAGCTCATATGTTATGAATCACTTGACGAAAGTCTCATAATATTCTCTGAAAGAACAAGTTCTATTGAAAAAGAATAAGAAGTATGAAAAAGAATGTTTTTCTAAAAAATGATAAGTCTCTATTACAAGTTTTCTGAAAGTATCAATGCATAAGTTAAGTTCAATACCAGTCAAGTGTCAAGTGTCAAGTGTCAAGTTCATGTGCACGCATGCATTGCATGATATGCTTTTTGTATGCTTGTGTTAACTTTAGTATGTTATGCAATTACCTACTGAGATTTTCCAAAATCTCACTCTTGTAGTTTCTACTACCATTCATTTTCTGGAATTGTAGAAATTGTGACAAGTTTAAAGGACGACCCAAATGGCCAAGAGGAAGAGGAACGCACCTCCTCTAGAGAGGATTGTGCCTAAGGCTTTTATGAGTAGGCCCAAGCCCTTTATTTTGGAGCGCTTAGAGAATATAGACTAGGAGATCACGAAAATTCTTCAATCCATTGAAGAGTTTTGTCGAGTGCGTAATAGAGATAAGGATAAAGGTTTGGAGAAATGGGTGAAGGAAAAGCCCATTTAAGAAGAAAAGAAAAATGAAAATAGGGACCACATTTCCTTAGAAGGAAATGACTTTTGAGTTGCCTTTAGAAGACTTGGTTATTTTGGTTTTTGGTCCTATGTTTTGAGAGATTAACACTTTTATCATATTTTGATGGTTATAAACATGCTACTTAATGGATTAAGTGACAATGTTTGGGTAAATATTAAAGTTTATAGTACCATGTGCTATCTAATTGCCTACGGCGTTGCTTAGTTTTAATTAACCTTTTATATTTTTCATTGCAAATATATTACATACTGCTAGTTTCCTAGATACACACATATTATCTGTCATGAAAGTTCAGGATGTGTGACATTTTGTTGCATATCCCGGCACTTAGCTACTATCAAATAACAAGTGGAGGCTGGGGACGACGCCACATAAGAGGATCTGGAATTTGGTGAGGTTGGGTCTATTCTTAGTGAAGAGCTGCTACAAACTCATTTGCTCGCAAGGCAGGGTTTCTAATGATGAATCCTCATCAATGAGCAAGCAAAATAGGCTATGAAAACTCATTTAGACGACAATATAGGTTCTCAATAAAATTAGTGTTTTCGCTTGGGGTTCTGCAAGGAAGGGATGCCAACTAAAGAAGAATTGATGAAAAAGAAGGTGCTCTCCTCAGGCCTGTGTTCTTTCTATTCTAAGGCAATTGAAAACAACAACCATGCTCTAATATCATGCCCATTAATTAAAGAGGATTGGCTAGAGTTTATTCCATCTCTATCCTCGAGCCCCAATTACAATTTTTTGACATAGCGTTACAACTAATAGGGGAGGACAAAGTTGATAAACTAGAGCTTTTTTTATTTTATTTTTAGCATGGACATTCTGATATAGGAGAAATAAAAAGGAGTTTGATCAAGTCACTGTGGCTCCAAAAGATGTTATTAACTATGCTCTGAGTGTCATGCAAAATTTTAAAGAAATTAGACTAAAGTGCAGCTGCGAGCACATTATGGCTGGTAGTCACCTCCAAGTTCAGTGGTCAAACTTAACACGGATGAGGCCATGTTTGAAGACTTATAAAGCATTGGAGTGGGAGCAATCCTCAAGGATTCAAGCGGAAATGTTCTAATGGCAGCCAGCATTCCAGAATATGAAGTGAAGCATCCGGAGGCAATAGAGTTAGTAGCCATTTTTAGAGGGATGCAGATTTGCTCTACCATGGGTATATCCAATATTATTGTGGAAAGTGACTGCTCACTCATTATACAATCTTGGATAATGATGATATGCAGGACTCTGTGCTAGGAGCTCTTTTTGCTGAGATTAAACGTCTTACGAGTGGTTTTATTTCTTGTTCCTTTTTGTCATGTATATAGGGAGAAAAATAGGACCGCTCATTTACTTACTCATGGAGAGTTAAGAGTACTCAAATGTGGTAGGATGGTATTCCAGACTTCATTTCTCATGCTATTTGATTTGACCAATAGCACTTCTAGACCAATGTCTGTAATTATTTTTTCAATTGGAATGAATGAATGGTTCCTTATCTGAGAAAAAAAAAAACTTCTTAAAATTTTTTAAAACGTGAGGAAAATTTGATAATTTAAAAATTTTTATTTTATATGGCACCCATTCTTTTTCCATTTCCAATGAGTTGATGACACAATACCTTAAATTCAAACCCTCTCTATGCTTTATATGGGGAATATAGTATTTTGTGAAGTTTTTAGAAAAAAAAAAACTTGCACGCTGAAAAAAATATATAATATAATTTTAATTTATTTATAATTTTTTGGTAGAATGTTTCCAATTATTTATAAAATAATTTTTCTTGCCGTTCAAATCCAATAGACTACGTTGCAATTCTTATTGAAAGGCTCTTGTTTTATAGATAAATGAAATGTATTTTTCAAATTTTTTAAAATCTTTAATTTATAAATAAAAATATTTTAATCAAATTTATTTTAAAAAAAAATTGTTTGTTCATTGCATAGACTGAAAGAAATCTAATTTTTTAGACGGTTTATAGCATTACCCTTATTTATATCATTTTAACAAATTTAGTATTCTTTAACAACAATTTGGCACACCGAATCAAAAAGAAAACATCTTTAACTAAAATCTGACACTATGTAAGACCATAGTTTTTACAAAGATTTATTAATTTTATCTCAAGTTTTCTTTAAAAAATGGGAGACGTTGGTCCCGACACCCCCCCCAACAAAAGAATCTGGAATTGCCGCCGGCCATCGGAGGCGTCACCGTCCATACCATCGAGACCGCCTCCCTTTAGCGACCTCACCCTTGCGATGACGACCCTCGACGACCTCCCACATTTCTCATACAACCTTAAATTCGAAATGGGTCCGAGGCAGTCCTAATGGTATGGGTGGTGACGCCCCCGATAGCCGACGACAGCTCCGTCTGGGCTGAGGCCGAACGCCTCCCTACCTATCACGTGAAATCATCTTCATTTAATTTTTTTATTGTGTTTTTTTTATTTTTTTATTTTATTATATTTTCTAAATTTTATTTCTTTATTATATTTTTTATTATATTTTTATAAAAAATTTATTATATTTTTATTAAAAACTATTTTTTAATAAGATGGATTCATTTCCAGAATTTCTCTTAAAATATTCTCAAATTATTTCAAATTTTTCTGAACATGAAACGATCACGTGGCAGTGGTGGTGTTACCTACAACCCCACCAAATGGTGGGTCAATCAGGTGTTACCCGACCCGTGAGGCAATATCCCGAGAAGGCAAAGATAGAGGAACTTGAGGAAGACTGCTTGGAGCCCTGGAGAGTACAAATCGAAGATAGCCATCCCATCGCCACTGCTCTCTGCAGCCTCCGTCTGAACCTCCGTCTCCATTTTTTTTCCCTCATCTGTTTGGCAAGCGAGTTTATCACGTTTAAATATCTTACATACTAGAAAATCCATGGCTCCGAAGCCCAAAGACAAACCGAAACCTTCTCCTTCGTCGTCACAGCCTCCCCCCGCCATCGAGGATCTCTTTACTTCCCTTAGCAAACACATCCAGCGATCTGATTTCGAACAGGCCGCCAAATTCGCGGATCAAGGTTCAATTCTCATGTTCACTCTTGTCTCCTACAAATTCGTCATTTATATTTTCTTTTTGTATTTTTTATTTTTAAATTTCTGTGCAGTTCTTTCGATCTCACCTGGTGATGAGGACGCGATTCGGTGCAAGGTTGTGGCGTTGATTAAGGACGATAGAATCGAAGACGCTTTGTCGATGATTCAATCCTCCCAGAAGGTTCCGTTCGATTTTGGTTTCTTCAAGGTCCGTGATTTCGCGCATTTGATTCGGTTTATAATCCCATCTTAAATGATTTAGGGTCCCCTTGTGTGTTACTTGGTGTCGATATGCATTGAGGTACATAAATATGGATGAACCTTATTACATTGGTGGATTATGATCAAAATGGAGAAATTTTAATCACTAGGCGTACGTTGACATTATGATTATTTTTTTAGTAAGTGAGATAAAGTTTTATTGAATTCAGTAAATAGGTATTGTCCAAGTACACAAGGAACATAGGGAGCATATGAAAGAGAGCACCTAGTTAGAAGTTAAGAGCTAGAAAATGATATAAGAACATCTTGAGAGCTAGATCCATTGAGGATAAGAATAGAAACCAAAGAAATAAGGTGTGGACAAAGAAACGTCTAAGCTCATTTAAAGAGACTCCCAATCATCAAAGCTCGGATCATGCCTTTCAAGCCAAATGTATCACATAAGGCATAAATGAATAATTACTTATCAACAAAAAAAAAAGGCATAAATGAATAATTCTCCATATAACAACAAAATGTGGGTTGGCCTGAAGACCTTTCCAACAAGCAAAGAGATCCACTACTCTCCTAGGTACCACTAATGCAAGTTTTGTGTAACGCCCTAGTGAAAATCCTAAACTACATGGCCTATACTCCAAAAAGACTAATCAATAATACAATTGGAGTCCCATTGAAACCTTATAAAGAGTAAAAATTTCTCATTCACAAGCAATGTGAGATCCCATACACCACCTACCCTTATCTTTATTATATGGGATATCACAATTTACCTTTCTTAAATGCTCGACGCCCTCGTCGGGCATGTCTCTGGTAAGTAGCACGACTCAAATCCCACATTTCTAGTTGGGATAGGCTCTGATATCATTTGTAATGCCCCAATGGAAGACCCAAACCACATGAGCTAAACTCCAAAAGGACTAGTCAATGATACAATTTGAACCCCATTGTAACCTTATAAAGAGTAAGAACTTCTCCTTCTTAAGCAATATGAGATCTTATACACCACTTATCCTTATCCTTATCATATAGGGTATCACAAAAGATCTCATCCCATAACACCTTTGCCATTGTCTTCATGTGTACATGGGCTTCTCCTATCCATTCTTTTTCAATAAAATTTACATTTTACTTTAACCCCTAGGGGTTGACTCAAGTGGTAAAGGCCTTGAGCTTGAGAGTATGCTACCCTCAGGTCTAAAGTTCAATTCCCCTTGGATGCAAATAATCTTTAAGGGCCATCGAACTAGGCAATTTTCTTCTTAAATTAGCCGAGGTGCACTTGCGAGAATCCTTAAGGGTCTGTAGACCCCCAGGATTAATCGGGATGCTATTAACACCCGATACCAATAAAAAAATTGCATTTTACTTATTAAATAAAAACACCCTTGCCACCTCACAATGAAGTAGTAAATGGTCCATAGATTCACCACTTTTCTTACACATATACACCAATCCATAACAATAAGTCCACACTTTCTCATGTTGTCCATGGTCAAGATTTTCCCAAGAGAGGAAATGGTTATGGAGGTGACAAGAGAGTTGTGGGATGAGATCTTTGGAAGAATTGGGGTGACTTGGGTTATGCCTTTGAGGTTGGTCGATTTATCAGCTTGCTGAAGAATATTCAACGCTGCCCCCAAGTGGCTGCAGTTTGGAGGATGACTCCTTTGTGCATTATGTGGTGTATCTGGATGGAAAGGAGTGATCAGCGCATTAAAGATATAGGGAGCGCACGATGGAGAACTTGAGAACTTCTTTGTACACACCTTATTGCTTTGGCTTATTGCTTTGGTATAATTTATGGTTCCTATAATGTATTTAGGTGTTCTTTTATATACTTCCTGTGTAAACGGGTTTCGCCTACTTCATTCATATCAATAAAACTTTCAATTTACTTATTAAAAAAGAAAAAAAAAAAAAGATTTTCCCAAGAGAGGCACTCCAATCGAGAAGAGCTACTTTGTGACATTATGCTTATTTTTCTAGCTTTAGCCAATTCTAATGATCCTAGCCTGATAAATAGCAGAAATAATATGAAATGAGATGGAAGGGGAAGAATAAATCAAACTCCTTTTTTTTTTTTAAAAAAAAAAAAAAAACTCGTTCTCATGAAAGTTTCATTGTTGTAATATTGATTACTACTCTACAAAAGTTGATTTTAAAAATTCTTATTAGGGTAATATTCTTGTGTGCGCGCGCACGTGATGATAGATCACACAGTTTGTGATCTCTCTTTAGTTTTGCTGGAAACATGTTTCTGTCTCATTAAATACTACATGTTGTTATTCATCTAAAAAAACTACAAGTTGTTGAGTCACTATTAGGAGAAAAATAAACTAGAAATGACCAATATTTGCAAAATTTGATGGTACTTGGAAGGTGATTTGGATTGCCTTTGAATTTAGGTACTATCACTCTGCCCGTTATTGTCAAATTCAAGGATTTGCTTTAGTTTGTTCACATGTTAATTTTGGAAAGGGACAAGCTTAGACTTTTCTTTCGTAACAATTTACTACACCAGTCGATTGTAATAGATTTCAATGGTATAAATAATCATGAATTCCTGGTATCTCTAGACAATCATGCCTAGGTGCTGCTCTTTATATTTCTCAAGTACTTGGGGTATACCTATTACTCATCAATAAATATTTTTATTTATTGTTGAAATGTTAGTTTTTCACACTAGTCAAATCTCTCTCCGAATTCAATTTTGAGCATCTTAGCATCTTAAGTGGTTCATATGTGGGCTCAATCCGAAAACAGCCTACATGTTTATTATATATTTATTGAACTCAAAATTTTCTTCCTCAAATCTTTTATAGAGTTTCAAATATACATGTGCTCGAATACAATGTTCCAAGTGTATCCTAAATGCCTCATTGATGTTCTTACTTGTGCTTTTGCTATATGTAAATAAATAGGCATACTGCTTATACAGACAGAACAAACTCAATGAAGCTTTGGAGTCCTTGAAACGTCAAGAGGGTAATTCTGCAACAATGCTGTTAGAGTCTCAGATTCTGTATCGTCTTGGAAAAATGGATGCTTGCATGGATATCTATCAGAAACTTCAAAAATCCAAGATAGACTCCATAGAAATAAACTCTGTTGCTGGTTTGGTTGCCTCTGGGAGGGCATCTGAAGTACAAAAAATGCTGGATACACTTAGGGTCAAAGCAACTAGCAGTTTTGAGTTGGCATACAACACTGCGTGTTCTCTAATTGAGAGGGGCATGTACACAGATGCAGAACAACTCTTGCTGTCGGCCCGAAGGTAATGTACTATTTTGGTTGCGAGGATTTATGTTCATAAGCAAGTTGCACTCAACTTAATTAAGGGCAACCACTTTGTTAAAGTGCATCTGTTCAAGCAAACTGTTTGCTCTGAAATTTCTTATCAAAGTAAAACATATTTCTTTTAATGTTAAACTTTGTTGGTCTTATCTATAATTTTGGTGATTATATCATGTGATCGAAAACTAGCTGCGCTTTATTGTCTAGTTTATTAAATTTATGAGCACCCTACCTCTGATCTGAATTTTTGAGGTCCAATTGGTCTATTTTGGCCACGGTTTTGAGTTTTCGTCTTCATGGGGTTTTTCCATTTGTTGGCACCGGGCATTCGGAACAAAGTCTCGAGTAATTCCAAGGGTGCACTGGTCGTTGGCAAGAAGTTTCCAGCATCTGACTTCAGATAATTCAAGGAAAAGTTCCCCCAATCCGATAGCCCTTAGAAATTGTTTGCACCCAAGGGAATGAATCTCAGACCTGAAGGGATCATACCAATGCTCTTACCACTTTAGCCAACCTCTAGAGGTTGGGAAGAGTACCTGTTTTGGCAGTGGTGAGACTGAGAAGGGAGAAAGAGATTCCTTTTTTAGAAGGAAGTTTAAAGTTTGAATTAAGAGCCATCTGTAATCTTCGCGTGGAAGGCCTCTCATTATTCTTGCCGTGGATCTAGGGCAAAAATAAATACATAAAACAATTTCTTGATGTTTGTGATTGCTCTGTTCTGCTCAGTTTGTCTGTGTGACCGGAAACTTATCTCAGCTGACCATTGCAATGATCGTCAATTCAAAGTAACATCTTAGAATTAGAATGGTTTTTCTTCTGATGTTTTTCTCAGAACCTGATATTCTGTCTTCCAAATCATTGTTGCACCTTAGCTTTTGTATAGATCTTTCTCTTTGACACTTGTAATAGTAACTTTGAAACTAGTTTCTCTTTTACTTGTGGTAATCATATGTACCATATGGATACATATCAAAAAAGAAAATTATATGTACCATAAGGGAAATTGCGGCATTGCCAATCAGAAGGAAGAACTTTATTCTGGGTGGAGTTTACATTCACTTTGAATGTAAGTTTTGTTGGAAAGTTTGGAAATCTTGTTTGCAAGGTAATTTCATAAATACATTATTTTGTTGCAAGGTAAGTGACAATGGAGGTGATCAGTGATGATATTTTTATATGCACTTTTTCTTTTTCCTCTGAACATAAAGAAAATGATGATTAAAATGTAGAATTAAATTTTATTTTTCATGGTGAATTAAAGGAGAAAATAAATGTGGAATAAATTTATACGCACGGAACCAAGCATATGCATGTGCTTAAGAAAAAGGAGAATGGAACTTCTATAAAATTTGATGATATACTAGATGTTGATATGCTTTTTCCTGTCAGAATTGGCCAGGAAACGCTCTTGGAAGACAACTTGCCTGATGATGAAATAGAGATTGAATTGGCTCCTATAGCTGTCCAGTTGGCCTATGTTCAGCAAGTTAGTTTATTTCATTTTCAAATACAGTGTTTCTTTATTCTAGGTGGCAAGTGATGCTAATGACTTTTTTCATCAGCTCCTTGGTCGCACACATGAGGCCATTCAAGCTTACACGGACATTATAAAACGAGATGTGTCAGATGAATCATCTTTAGCTGTGGCAGTGAACAACCTTATTGCATTGAAAGGTTCGAAAGATGTTTCTGATAGCCTAAAGAAACTTGATCGGCTGAAAGAGAAAGATTTACAGAACTTCCATCTTGCTCGTGGACTTGACTTAAAACTTTCGCTAAAACAAAGGGAAACAATATATTCAAACAGAGTTCTTTTACTTCTCCATGCAAATAAGCTGGATCAGGTCTTGCATTCTTTTTCTTGTATCTGAATTTTTATTTTTTAATGCTTGTCTGTGACCCTGTGTCAAAGTGAACGACTATGGTTCTGCTGACTAACTTAAATGAACTCTGTTAAATTTTTACAGGCCCGTGAACTTGTTGCGACACTGCCTGACATGTTTGCTGACAGTGTCAGGCCCATCCTGCTTCAAGCTGCTGTTTTGGTTAGAGAGAACAGGGCTGGAAAGGCTGAAGAAGTACTAGGGCAGTTTGTGGAAAAGTCCCCTGATAAGTCCAAGGTGGTTCTCCTTGCTAGGGCACAGGTTGCTGCCGCTGCTGGCCATCCTCATATTGCAGCAGAGTCCCTGGCTAAGATACATGATATCCAGCACATGCCTGCCACTGTTGCAACCCTTGTGGCTCTTAAGGAGCGTGCCGGAGATATTGATGGTGCAGCTGCAGTGCTTGACTCTGCAATCAAATGGTGGTCAAATGCCATGACTGAGGACAATAAGCTAAGGGTGATAATGCAAGAAGCTGCTTCCTTCAAGCTCAGGCATGGCCACGAAGAGGATGCTGCCCAATTATATGAGGAGCTTGTAAAAAGCCATGGAAGCATAGAAGCATTAATTGGGCTGGTAACAACAATGGCTCATGTGGATGTTAATAAGGCAGAAGCTTATGAGAAGCAGCTGATGCCACTACCGGGTTTGAAGGGGATCGATGTGGATAGTTTGGAGAAGACTTCTGGAGCGAAACATGTTGAGGGTGCTTCTCATGTTGGGGTCAGTGAGACACTGGATGAAGGTAAGAGTAAGTTAAAAGCAAAGAAGAAGAGAAAGAGAAAGCCAAGGTACCCTAAAGGGTTTGACCCAGCTAACCCAGGTCCTCCACCAGATCCAGAAAGGTGGCTCCCCAAGAGGGAGAGGTCGAGTTACAGGCCAAAGAGGAAGGATAAGAGGGCGGCACAGGTGAGAGGATCACAGGGTGCAGTGACTAGAGAAAAGCATGAATCAGGTGGTGCGGGATCCAGTTCAAATGTCTCAAATTCAAAAGCAAACCAAGCGGGTGTCTCCAAAGGAGCTGCTGAGCAATCCAAGCCTCCATCCAAGTCGTCAAGGAAGAAGTCTCGGAATTAATTAGGAGAAATTCATAAATTTCGGTTGAAAATTTTGAATTGATGCAAATTTTTTTCCAACATTTTTTTTTTTGGTTAATCGGTAGGGGGTTAAGCCAAAGATTTTGGTAATTTATATCCGGCCTCTGCCCTGAGCTGTTCGATTTGGTTTAGATTTTAGAGCAATCAGAAACACCGTGAACAAATTTGGTGTTCATGTACACCTTTTCTATTATGATGTTGCTTCTGACTACAATGACCCACAACCGGACCCACGTACATAGGCAAAAAAATAAAATAAAATTTAAGAACCCTGCAGAAAAATACAAAAATTCTCAAAATCATTCCCTAAAATACGACTCCCTGATTTTTGCTTATTTTCATTAGTTCAATTGATTTTTTGCCTCTTCTTTATCCTAGCATTTTCTTCTCCCAGATAAATGCCACTCACATTATCATCATGTACCAGATTAAACAAATTTGCACCATGGCCTACTTAGCTATTGCCAGAGCCTGTCTTGTACTTCCACATTTTCAAGCTCTTAAGTTACCTTCTTGTATTTTCTTTCAAAAGTTAGCAAAAGATGATAAGCTCTCCCTCTCCATCTCTGTCCAGTTCGTAACTCTAAGCACCCATTTCATTCCACTTCTCTTTCTCCTTCAACCTCCTCTTCCTCTCCATCTCTGTCCAGTTCGTAACTCTAAGCACCCATTTCATTCCACTTCTCTTTCTCCTTCAACCTCCTCATCCTCTCCATCTCTGTCCGGTTCGTAATCTTAAGCACCCATTTCACTCCATTCTCCTTCGAGCTCCCTCTACCTCTTTACATTTGTCAACGTGAACTCTAAGGCCCGATTTCACTCTCTTCTCATTCAGATTTACTTATTAAAACAACTCATTAAAAATAAACAACATCAAACATCTAATCAAAAACTTAACATAAAAACCAACTAAACCCGAGGCTGAGGTAGTCCAAATTTTTCAACCTTCAAAAAACCTCATAGAAGCTTTGGAATATATTCATAATTCTCCCAATGATCCGACAAGCCTTCCACCCCTAATTTGGCAAGAAAATCAGCCGATGAGATACCTTCCCTAAAAATGTGTTGAAACTTGACGTCCACAGACCTCAACAATGCTTGAATTTCATCCCAAAAACCTTCCAACTTTCCAAGTACCAAACCGAACACCTCTCATCCAGCAGCCATTTTATAACCAACATGGAATCCATTTCTATATCGATATGCATAAAGCCAAAGGATTTTGCAAACCGCAAACCATGCAATAGTTCCAATAATTCTACATCATTATTAGTTCCTTCTCCAAAATGAGTCAAAAAAAGCAGCCAACATCTTACCTTGATAGTTTCGAAACACCCCATCAGCGCCCACCAATCCTGGATTACCAATACAGCTTCCGTCGATGTTCAACTTCACTCTACCTGCAGCTGGAGGACACCACCAAACCAGCTTTGGGAGCTTAGGAGATACACGTTTAAACGACAATGATAAAGAGTCTAGAATGTTTTGATCAGGTCAGGGCAAGAAGAGCAGCAGTATCATTAACTTTAGAGCGGACCACCCAATTGAGTATTTGATTTTCGCCCAAACCAACGGCATTGATTCATCCAGCTCTTGCATTCTTGCTTTACATCTTCTATTCCACAAGCACCATATCACAATAATGGTATAATGACAAACAATGAGCCTACCTTTGAATCATTTTTTTGTCTTTCGAAACCAGAATTCAACTCTATCACGCCAACCCCTCCCATCTCATGGAGCTCAAGCCCACACAGTTAAAGGTTTTTTCCCATATTGCTAATTCGGCAAAATCTCCTTTCGCCAAAACATGATTTAAATCATCATACGCCTCAACCGCACAACAATTACACCTTGATACAATAGGGATTCCAACCTTCCGAACATTATCATCCACACTCAAAGCATTAAGAAAAGCATTCCATACCTTAACCGATATTTTCTTTGGAAGAGAAGGATGCCAAACCCACCTAGACCAATCCACTGCTAGAGCCTGCACCCTCAAACTATTCCAAGCACTTTTTGTTGTAAATTTCGCATCCACATTTTTATTCCATTCCAGAATATCCTTCCCTTATGTGATTCATTATTTAAGAAGAAAATGTGATTCATTCAAAAGTTAATGCACCTTTGGCTAGTTCTTTAGAAATTGATCTTGTTTCTTCAATAACTGATGAGCATCCTTTCTAAATATTCAAGAGTCCCATATGTAGAAATGGATATCACATCTTTAGAACGTGGTCCAAGATATATATCAAATATATATAAAATTGAGCCTTCATATATAATAGAGTTAATTTTAGTAATAAATATTTCATGGTTGATTTACAGTATTAAAATGTAATTCATACATATAAATAATAGTACTTCTATTTAAAACAACGTAAAATAGATACAATTAGTATGCAACACGATAGTATTTTATATTTTACATTTACAAAAATTATATTTAATTCTTTTAACTGAATTTTGAAAAATCTTTTTTTCCTATAAAAATTATATTTAATATTATTAATTATATTTAATGACCGAGTTATTTATATTTACGAATGTATATTTTACATTTTTGCTTATCATTTCATTTTATTTGGATCAACTTTTCTAAGTTTTACAGGCTGAAATCAAAAAATACAAAAGAAGAGTGAGTGCACTAAAACGATATATCTGGAGGAAGCTGACATTTATGGGCTGTAATGTAATAGCTACAAGAATTAATTACATCCTTAATTCACTGAAACTTTCTCTAGAGGGACTTTTCCAAATTTTACGATTTTAGGCATATCCTGTGGTTTTAACTTGGCATGCATGCAGTAATTAATACATATTGAGCTATGTATGTGCCACGGTTTTAGTTTGCAGAACTCATCCTCCAATATTTCTATTGGTTACTTCACCAAAAAATTCGGTATAAATGCCAAATGGATAGTAATACTAAGGCTACTATATATAGTAATAGATTGGTGATATTTTAGCTTAGAAGCTTCTATCCTCAAGATTTCACCAAACGGAACAAAATCTATTTGAAATTTTAAATACAACATTATAAGCTTAATGTGCCAAACCGTCTAAATTTTAAATATTTGTTTGCAATAGAAGAGTTATGTAGAAGATTCGCTATTTAAAGAAAGTAAAATATTTTTCATTTGATTGATAAGTTGATTCATCTAGTCAGGACTCCTCCTATTTCTACTCTTCGATCCTTTTGGTGGTCATTTGAATATTTATATTGGAAGGAAAAATCTAAGAACTTTATTACTAAAATGAAAATGGGTTAATTTTATTCAATCAAAGACCGTTGTAATTAGACATAATTTGAAGGTGATTGAGTTTTTACTTTTGCACAAGTTTGTAACAAATTAGGAAACTTTTGTATGCATGCAAAAGGAAAACTTCTTTCGATATGACTAATTTATGGACATATGATCCACATATAGAGTAGAGAAATATTACAGTTGTGTGCATTTATACGTTTCCATGCATAAGTTCTCCTCCACACCCCCTTTAAAATTCTCTAGTTCCACCCCTAGGTGGACAGCTAGGTTAAGTTGATAGACGTACGTAGTTCCTTCACTCAATGATCTCTAGCTTATAAAGCTGTACTAATAAAGATTTGAAATAAATCTCACTTTTTAGACATAAAACCTATATTAAATTAGCGGATAATTGCATGGTGATAGAAATGATAACATAAAATGTCCGTTTTAGTATGGATATAAGGTCTAAATTTATCGTTACATTAAGCAATATTAAAGACCTCGTCAAAGAGGTTGATGAAGGAACGCTGTTTTCTTGCCAAAATAGCCTAGCGCTAACCAAACTCTTTCAAAAGTTGGACAAAGAAAGACTGGTTAGTTTGAGGTTTAAGACAATTTTCTGTGGTTGTTAATCCATAATAACCAAAACGTTTTTTCCAATTATACTAGCGAACCAAATTAGCATTAGCACAAAATAACAACTAATTTTTAAAACTGCATATTTCTAAAGTAGTTCATCCAAAAGCTTTTGTCAAGGGAATGCAAGAAAGTTGGGAAAGGAATAAGAAGAGATGGATTCTGGACTTTCTTGGGCTGACCAATGGGATTACGACAATCCCGACCCTCCACCACCATCGTCATCGGAGAATGATAAGAAGAAAGGAAAGGATGGGTCTAAAGGGAGTAAGTTTGGAAAATCAATATTGAATTTCAAATGGATTAAAGATATTCGTAAGAAATCTCAGAAACAATGAGTACTGATGTGCATCAAGAAGCCTCTTTGTTAAAAATTCAAAAATCAGAATCTATTTTGGTCACTCATTAGGCCGCTTCATCTTTTACTATTAAAGCATCTGGGACCTCTGTGGCCTCTATCACTTCATCTGTGATTCAGTAATATAGTCTATTCAATTCTTTCTTTGTTAATAGTAATCTGATTCATTTCTTTCTTTGAATGTTAATGTAATTACCTAGCTTTTCAATATTGTCATAAATATATGATGAAATGCCAAATAGTAGACATCTACAAATTTCTACTTTGATTTAACGGATTGTAGACTGTTGTATAATTAGTAGTTTATAATATTATTGCTGCTTTCTTCAATTGTGTTGTGACAATTAAATAAAAATAAATAAATATAAGAAACAAATACGAGTTTGACTCCTTTTTTCTTCATACTATTTTTTTAGCCGATGATTGTCTCCACTTTTTTATTCGGTTAATTATATTTTTATGAAAAATAATATTAAGTACGTGGGACATATACAAGAGGATTGCCTATGCATGATTATCTAGCGCTATAAGAAAGTCTTGAATGTTTATGCCATTAAAATCACTTACAATCGACTGGCAAAATAAAGTATTAAAAAGAATGTTATACAGCACTAATTCATAATTACAGTGTTTCGACAGTTTTTCATATTGTTGAAGGTAAGAATCTTCTCTAAAGAAACTGTTCTTACAAAGAATGTCGCCTTTTGAGAGCCTTTAAGTCTTTCAAATATTCTTCCATAGAATAAATTTAGAATAGTACTATTATGTCCATCTATTTTGCCCCCTTATTTTGATCCCTCGTCTATTTAATTTTTTTAAATTTTTTTATCTTTCTTTTTGATTAAGAAAGTGATATTAGTATATTGAGATTTTTTTTATATTTATTCAAAATATTAAAAAAATATGAATAGAAACATGAAGAAAATTGAGAAAGTGAAGAAAATTGAGAAAAAGTTGGGCGCACCCTACATTCTTGTAAATTGAGAAATTCAATACTGCTGGGTGGTATCCTAGCATGACTTGTACAATGAATGACTTGTAAAAAGAATAAACATTGAACTTAACTTTCTTAGAAAGACATCAAAAGAGCTTATTTGCATCTTCTCCCAGTCTAATAGGATATCAGAGCATTGGCATTAGATTCATCAAATGCTCCATCAAACATAAATTTGATTATTTTTATTAAAAAATCTCTACATTAAATCCATCAAACTTCTTAATGTGTAATTTTGAATTACAGTAAATTTTCACAATATTTCATATTTGAAGGATTACTATTCACACTCTAAACACATATTTTAATATATTTTATTCTCCTACTTTATTTTTCTCATTTTCTCTTTCTTATTTTCTTATTTGGTTGAAAAATAATTATTTAAGTAATTACTTGGTTGAAAATTTTGGTTGAAAAAAATTAATTTTTTAACAAGGAATTAAAAAATATTTTTTCAGAATTTGGTTGAAAATTAATTATTTAATTATCAGATTATATTATTAATATACATATGATTAGTGTAATTACAAAATATAAAAAAAAAATATTTAAATATATTTTTATTAAAAAATATTATTATATTATTATTTTGATGGATCTAATGATGAATCCAATGTGAAGTTATAGACTTGGATATTTGATGGATCCATTAAAATTATACTTTCCTTCAAATTTTGATGGATTCAATGTGGATATTTTTTAGCAAAAATCATCAAATTTATGTTTAATAGATTATTTGACGGATCCAATATCAATGCTTTAAGAGAGTTGTAACTTTTGGAATGCATCAACTTTCCAAATCATGTGCGGCTCTAGAAAATAAAATTTTCGATTTACTAACTAGTTAGTTAATGGGTTACAAGCAATCCGCTTATAGGATACAATAAAATTATTAATATATGGTAAACATTTCTTTTGTTATCTTTCTTAATCTTCTCCAAATAAATTGCATGTTTCACTAAAACTAATGGAGGATTACTGGGTAGGAGATTTGTCGGTGATATAAACTTAGGAGTTACTTGTGAAAAGTGATGGTTTTAATGAGTTGTTGTTCTGTAATAAGTAGGTTGTATTTAGTTCAATATTTATGTTGAGAAATTTTGGGGAGAAAACAATATAAAAATAAGAGAAATTTTATTTACAATCCTGAAAAAATGATTGTATTGCAATTCTATTAATAAATAATGGTAAAAAGAAAAATTTTATTTTAAAAAAGATATTATTATAACTTTAAAGTTCTTTTAAATTAGACTTGTATTGCATTCACGTAAATTATATGTAGTATCGCTCTAAAAATAATTATGACTTAACACAATTTTGAAACCCTATTTTCGAGATAATAAGTCGTCACGCGAAAGAGTAACAAACAATTCACCTACGATACCCAATAAAAGCCATCAGATACAATTATGAAGAAGTACTAGCCTCCAGGTACAAAATTGTACGCCTTTTTACACATACACAAGTCACAATCTTCTCGCCACTTTTATCATACAAATGAGACGGCTTTGTAAATTACCACAAGATCGAAGCCAAGATAATTGAGAGAGATCATGGCCATCCCAAAACGATGCTTTAAGGTCATGGAGTACTTATGGGCGAAACTTGAAGTTTTTAAGTTGTGGAGCCAACTTATGAGAATATATAAAATTATAAACACACAAAGGCTGTAACTTTTCTCCAAACGTGATGTGGAGCATAATATCACTACAAAAAATGAGAGTTTTATCCGAGATGGGATATGGTGGCTAAAAGTATGGTATTCGTGGGATGTATGAAAAAAAGCTAGTTTTTTTCACAAAACCTTTTGCAGGCAAAGCTTTGTTACTCATGGCAAATAATCTTACATTTTTTAAAATTCTCGTGGGATTTAATATTATTTGCCACGAAATGTATTTGTGGGTGCTAAAAAATTTATGAATATCCTTGGTGGGAAAAACATTTGGGACATACTTTTGGACATGATAGAAGCTCATCAGTATTGCTCATTTCCATGAAAGGAACTTGTAGGTAGAACTCATGATCCTATATGTAAAAGGGTGTATGTCCACAACCAAATCTTGTGGGTAAAAGTCTTTTCCCACATGAACGTGTTATAAGGAAAAAATATATTGGTTGAATGTCTCCCCATTTTTTGTCATGCCTTATGGTAGTCAGTTTTAATCATTTCCCACGAGGACTACCTGTATGTAAATTTAATGTTCTTTCTTGCAGACAACTCTATTTCAATAAGTTCATGTCGTGGGCAAAAGACTTTTTTCTCAAAACCTATCATAAGAAAAAACTTTGGACAATATATCTTTTCCCACGAATTAATATAATCATTATTTGAAGCATCTCATTTTTTCCCATGCACCAATGAACATTCTATTGTGATTTCATAAATAGCTTAATTCAAATAATGCAAAGCATACATATGACAAAAATAAGACATTTTTGGCCAATTTTTCATTATTAACTTCATTCCAATATGTTCTAAGTCAACCATATACAAGAAAATACATCATCATAGAAATGGGAAAGTACAAATACAATGCAACTTGAAGACAACATATTTTGCCAATAACTATTTATATACAAAGAGACTAGATCCAATTCATCTCTTCAAAGTGATATGAAACAAAACTTGGGTTGATATGGACTAGATTTAAAATAAATACGATGGATTTCATTTTGTAAGTTAATTGAAAATTTTCATATTTGTTGATGTAATCCTGGATTATGATCCAAAGAGGTGGTGTCCATTTCTACATATTGGAGTCTTGGATATTTATATGGATGCTCATTAGTTACTGAAATACCAACATCCATGTATAAAGATCTATCTAAATGTGCATTTGACTTTTGACTGAGTCGCATC
The DNA here is from genome assembly GCA_036559045.1 of Platycarya longipes. Taxonomy (NCBI): domain Eukaryota; kingdom Viridiplantae; phylum Streptophyta; class Magnoliopsida; order Fagales; family Juglandaceae; genus Platycarya; species Platycarya longipes. The sequence continues at coordinate 29,306,874 of CM071793.1, read as the reverse complement.
TTTTCTCTTAAATAATGAACCAGTTGTTTTTCGCTTGCCCATATTTCTCTAACAAGCTAAAGAATAACAAAGAAGTTAATCAATTAAAACCACAAAACTAAGCAAGATAAAGAAAAGGTTTAAATGTGGACGGGAAACAACTTTATCAACACAAAAACTCATTTTTCATCTATTTTACCATTAAAAAACTAAAATTTGACTTCACTAATTTTACTTTTTTTTCTCTTATTTAGAAAAGAACAAAAGGAAAAAAATAAAGGAAAAGAAACTAAAAATTTGAAAATTAATATAGATATCTAATGGACTAACTATTATTTCATAACTAGTTTGGGGACTAAGTTGTACGTCAAAAAAAGGTTTAAAAAGTTTGTTTCACAACTTGCCTTTATGAGTTCCTTTCCGAATTTGAGTTATCTCCAAATTTCGAAAGGGTAACAAGATAAGAAGAACTTGAACTGTATGTATCACTGCCCTTAAAATTAACTTTTTAATTTATAGGAGTCAGAGTTATTGAAAATGGTGATTTCAGGTGAAGACTTAAAATAGCTTTTTGGACAACTGGTGATAAGAAAAGATAATATATATCCTCTTAGTTGTAGTTAATCTTAGGGGGGCAAAGTTGTATCTTTGGAGATGATTTTGAGAATTTTCGTATCTATACAAGACTCTTTTAAAAAAACAAAAATTTTGTGGTAGCTATGCCCATGAACGTGCCGACCCTGGCTCCACCTAATAGGTTCGAACAACTCTGATACCATGAGTTATATTAGCAGCAAGATGGGGAGACCCTGAGTCCCAATGGGTTTGCATTTGCAACATAATGAAATAGGAAAGAATATTTTCAATAAGGTTTATAAATGTACAACAAAAGCTATTAGCCAATCAAACAATGTTGGATGACCAATGAGAGATAATTTGCTCATCACCTATAAAATTCTATGTGACCAGCAATCTCCTTACACAACAACTTTGCTTCACTAGCTAACTTTATGCTCTTAAAAATGGCAAGTCCTGTCCGTTTGTGCGTAGATGCTGGCTTATATGACATGGCCTCTTCTTTGCTCCCCAGCAACACAGCTTCCCTAGCAGGAATCACATTTTCCCACCAAAATTCACGTAAAATACCATGAATTAACTCCCAATAACCACGTTCCCTGTCCACACGGAATATTGAGCTTCCATTTGGTGTCCAGCAATACAAATCAACCCATTCTCTATCCATTACCTCCATCTGACCCTGCACCTGAGGCATGTAATAGAATGGCATAGTTGACCAGGGCAGACCCATCTCAGGCTTCCCCTTGTTATATGGGCACTTTACTTCCAGGATCCCACCTTCTGGAAAGCAATCAAGAAGGCCATCTGGGGAAGCGCCAATCCAATCAAATTGCTCCTCCGAATGGGTTGCAAACCCTAATGAGCTTACATCACGGCCTGTAATGCTTCTGTAACGGTCTATAGCTGCCGCTTCATTGAGCACGCCCCATTCCATGGCAGACTTTTTTGAAGTTTCCAAAATTTCTGTTTCTGATTCAAACACTTTCTCATGCCACAGCTCAAAGCGACGGTTTCCTTTCCAAAAGCCCAAGGCAGTGCTGAAAGTGCTCGTGGTCAGCCTGTCCTTGCGAAGGGCAAACCATTCCTCTGAACGTTGGGGAGCATCCGGTGGTGTAATGCTGGCAGCCAACACAATAGCTGAGGGGGGACGAACAATAGGAGGAGTAGTTGGAAAGGTTCCCGTTGAGGTGCATGTGGAAATGGTTCTCAAAATCCCAATTCCATGATTTGATCTTGGATAAAGTGATGCAGCCGCTTTATGGCAGGTGCCACAGAATCTACTCATGCAGGCATTGCTCATTAGGGAGCTAAGCACACAGTTGACAGGAAACTTGTATGGCAGAAGGATCCTTCTACAAAAGCCACATACTGCTTGAAATTTTAGTTGAAGAGTTCATCATAAAGTACAAGAAGAGAATTTTCTCACACATGATAAGATTGTGAAGTTCAATATATAAAGACAGGACACAAATGAGTTGGTAAAAAAAAATCATCTGAAACAAATACAAAAAGACTGCATGCAGCAAGTAGCATCATATGCTACTGCCACACCACTGATAAAGAACAACAATGTAAACAACGAGCATTACAAATGTATTTTTATCTCTCCCCTCTATCAAAAGCCCATTCTGTTCTCGATGATTAAGTGGTCTACATTTCATTCAAATATAGTCATAGTTGACAATCAACTATTTTCAGACGACATTTGTATTGAATAAAAGAACTGATTTTGGGTAATTTTCCTACAACAGCGTTATAAATTTCTTTTTTTCTGGGAGAGGAACAATCTAAAACAATTAGAACAAGATGCCTGAATATGCAACACATAGTACAGTCAAAATGCCGGCTCATAAAACTGCATTTCAGGAAGTAGCATTGACATCAGAGAAAATTGATCATTTTATTTTAATTAACCTAAAGTTTTATAATCATGAATTTCATAACTTAGCTTGAAATTCTGAACAACGAGTTATTTCCAGGCCTCTTGTTCAGGGAAAAAAAAAATTAGAGATAGACATATTAAAATGAAAAAAAAAAAGGAAAGAAGAATAATTCGTGGAAATGTGCTGCAAACAATCCTTATTCGTCGAATTTAAAACCAAATGATTTGAACTGAAGAACAATGCAACCCCAGAAATAAATATACCATACGCAGCAGAGAAAGTGATAACTTCATCGTTTATCCACAGAGAAGAAATGGAAAGTGATAACTTCATCGTTCATTCACAGAGAAGAAATGATGCACGTATCAGAAGCTTACACATCATAATACTAAAATGGACAAGAGCAACGGAAAACAATGAAAACCCAAAGAGAAATCAGAGCCGAAAACCAATTATTAACAGCCAATAAGCCTATTTACTTCATGTACGAGAGCAAGAAAACAAACGTACGGTGCTTGATTTAATACCTGACAGAGAAGTAGAGCAAAAGGAGATTGCTTTTGGGGACAAAAGAGCAGACGGCAGCCTCGGAATGCAGGAGGGCCCTCCACTTCTTAGAATCATGACCATATTCACGAAAGAAGAAGAAGAAGAATGGTACCAAGCAAACCAGAAGTTCAAGTTTGCTGCTTTGGGCAGCCGAAAGGGTATGCAGCAGAATAAGGGTTTTGCTGCACTTCAAGGATTCAGGATGAGACACTGAGAGAACCAGGGAGAGACTTTCAATTCATTCCAGAGGCCAAAACGACGTCGTTGCTCCAACATTAAGAAGATGAGGCATACAGATCAAAGAAAGATCAGTAAATATTGGACACGAGTCTAGATTTCATTGTTAAATTTGTTGCGAATGAAAAGTAAAAAAGGAGGTGATGTATAGGGCTGTAAAAAGACCGAACCGGACCGGCGGACCGGACCGGACCGGTTGTCCCGGACCGGGACCGGACCGGACCGGTTGGAGTTCGGTCCGGTCCGGTCCAAAAAATATATGGACCGGAAAATTCCGGTCCGGTCCCAGTCCAAGGAGTTCATCCCCCTGGACCGGACCGGACCGGACCGGACCGAACCCCTAGAATTTTTTTTTTTAAATTTTAATTTTTAAATATATGTATATAAAAATAATAATATATAAATTTTAATGTTAATATTAATATATATTAATATATAATATATACTCTTATAATATTAACATAGAAATAATAAGTGTATTATTATTATTTAATATATTATTACTAATTTATCACTATTTACTAACATATAAATATATAATTACTAATATAAATTATGATAGTATTATTACTTATTAGTTATAGTTTATTAACATATACTAATGTAATAGTATTATTAGACTATTAGATTATTAGTTATAGTTTACTAACATACTTAATATTTAATATTAACTAACATATTAATATATAATATATACTCTTATATATTAACATATAAATAATAAGTGTATTATTATTATTTAATATATTATTACTAATTTATCACTATTTACTAACATATAAATATATAATATACTAATGTAAATTGTAATAGTGTTATTACTTATTAGTTATAGTTTATTAACATGTACTAATGTAAAAGTGTTATTAGACTATTAGACTATTAGTTATAATTTACTAACATACTTAATATATAATATATACTAACATATTAATATATAATATATACTTTTATAATATTAACATATTATAATTTATATTAGTTAAATTTGGACCAAAAAAATATTTGATCATTGTAGAATTTTATATTAAATTTAGCCCATTAAATCATATGGGGCACCCCTGGACCGGACCGGACCGCCCCTGGACCGAATTGGACCGGACCGGTATGGACCGAACTCCTGTTCGGTCCGGTCCAGGGTGAGAGAATTCTTGGACCGAATGAAATCGGTTCACAAATTTTTCGGACCGGACCGGACCATTTACACCCCTAGTGATGTATGTCTGAATGATCACATCTGATACTAAAATTATATATATATATATATATATATATAAATGAGATTTCAGATCATTTTATAAGTAAGAAGAAAATTTCAATCATTGAGTAATATGAAATTTAAATATTTGTTTTATAAATTTTCCTGTAATTTTATTTTCTTCTTTAGTTTTATAACACGTTATCAGTATGAGATTCTACTAATTTTAAAATTAGTGATCTTCTACTTTAAGTAAGTCTTCCAACATATTTATTTTATTATTTGCATATGTAGAACATTGTCAAATATTACAAAATTGAAATTTATTGCTCTTAACATTTCTGAAAAAAAAAATTATTTATCATAGATTCTTGATGCTGAAATCCATTTGAATGCAACAAACCTGTGAGAGATAAGAAAAGAAGAAAAACAAGCATCCCTGCAGGATCTTGTTAAGGCAATGATTTTTTTTCGTCGTCATCTTCATAAAAAATTAAAAACTGAATATCTCACAATGAAAAATCTCTTTACTTTATGGAATAATTTAATAAAGATATATGAATACAAGAAGACTGTAATCCTCCTAAAAACTCGTTATTGCTTATTGCACCTGAGGTTGCAAGATTTTAAGAGTGTTAGTAAGTATAACTCTGCACTCTTTAAAATTAACTCAGTATTAAAATTATGCGGTGAGAAAATCACCGATGATGATATGTTAGAGAAGGCATATACTACTTTTCATGTCTCGAATGTGCTCCTGCAGCAGTATCGAGAACGAAAGTTCAAAAAATATTTTGAATTTATATCTTGTCTTCTAATAGTTGAGCAAAATAATGAACTTTTATTAAGAAACCACCAGTCACGTCCTATTGATTCAATATTATTTTCTGAAGTAAATAGTACTAGATTTACATCATTCTCAAAAGCGAATGGTGCATCATTTTGAAGAAATCAAGGACGTGGACGTGGTAGGAAGAACTATAAAATGTTAGTCTCAGAAGCGACAACACTAAAGAAGATAATAATAAAAATATGCAGTATCATCGGAAGTGGTACAACTCATATAAGGGTAAAAACCCTCAAAATAATTATTCACAGAAATGTGAAGATGTATGCTGTAGATGTTACATGACTAGACAATGGTCACGTATAAGGCTGTTCACCCGACCCGTTCCGACCCAATAACCTTGCTTCTGACCCGACCCGTTCACGAAAGCATGCCGATACCGTTACCCGATAACCGACTCAATAATATTTTGTGCACTGCAATGCTACTTCGAACCCTAGACCCGATAATTTTAGCTCCTATCCCCTCTCATCGTCCTACTTCATTTTGCTTAATTGGAAGGAAAATTTGCCAGGTTCCAAGCACCAAACCACATGTCGGTGACACAAATTTTCCGGCCATGCCTCCATTATTCTTTCTACCTCCTCTGTTTCCTCTCCCTTTTCTTCGGTATCCATTCTGACGAGCTTAAAACTCTATTTTCCTTCCGATTAAGCAAAGAAGAATGAAGGAAATAAATCGCACAAATCATTCGAAAACAAAAATCTCACAACAGAGGCAGTATAGATATCCCACAACAAAAATACGAACTACGGCATAAAAAAAAAACTTCGGTATCAAAAAACAAACTCCGACTCCGGCATAAAAAAATAACTCCGACATCAGAAAACAAAATCACACAAACCCTAACACATTATAAACCAAAATCGCACAAACCCTAACGCACCAAAATCGCACAAACTCTACCCATCACAAACGGCAGTATTGACCAAAATTTCTCAATCGCTGTCCTTATCGTAGTCAGATCTATCATCGATGACCACCATTGAGGAGCTCAAAGTAGACATGCATCTGACCCTTTTTGCCCTTGTCATCGTCCCCATCAATTGAGATTTTCTAGGAAGAACATCCATCATGGTGGATGTGAGATCGTGGAGAATCGCGTGCAGATGGTGAAGCTAGAAGTCGAAGATTTGAGGTTATGGCATGAGAGAGAGAGAGAGAGGAGGGAGGGTAGATGCTTAATCGGTAATGGGATGAAATATAAAGGCTTAATCGGTAATGGGTAAATACCCATTTTCGATTTAACCAATTTCGGGTCGGATTATCGGGTCGGGAACGGTTCGGCTTATCGGGTCGGTCGGATTTCGGGCATTTTGTACACTCTTAGTCACATACCTGTCATACGCCCAGATACTTGGTTAATCTATATCAAGCTTCTATAAAAGAAAAAATTAAAAAGTTTGAAACAAATTTTGTTGAACCATCAGATGATTCATTATATATAGATGGAGAATATATCACTCATCTTGATGTTTCTGATTTCTTCCTAATGGTAGAATTATTCATTTAACTACAGATGAAAGTATTCATTCCAATTAATGTATTTTATATTAGAATTTTTTTTGTAACTCTTTAAAGTAATAGAAGTCTTATATATTTTGTAGAATCATGAACTCTAATGATGAATGTTTTGTCTCTGTGATGTATGATAGAGATATATATTTGGCTAACAGTGCTACAACTCATACAATTCTTAAGGACAAGAAATATTTTCAAAACCCCACGCTAAAGAAAGCCTATGTCTATATCATATCAAGTTCATCAAATCTAATTGAGAGCTCCGAAAGAGCTTATATTGTATTGCCTAATGGCACCAAATTTTATATTGATAATGCTCTATTTTCTTCACAATCTATAAGAAATTTATTGAGTTTCAAATATATACGTCATAATGGTTATCATATTAAAATCACCAATGAAAGTAGTAAAGAGCATCTCTCCATTACTATAATAATATCGAGTTAGAAGCTTGTATTAGAAAAGTTACATGCTCTCTCTTTTAGATTGTATTATGCAAAAATAAGAACAAATGAATCATATGTGGTAATGCACTAGAAGTGCATTGACCCCAAAGTATTTATGACTTGGCATGATTTCCTTGGACATCCGGGATCAATAATGATGAGACGAATCATTGATAATTCGTATAAGCATCCCTTAAAGAATCAAAAGATTATTTTACCCAATAAATATCTATGCTCTGTTTGTTCTCAAGGTAAGTTGATTATCAAACCATCTCCCTCAAAAGTCGTTGTCAAGTCCCCATCTTTTTTACAAAGGATTCATAGGGATATATGTGGGCTTATTGTCGACGCCCCCACTTACGTTTGGAATTGGACATAAACTTAGACGTCAGGGTTAAGTAACACAAGAAAACTCACCCTCGTTCCTATCATTAAAAACAGGCATGTGTCTAATTTAAAAGAAGTGTATAAAATTTTCACAGCAAAAAAAGGTTAAACCGATTAAAATTAGGGCAAGAGACTTAAACTTGCCACACGTCACATGGTATAACAAAAACTTAATTCCCAAAAGAGACTTCATAGTAATAATTATCATCAAATGTATCGGTTTCCATAGAATATGAAACTTTTCCAAAACAATGGAAACCATCAAAATATACTAAACTATAAACAAAAGTGACAACATTCATATGCTGACCCCATGACCCTCCATTAAAAAGGGGGTTCATCTTTGACCTCCTTAACCCTGGGACCAAACAGGAAGTGCCCCTGGCCCATCCTACTGCCATGCAAGATACCCTCCCCGCCGCTGAGGTGTAAACGCACTCCATAAACAATGACCCGTCAATCTCCAAGGTAAGGCAGCATCCGATGCATTGGCGACCAGCAACCTCAATGAGCACACTCCGTTGCATGTCCAAGATAAACTAGTCGTACAAAACAGGGGTCACCACATCAAAAGGATGGTAGATCACCAGCCCCTTAACATGTTCATATCATTCTTGAGGCTCGAAAACCGTTCTTGTCATGACTTCTTTGTGGACACCTCACGGTTTTCATATATACCGTGTGTTCCCCGCTTGTTACCGTATCAACCGGCGACCACTCAAGTCGAAACTGACTACGTTACACATTGCCGCATCACCCGGCGACCACTAAAGCCCAAAGTGAATATGTTATCCGCTCTTCATCACTCGATGACCACTCAAACCGAGCGACTACATACTTGTTCTTATAATAGCGAGGCAAAATGCCTACACCGTCCTTGGACACCCATTAGTTTTAGGTGCGAACGCACTCCGGACACCTTTTGGAGTCATACATGGTCCGCCGACTATTCTTCGTCGACCCTAGGATTTTCACTCGACTTAAACCACTCTTGAGTGAACAGGGAGTTTTACTGGGATACTATCTCGTCCCAGCCTTTAGGGTTCTTATAAAAACTTAGTGCTTTTTTTTTCTTTGGAAAATGCGTGATGATTCAAAAACATGACCTTATGTTTCATGCATGTGACATGCAACCCTTGATGCTACACATGCAAATCACGGGCTAGTACAAGCATACACATTATCATGTTCATTCACAACCCAAAACACCTCATGAATTCATCAATAATTTCTATAAAAGCATGCAAATTGACTTAACAAGGAAAAATGGGTACTCAGCCTTCACCCTTAGAGTTAAACCGAGACCCTCTATTAATGCCCCAACCCACGCTTGGGATCACACGTGAAAAGAAGCGTCGGGGATGAACAACGCAAGGAAGTTCACCCTTCGTCATATCATACATTTACGTTTTTTTTTTTTGAAACGTCAAGTAAAGATTATCGCAGCAGAATAAAAAGGCCAAGCCTTTTATAACATACATCACATGGTTACGCTATGGATCCCAAACATAATATTATACATAGCCAGGATTTAATCATTACATAACTTGTCCAAGAAACCAAAATAGTGCTTCCCACATGCAGGAAGACTTTACCAAAATCATCAATACAGGGCATCAAAATACAGTATGGGTCTTAACATTGCCCATATGTTCATCCGACGGGTTCCTTCTTCACTTTCTTAAGGTTTGGGCCCCAGTGAAGCCGATCCATGTCCAAGCTAGGCCCTACCTCACATATCGCCCTAGAAGGCATTCCAAAAATACGCCCCAAGTGAAGGGACTCGTCAACCCCTAGTACTAAACAACACCTCAAAGGGTATAGACCGACAGAACTGTACATGGTCACCTTTAGTGACTCCACCTCCCACTGAACCGGGCAATCGAGAGTCACTGGCCCCTTAAGGGCGGCCTCAATCGGACCCTCGAGGGTCCGAGGCGTCATCACCGGGGTCGTACCCATTTGATCCATCCTCACCTGCAAGTACTTTTATCGTTCCCAAGGGGAAGGATAGTAGGGACATAAAGAGTGGGGTGAGATTTCGGGAGAAATCTCAGCAAGTACATCTATACTTTAACGAAAGCATTTTAGGCATATAGTCAAGTGAATAACAAACAAATCTCTTACGTATGCATTAACATGGGACTCATGCTTAGACTGATGCACATGCTCGTGACAAAATTCATCTTTCTTTTCCTTTTCTCAATTTCCAAAACATACTTTTTTTCAAATCGCATAGCAAAGCTTCTTTAATGCATATTCTTTCGAAAGACACTTTGTTCAAAAACTTTTCATCTTTTCTTATCTTAGACGCCACTTATCATATCATATCATATATGGCCCGAAAGCCCTTTTCTTTTCGTCATGACTTCTTATTTTGGACACCTCACGGTTCCCCTATGCACCATGTGCTCCTCGCTAGTTACCGTCACACCCGGCGACCAAGTCAACCTAGGTGAATACGTTTCGCGCCCTTTCGAGCTATTCATCACTCGGGGATTTTTCTTCGAGCAACTACAATCTTATCAGATGGCGAGACCTAAGCCAACACCGCTTATAGGGCACCCACTAGCATTAGGTGCAACCATGCTCCAGACACCTTTTGGAGCCATACATGGTCCGTCGACTGTTCTTCGTCGACCCAGGGGTTTTTACTCAATTTAGACACTCCTGAGTGAATAGAGAGTTCCACTAGGACACTTCCCCATCCCAGCCTTTGGGTTTCTTCTAAAACTTTAATTTATTTCTTTCGAAAACATACTTTACTCAAAACATAGGTTTTCGTGCTTATGCATGAGACATGCAACTTTCGACTTTGTGAATGCAAAACTCGAAGCGAACCCGAGTACACACATTTGGTCATTTTTCCTTCCGAACCTTATTCTCTAAACTCATACTCATGTGAAAACACCTAAACAAATGCATAAGGGTGAGTGGGGTGCTCGGCCTCCACCCCTAGGGTTTGGGCCGAGACTCTACTTTGTCTCCCATTGGTGTTCTCTTCTTCCTTTGATCTTCCTAACATCATCTAGCCTTAGTTCAAAATTTTAAAACAATTTCCTAGCCTTATAAGGGTCAAACCCGAAACCTATATAGCCCTCAAGCTTTGTGTTTTCTTTTCTTAGCCTTTCAACTAAGGTCCTACTTGAATACTCTAGGTGAAACCGAATCCATATATGTCATTCTCCCAATATACATACTTCTACTTCTCCAAAATATCCAAACATGAATATCAAGTAACTAAGGAATTAAAACTTCAAGATTTTCTCTTTAAGAACTCCTCCAAAAACATAACTCCACAAGCACGCATTTTTATAATCATCAAGCAATAATAACATCAATATCTTCCAAGATCAATATGACTATTTTCCATCAATGCTTTATATAATTTTCATCCTAGCATGACATTTCTATAGGCACAATATTTACAAAAAAATCAAGATGCTTCTCCAAATATCATATATGCATATATCCTATATTCATCAACACTCAACTAACTCAACATCTTCAAGCTTACATATTTTTTTTTCTCATCAAATCATCAAGATCATCAATTATCTCATAACTCTTTAACCAATAAGATTATAGGTTCTACACATGAATCCTAATCAAGATAACATTTCTACTCTCAAATTTTCATCATGGCATTTCTACTCAAGTAACCAAACAATACAAGCATATTCAAACATATACACACATGCAAGCACATTCACTCCAAAATATACAAAGAATGCTAAAGGCAAAGTAAGGATATACTTACCAGTCTTCCTAGCTAGCTTATATAACTTCTGAAAATAAAAGAAATACTTAGTCAGATCATGCTAAAAGTTTATCATTTTTAAAAGAAAGGTTTCCTTTTTGAAAGGTATGAACATAAGGTTCTCCTTCATGCTTCTAGGTTTCATTTCAATGTAACTAAGTTATTTACCTCTTCTAGGTTTCTCCTTCTTCCACAAACACTATCGCCTTCTCCTTCTTAGCTTGAAGTGTTTAGATGTCTAAGTGGTGAAAAGAAGTGAAACAAAGTGGAGAGAAATGAGGAGTGTGCTGTGAGGTGCAAAGTGAGGGGGGTGTGTGTGTGTGTCCAAAATGTGCAAGCCAAAAGGGTGAGGAAACTAGGCCATTCGGCCAAGACACTTTGCTAGCTCCTAGGCCACTCATTACCCTATGTTTGAGTGACTTGTGATGGGCTTGAAAGACCCTTGAGTAACTTCCATCACTTGATCACATCAACAATAATCTATCCCATCCTAGGTTTGGAGATTTGCTCCCTTTTTCTTTCCTCATGGCCGGCCACTCCTTCTAGGGTTCCAACCCCTTTCCATCACCTCACATCCTCTCTTGTCTCCCCAACAATCCCCTCACATGTCATTCAAATGGATTTGAGAATCCATTTTTGGGAAAACACCCAAAAGGGGTTTCGGATTCCCCATCCTCCATCCGAATCCTCTCTTCATCTCACTCTCCTTTCTATTTTGTCACATGCTTCTTCCATCAACCAATCACCTCACACCTCACACAAGCTTGTCATGTCACTCTTACACAAATCCTCACCTAGATTTGGTGGCAAAAGCAAGTCAAACAAGGGGGAGGGGGAGTCGGCTAAGGCATGTCCGAAACCCTCATCCCTTTCCTTCCACTTTTTGTTCCATCATCTCCCATCTCATGTCACTTCTTCTTACACCTCATGTCTTATCCAATCTTACACCAATCCTACACAAATCCTTCATGTCCTTTCCTCTAGATTTGGAAAAGTTTAGGTGAAAAAGCCCTAAGGCTATTCGGCCAAGCCTCCCCACCGAAACCCTTCCTTCATTTCTCATCTCCAAATCTTCTCAAGTCCTTTTTACATCATTTTACTAGATATGGTAGGATCCTATGTTGATCTTATTTGCAAAATCCTACACCTCACACACTTATCTAGGTAGGAAAAGATGGAAGGTTCCACTCATGTCTTTTCTTTTCTTCCTTCAACAAAATAACTAGTCAACTAGCTCACCTACCAGCATTTTCTTCTCTCAACTACTAGTCTTGACTCAAATTATTAAACTCTTCCTAGCTTGACATGTGTCATCAAGCATGGACTTGGGTTGACTAGTGGGCTTCCTTTCATGGACCTATGGGCTTGTCTCTCCCCCACTTAGGCCCAAAGCTATTGCCATGGCCTTAAGGCCCTTAAACTCCTAAGTCCATCTCCTTAAGGCTTTAGCCACTAACTTGCCTAAGTCACTAAGCCATATGTGTATAATTTAATATAAGTAAAATACGATAATTTTGGGGTCATCACACCCTCCATCTAAGAAGCTTGACCAAAACCCTAAGGTCCTTAGATTAAATATTCTTGATCATTCTTCCCTAAAATAACAATACACTTGGTCCTACATAGGAAAATCTGAAATTTAAACTATTAGGTCCTCCTAGTTTCATGCTTCCAATTTTTCCAATCATTCAATACAAAGTCATCTCATGAGTGAATACTTGAGCATTGAAAAATCTTAACATTAAAACCTTCAAAGTCGAAACTTACATGTGCACCAAGCCAAATATTTTCAACCCTAAAACCTTATCTTGATCATACATGCATTTTGTTACCATTTACCATATAAACATTCTTTATCTTTCTTTGCAACAAAATAACTATATATTCTCCAATATAATATAAGCTTCAAGCCCAAAGATAATACATTCACTAACATGGATTTTGCAACTAAATATTCAAGGTATTCCTTCAAGTAAACTAGCCTAACATCATTAAGCATTCAACAAGCAATACAACCATATTCACTTTAGACATATACATGGAATACTAAAGGTAAGATGAAGATGCACTTACAATACACCAAGGGTAGATAAGAATATTTATGAAAAAGTATGAAAATAGTAAGATTAAAACAAAACTATAAGCATATAGTCAAAAACAAAATAACTAGAACATAGGCTTTGGGGGGTGTGTGTGTGATCAAACCTAAGATCCTATGCATGAAATGGTTTAGGGATTTGCTTACCACTCCAAAGATAGCTTCCACTCAAGGAAACCTTGCACAAACTCAAGTTTTATCTTATAAATGAATTTTTTGGATGATGAGAAGACACAAAAGAAAGTGAAGAAAGTTGAGAGAGGGATGTGCTGAAAGTTGGAGAATGGGAGGAAGGCATGCACATAATGAAATGGCCAAGCCATATTCGGCCATGAGGTTCCTAGGGCACTTCATTCTACCTAGGGTTGAAGGACACATGATAGACAAATACGGTTGATTGATGGAAGGAGAAATGATGGGGGTAAGGGGCTTTGGCATGGTCAGCTTGCACTAGGAATAGGGTTACTGAGACTCATGGGAGGAAAACCAAAATGTGTAGCTCCAAGTCCCCTCCAAATGATGCCCCTATTTCTAGGTTCCACTCATGACTACCCTACTATAAGATCTCTATGACAAGATGTGAAAACACTAAGCAAAAAGGGCTAGTTGAAGCACACAAATCCAAGCCCTCCAATTCTACTCTAACTGAGCACCTCCTATGCCAACCACTCTCTCACTTGTCACTCAAGCTCACTTCTACTCACAAGTCAATCACTCTTACACATATGCCTTACACTCTCTTACACAATATCTTACAAGTCATGATCACCTTGATTTGGAAACTCATGGAAATACTACAAATGGGGTAGTCAACTACCCTTGCTCAAGCCTCACCTGAAACTTCTTTCTCTTCCTTAGGCACTTTCTTCTCTCCAATGATGATTTCTCTTGACCAATCACTCATCACATCATTGTTACTCCTTCTTACAAGATCCATTACTTGTTCTATACTTAAATTTGGAAGAAACACATGAAAAAACACAAGGGAAGGGTTTGGCTATAGCTCCACCGAAACACTCCCTCACGCACAACTTTCATTTCTCACCAAATCCCTCATATGTCAATCACTTAGATTTGGTGTATACCTAGGGAAACTCAATTGGAAGAGTTGGCCATACCCTCCCTTTGTACCCACACAGCCCCATGCTTTCCAATAATGAGGAATCCTCTCTTGTCTCCATCACACTCTTTTTCAAGAAGTCCTCTAGTCAAACTTTCATCTACTAGTCCATTTCTCCCATAACCTACTAGCCTTTTAAGACTAACTAGGACTCTTTTTAAGTGTGACAAGTGTCCCACTACATTGGGTTTGGTTGACTATGCATCATTCCCATGGGCCTATAGGCCTTGCCACTCCACTTTGGGCCAATACACAAGTCATGCCTCCAAACCTTAAGCCCAAACCCAAACCTCAAGTTCTCTTTTAATTAAAATACCAAAATTATTATTTTAACAAATAAATAAAATAGAGTGGTAAATTCCGTGCTATCACATCTATTCATCCATCAATTGGATCATTTAGATACTTTATGATTTTAATTGATACATCAAGTCGATGGTCACATGTTTTACTGTTTTCCACTAGAAATGTTGTATTTGCTAGACTTCTTGCCCAAATAATTAAACTACGAGCACAATTCTCTGACTACCCCATTAAAACCATTCGACTTAATAATGCAGGTAAATTTACATCTCAAATTTTGATAACTATTGTATATCAATAGAAATAGATGTTAAACATCATATTTCCCATACACACTCAAAACGATTTAGCTGAACCATCAATCAAAATACTTCAGCTAGTTGCTATACATTTACTAATGAAATCAAAACTACATGTTTCTATTTGGGGACATGCTATACTTCATGCAGTATCATTGATTAGGATTAGACCGCCTACATATTTTAAATATTCTCTATTACAATTTGCATTTGGTTAACAATCAAATATTTCTCATCTTCGTACTTTTGGATGTGCTGTATATGTTCCAATTACACCTCCACAATGTACAAAGATGGGTCCTCAACGTAGATTTGGGATATATGTTGGTTTGAATTTTTCATCTATTATTAGATACATTGAGCCTCTTACAAAAGATATGTTTAAAGCACATTTTAAGGATTGTCATTTTGATAAATCCATGTTTTCATTACTAGGTAATAAAAAGTCAGTACTTGAAGCATGACAAAAAATTACTTGGAAAAATAAAGCTCTATCTTAATTTGATCATCCTATAAATGAATGTAAACTAGAAATTCAGAAGATTATCCATTTGCAAAGTGTTACAAATCAATTACTGAATGTATTTACTGACACTAAAGGCGTGGTAAAATCAAATATTCATGCTGTTAATGCTACAACAATGATTGTAGTCCCTGAATGACAAATTGTCAAGAAAGTAATAGATAAGTCTAAGATATGCTTGAAACGTGGAAGATTTATTGATACAAAAGATAAAATTCCTCAAAAGAGAAAGATACAAAATGAATTTGGTTTTCCTAAAGAATCCATACCCACAATACAGGCCATAAACATAGTTGATACTCCCGAAGAGATCAAATCTTCAATTCCAAAATCTTCTGAAAAAGAACCTGCTGAAAGATTTTTCATGAAATATTTTTTCCTGAAAAGGAACAGGTACTTGAAAATAATGAGATCTCGAAATATTTCATGAGTACTGGAGATATTCTTGATACAAATAAAATTATTGTCGTCAATATATTTTCATATAAGATGACCCTTGACATTACCAGAAATAATGAAGAAAGTGAGCCAAAAACTATCGAAGAATATCAACGTAGAAATGATTAGTTAAAATGGAAAGTAGCTATTGAAACTGAGTTAAACTCACTAATAAAGTGAGAAGTATTTGGACATGTTGTCCAAATACCAAATGGTGTAATGCCTATTGGATATAAGTGGGTATTAGTTCGAAAATGTAATGAAAAAAATAAAATTGTGCGGTACAAAGCACGAATTGTCGTACAAAGTTTCCTGCAAAAATTCGGAATTGATTATGAAGAAACATATTCTCCTGTTATGGATGCAATCACATTTAGATTTTTATTAGCTTGCTAGTAACAAAAGGATTGGATATGCAGTGGATGGATGTGGTCACTACATATTTATATGGATCATTAGACCATGACATATATATGAAAATCCCTTAAGGATATAAAATACATGAAGCATCTAATCCAAGTACATCTAAAAGTATGTACTCTATCAAATTTCAAATATTTTTATATGGGGTAGAACAATCTAGACGCATGTGATATAATTGACTCAGCAAATATCTATTGAAAGAAGGATTTGAGAATAATCTTATATGCCTATATGATTTTATTAAGAAATCAGAATCCAAATTTGTCATCATTGCAGTTTACGTTGATGATTTAAATCTTATTAGAACTCCTGAAAAGATCACAAAAATTACCATTATTTAAAGAATAAATTTGAAATAAAAGATCTTGACAAAACAAAACTTTGTATCAGCCTGCACCTCGAACATTTATCAAATAAAATTTTTATTCATCAGTCCATGTATACAAAGAAAGTCCTGACCTACTTTTATATGGACAATGCTCATTTCCTGAGTATTCTAATGATTGTTTGATTACTTAATGTGTGGAAAGATCCATTTCGTTCTTGTGAAAATAATGAAGAAATTCTTGATCCTGAAATACCGTATCTCAGTGCAATTGGAGTTTTGATGTATCTTATAAATTGCACTCGGCCTGATATTACATTTTCAATTAATCTACTTGCAAGATATAGTTCTGCACCAACTCAAAAAATGGTATTAAATATATCTTTCTTTACCTTCGAGCTACAATTGACATGGGATTATTTTATCAACGTGGATCAAGTCCACAGTTGATTGGATATGCAAATGCAAGTTATCTTCCAAATTCATATAGAGGTAGATCTCAAACTGGGTACGTATTTACTTATAGAGATTCTGCTATATCATGGAAATCTATCAAGCAAACATTATCTGTCACATTTTCAAATCACTCAAAGATTATTATAATTCATAAAGCAAGTAGAGAGTGTATTTGGCTGAGATCAATGATTCAACATATTCAAGAAAAGTGTGGTCTTCCCATGATCAATAATAGCCCAACAATTTTATACGAAGATAATAATGCCTATATCACTCAAATCAGAGTAGGATATATCAAATGTGACAAAACCAAACATATTTCACCTAAATTCTTTTATACTCACGAACTTTAAGAAAAATGTGAAATTGATATCAAGCAGACACAATCAAATGATACTCTGGCAGATTTATTCATGAAATCATTACCAACTGTTACATTCAAGAAAATTGTGCAGAACATTGAAATGCAAAAACTTAAAGATCTATCGTCATGCACTTTTTAGGGGGAGTAAATGTCTTGAAAACTTCTGCTGATTGTACTCTTTTTCCTTCGCTAAGGTTTTATCCCATTGGGTTTTTTTTTGCAGGTTTTAATGAGATAATCTTAAAGCACCTAGTGGCACACTTGAATATAGTATTCTTTTCCTTAGCCATTGGTTTTTCTTCCTACTGGATTTTTCTTTAGCAAGATTTTAATGAAACATATTCTTTATAAATGGTCATTCAATTAGGAGTGTTGTGAATGAAAAGTCAAAAAGGGGAGGCGGTGTATGCCCGCTCTCTCTCCTTCTTTTCCTCCCCATGTTCCCCTCCCCCTTGTTTTGTGAATGACTACCCCCGACGCTAGAACTCTCTATATATATGAGAGTTTCAGATCATTTTATAAGTAAGAAGAAAACTTCAGTTCATGATTAATACGAGTTCTAAATATTTTCTCTTATAAATTCTCTTGCAATATTATTTTTTTCTTTAGTTTTATAACAAAAATTATATTGTTTCACGTATTTGTTTATCTATATATATCGGTTAGAACGAGAGTCCAAAATGTGAATTTCTCAATTTTTTATAGTTAGATGTTACTATGTCACGATCCATAGCCAAAGAGTTGGAGAGAGTGGCTTCTTGTTAAGGCTGTGCAAAACCTCCGCCCTTAACCCTCCGTCCAACCTCCATTCCGATTCCAACTTCGTCGAAGTTGGAGTCATCGAAATTTGGAGTTGGAGGCAAAAGTTTTTCGACAATTTTATTCGAAGTCAGAGTCGAAGACATAGTTGGAGCTACATAAGGCCCCGAACTCCGACCCCGAACTCCAACGCATTATATATAAAAAAAAAAATTCAAAACGACGTCATTTCTTCATCCTTCAGCATGCAAAACGCAAGTCACAACCCCTTCGGCCCTTCCTTCCTTGTTTCTTCACTCTTCTTCTTCTTTTCGAAATAGAATCCCTAAAACTCTCCCGTTTCTTACGAATTGCTCTTATCGTTTTCTTCCATTGTGGTCGTCATCGATTTGCCTTGCACTTGGTTGTAACGTCGTGGACTCGTGATTTCGATCGTTATCGTAGTCTAGCCTTGATCTTTTCCTCGTAAGTTGTAAGTTCACCGAGCCCTAAAAATTATGTTCAAAATTCAAATCTTCTATTGTTATTTGTTGGGTTGTCTAGTATGTTACGAATTTATGTATTCTTGCTTTGAATCAAGATTTTTTGTGGGTTCTTGTTCTCATTCTGAATTTATGTGTCTGGTAGTGGCTTGAGCTTCAAGTATCAAGACTTTCTTCGTATCTCAATTTTAATTTATATTGTCATTTGTATTATTGTGTTTATCACTCTTTACTCTTTGTCGTTTGCCCTTTGGTTTTGTAATGTATATGGTAATTGTTATGTACTATATAGTGTGTAATTTATAATTAGGATCCTTATACTTTGTATTTTTCTTATATTTTTTTTTCCTTCTTGTTTGCGCTGGTTAGTAACTTAGTGGTTACTAGTTAGTAACTGTGAGACCCCGAATTTTTACATATCTGTATTTGCTCATATTTTATTATTGGATATTTTAATTAATTGTTGCTACTGGTCTTTCCATCTAGAATGATATAGTTAGAGTTGTTGGTTTAATTATTATTATATATGGTTTGAATTGTCGAATTTTTATTAATAAGTATTAATTCTATTTTATTTGACATTATCTGATTTATTGATCTTAAATTTATTAAATTCTTAAGTCTTATTATGTTTATTCTATTTTGGTTGGGAAGCTTTTGAATAGCTCCAAAAATACTATGTTATACAGGATTATTTTATTAACTTGATTTTAGTTATTTGAAATAGTGCGAGATTTTAAATGTGCTTTAAATATCTGATTTAAATGTATGGATCTATTCCTTTTAAATAATTAAATAAAGTTCATCATTTTAAGTATTGATGAAAAATATTATGTTGAAAAATAAAATAAGTTAAAATAATATTTTATTTAATTAGTTTGAGAATTTTAAGTTAAGTTGATGTTATACGCTTTCAAATCAGTGTTTTAAATTCATCTGTTGTCCGTTTGAAGACCCAAAAGCATCGGACCTATAAATAGCACGGAAAGGGTCAGATCCCTCATTTTTTCCCCTCCCTTTTCATTTTCTCTCTCTTATCTCTCTTTTCTCTCCCACGTGCTACAGTAACCGTGGGAGAGCAGTTCGGTTTTTGTCTCGTGGCGGCGCCACCCCCCGCCGCCAAGCCTCACCTCCGGCCCCACCTGAATTGCCACCCTCCGACTAGTCCAACCCCACCGGTGGTGTCGACCACCACAGCCCCCTGTCCCGTCGGCAGCCCCAAACCCGAGAGGCGTTTAATCCTCTACGCTGCACCTTTCGCCACCCATAGCTTTGCCGTCAACCACCGTACCACGACACCACCACCGCCATTTGATCTGCCACCCATAGACGACCTACCACGAGAAATTTCAGCCCCAACGGAGCACCCACTTTCTCTCTCCTCCCTTGGAACCGAAATGGGTCTCCAAATGAGCTTTCCGTCGCCGCGCCGCCATCCAGCCACCATGGCTCTCACCACCACCGCCAAAAGCTTCCCCTACCTTAGTTTATCACACCCCTAAAATAGTTTTCTCATCCATGGCCGCACCTCCCTTGTACGGGGGAAAATTCGAAAATGGGTTTCCACCGTTTCGAGCTAGATCCGCCGCCTTTCGGTGGTTGCACCGCCTCACCGCCACCGCCATGAGATTCCCCATCCTCCAAGGAGTATTCCCCTAATATTGGTGTCAAACGGAGTACCCGAACCCAACCCGTCAGCTTGCCGTGCCCGGAGATAAATAGTGCACGACTTACCGCTACGGATCGGGGATCACCGCGATGTTCGATTGGCGTCCGTTTATGCACTGTAAGTAACAAATATTTGTTTGACTGTTTGATTGCCTGTTTGATTTGGTGCTAATCTCTGTTTTGTTTGCTTGATGTGTTATCTAGTGATAATGAGTAATTCGAGAGTAGATTGGTTGGGCCTGAGGCCATTTAATGGAGATTGAGATTACCTCGAGTTAATCTTACTATGATTGAATATTGTGTGGATGGTAATTGTTGATGATATAATGTTTTGGTTGGATGACTGTTATTTTAATAATTATTGGCGATAAAATGATCTGGTTGGATGACTCGATTATTTTGGTGATTATTAGTGATAAAAGGGTTTGGTTGGACGACTCGGTTATTCTAGTGTTTATTGGAGATATGATGATTTGGTTGGATGATTTCATTACTCTTTCACTATGTTTTAATAAGGTGATACACTAGGATTTTAATCGAAGAAATATTTGGAAGAAAATGGTGAAAATTGATGAGGGAACTTAATAAGTACAGTTAGGTAAAATTTAGTTAAGAGTTGGAACAATGGCATAATATGTTGGATGATGAAAAGTTTATTTTTGGGAATTCATAAGTTTAATCCTGGTGTACTTCTTTGGAAAAACATTAGGCTTTAACTCATGATATGATGTATGGATATAACTGGAATCTTTGGATGAAATGTCAATGGGTATTCTTAGATTTCCTTGATGTATAGATTGAGAAATGTTTGGGCTTAGAGAAATATTATGTGATGATAATTTGTTGAAGAGAATAACTATACAGGCAATGTAAATGTGGTGATTAATGATGAGTTATGATATGGCTATTAAGTTATGAGAGGATTTTAAGAAAATATGCGTGTTTTGGGTAAAGAGAAAAGAGAAGAAAAGTTAGGTTTGACTTCATTATAAGTTGCGTCCTTAACCCCTATAAGATAATGTTGGTTGGATGTGATGTGACTTAAGGTTTTGACTATATTTTCATTGGAGTATGCACGATGTGTGAGATAGAAGATAAATTAAAAAAATGAGTGTCTGTTCATATGTTAATATGTATGCGATATGTTTTGTGAATGTATGATTCATATGTTTCATGACTCACATGTTTTGCATAAGAAGTCACATGTCACATGCATGTCTCATGCATGAGCACGAAAAGCATGTTTTGAGTCAAGCATGTTTTTAAAAGAAAAGAAAATCAGTAAAGTTTTATAAGAACCCCAAAAGCTGGGACGGGGTAATGCCCCAGTGGAACTCCCTGTTCACTCAGGAGTGATTAAATTCGAGTGAAAACCTCTGGGTCAACGAAGAACAGTCAGCGGACCGTGTATGGCTCCAGAAGGTGTCCGGAGCGCGGTCGCACCTAACACTGGTGGGTGCCAAAGACGGGTAAGGTGTAAGGACCTGCCGTACTATAAGCTACGTGATGCACTCACCTTAAGGTGATGCGGTAACCAGTAGGGAACACACGGTGCTTAGGGGAACCGTGTTGTGTCTCATATATGCTACGCGATAAGTCATGACAAGATGGACTTTCGAGCCATATATAATATGATATGATAAGTTGCGCCTAAGATAAGAAAAGATGAAAAGCATTTTTGAAAAGATAACTTTTGAAAAGAAGTTCAAATAGTACATATGAAAGAAGTCAAAGCTACATGAAAGCATTTTATGAAAAGCACGTACATGAAGCAAAGTATTGAAAACTGTCAAGGATCATTGATGTTTTATACGAAAGTGTATGTGCATCAGTCATGTTGCAAGTCTCATATTCATGGTACATGCACCCATTGAGTTTATTGGTATAGGCTGACGATGTTCTACTATGTGAATTGATTGTATGTTATTTGATGTCTGTTGCTTACTAGGATTCACATCTCACCTCGGTGGATCGCGCCCACCCTACGGTCCCCATTTTACGGGATCGTAGTTTGTGATTGCAGAAAACGAAACTTGGCCCAAGATACAGACTCCACAGGAAAGGAAATTTGTTGAGAGGATGAAGATCAAGATTATGATCTCGAAAGCAGTATTTGCTTATCTTTTTCTTTTGAAAGACTGTATAATCCCCTGTTGAAGAAATTATTTTAAATTGATTTGTAATTTTTAAGAATCTCTGGTACTAGAACGGCTGACTTTTATTTATTTTCCACTGCGAATATTTATTGTACACTTGGTGCATGCTTCACACACTCTTCACACACAATTCGATAGGATGATTGATCCATGAGATGATCGTCTTGATGTCGCGAGTCCTTCTAAATCCCAGGGGGGATTCGTGGGCGTCACAGTAACTTAGTGGTTAGATTGTTATTTGTTAATATGTTATTAACTTATGGATGGGTAAAATGAGTAAATTGGTGAAATAGGATGAAGATGGATAGCGTATAGGATTTTCAAAATATTTGCTAAAATCACATTTATAATTAGAAGAATATATATTATACTCAACTATTTATTCTTCTATAATTACTTTTCCTTTGTCAATTGTAATTATGCACTTAAGTTAAAGAATAAGCATGTATTCAAATTAGCAGGTTACTAGATTCAATTTTGAATTTCGATCAAAATTCTGACTTCGATCGGAGTCAAACTCTGACCTCGTTGGAGGGCACCACTCCGAATTTGGGAGTCGGAGCACACTCTACTTCCTGCCACTCGATATCATATTTTCCACAATAAAGTATAGTCTCCAAATGATTTAAGAGACGTGCTCAATAATATAAAAATATATATATCACAAGAGCTTAAATAATACCTCATCATCTAAAATACTATTTAAGAATGAAATAACTAATGTCTTGAATAACATTCCTCTAATAGAAAAAACAATTAAGGTTGGCTCTTTCTTCCTCAGAGGTGAAATTGCTCCCAGACGTAACAGTCTCCTCTTCGAACCATTTCAACACAAAGGGGGTGGAACTTCGGCTCCTCCCTTCCTTCACTCCCTTTCCTTCAACCTTCCTTCTCCCATCCACTTTCGTTTTATAGTGTTTTGGACGATGGTTTTGGGTTTTCTATTTTTAGTATGTGTTTTTTGCAAGTCTGATGCTATATGGAGTCCTTAGTCGACCATGTGCCTCATCGTTGGTTTCCCAGGCCACTGATATACCGAACGATTGGAGCTTTTGTCGAACAAAATGGCGTGCGTGCTATATGCCCAAGTTCAAAAGCATATAAGATACACACGCTTCCACCCTCTAGAGGTTCTATAGTCACCAAGTGTGGCTTTCTTGGAACCAGGGACCTCATTCTTACTCAAACTCGACAGGCTACTCACTCCTAGTGTAGCACATGTTCTTCAGGGGCCACCACAGTCCATTTTTTGTATTTTGATTTTGTATTTTGTTTAGTCTTTATGTTTGTTGTTGTTTCCTTTTGTTTAGATAAATTTTAAAAAGAAAAAAAGAAATTGTCTCTCGGATTTTGTCTGTAGAGTTATAGCGCTATTCTTCTTTGGAGGAAGAGGCTTGTAATCTTTGCCTTAGAAGAGAGTGGTCTCTCAAACAAGTTATCTGTAGAGATTTATAGAAGTTTAAACCATACTAGTCACAAAGATATTTGTGTACTGATAGTGCCCCAATCGTAATTAGTTAACTTGTAACCTGAGTTTTCTTAATTTGTATGTCACAGTTGTAACTTCACCTTCTTAAATGGATAAATGAAGTCTATTTCCCTTAACCAAAAAAAAAAAAATACATTCCTCTAATGGTCTCATGTTACCTTTGGTATTTTTTTCAGTACATTAACCCACTTATAAGCACTTATTTCTCTATGTTCAACTAATCTCGCCTATGTTTCATATTCCTGATTCTCAGTTGGAATCTCAAATTCATTTGAAAATAATCAAGATAATTAGGTGAGCTATCAAAGATCAATAAGCAACAAATCTATACTAACATATAAACATGAGTCAGTCACATAATGTAGAGACAAACAATTTTAAAAAATGGCACTGGCGTTTTCATAAGGTTTTCATTACAGTATTAATATAGAAAAATTACCTTAGGCACAAGCATACGGAAACAACATTAGAAACATAAGGCATGTTTACCCTTGTGATAGGGTTGTGCATATTTGCGGTTAGCCAAGTAAAACATAAATCACCTTGTCTCCAAAGTGAGCGCACTCAATACAGAGGCCACTATTATATCCTGTGGCAAGGCCAAAAACAGAGGCCACTATTATATCAGAGGCTGGACCATAAATAAAAGTAGAACAAAATCTTATGCCTTAGGGTTTTCAAAAACAATACAATAATGGATAAATATACTGAACCAGTAATGTCATAGAACCATATAAATATTCGAAATTTCATATTCACATTTTATGCAATAGGAAACCAGGGTACAACATCAACCTCAATTAGATTTAGACAAAGTCTAACATATGAGCCTTGCTTACCTAACTTTTGCAATATACTATCCAAGATCTAAACCTGAACTGTAGCAATATCGTGACCTAATCCAGATAAATATTGCTAACACATTATTAACTCATATCAGTATAAAACAAACCTAATTAACACAATTCTATAATCTGAACAAAAGCTCAATAAGAGCCCAAAAAACATCCCATAAACAATTAGTCCATCATCCAAAAACAATACTCCATCAATAGATTAGCTCAATCTCATTCACTTAAATCTCATTCCAACACACATCACATAAAGCAACGGCTCACATCTTACGACCATTCCCTCCTCCGACCCTCACGTTACCATCAAGGAACTTTCCAAGCACCAACCAAGCCATGAAAGTACTCAAAACCACAATTCCAACATACACAACCTAATCTTCCATTAGGCATCAAACCAAGCAATCGTGAAAATTAAGGGTGATAGCATGGATAGAGTTAGAGGATATCTTACTCAACTTGGAGCAGTACTCTATCAATATAAGAGTGAAGTGATACTGCATAGAGATGGTTTTTGGTGGTATGAAACACTTGGCGAGATGAGGCAGTTTGGCTACCTCTAATCACTTTGGTCGCATCACATGTTCAGGAAAGGTGCCCAATGGTCCATTAGAGCTTGTACAAATCATAGCTTCGTAGGATCTAAGGCTTACACAATTTCTCAAATTACGTAGTGTTAAAATAGAGAGAATTTTTGTAACAACCTTAAAATTCTCATCCTAATTTAAATGTTTAATTAAACACTAATATGAGAGATTAGTGATAATTTATAAGAACAAGCCCTAGAGAGATGGGCTTGGAAGTGAAGCCTTGGAGGCATGGATTGAGTGAATGGGCCAAGAGAGTAGTAGTGAGCCCACAAGCGATTTCCAGTGTGAGATCAAGTACCACCCGGGAAAAGCTAACGTGGTGGCAGATGCTTTAAGTCGGAAATCTCAAGTGGAGGAACCACTAATACTGACAGCCATGCGAAGTATGTTAGTTAAGAATTAGCCTAGAGGAGCAATGTTGGCAACAACTCAAGAGGTTATTTCTCTAACTGAAGATGAAATTCGAGAAGGACAACGACAAGACGCCAAATTGGAGAAAATCCGAATAAAATTACTAGAAGGGCAAGGATCGCCCCATTTTACCATATCCGATGATGGGACACTATACTTTGGAAAAAGGACAGTGATACCGGATAATTCAGAGTTAAAAGAAAGGCTTATGAAGGAAGCACACTGTACCCATTATACGGCTCATCCTAGAAGTACTAAAATGTATCGAGACCTGAAGGAAATATTTTGGTGGGAAGGCATAAAGAAAGACGTAGCTGCTTTTGTGGCAAAATGTTCCGTATGCCAAATGGTTAAAGCGGAGCATCAATGTCCAGCAGGAATGTTGCAACCCCTCCCAATTCCGGAATGGAAGTGGGAAGATATTTCTATAGATTTCGTAGTAGGGTTCCCAATAACCTCGGCAGGAAAGAATACAATTTGGGTAATAGTTGATAGATTAACAAAGAGTGCCCACTTCCTACCAATTGCGAATACTGATTCAATGGAGAAGTTATCACGAATCTATGTAAAAGAAATAGTTCGTTTGCATGGCGTGCCTAAAACGATTGTTTCTGATAGGGATCCAAGATTTACCTTTCGTTTTTGGCAAAGCTTACAGAAGAGGATGGGATCAAACTTGAAGTTTAGTAGTGCCTATCATCCACAAACTGATGGTCAGACAGAACAGACTATTCAGACCTTAGAAGATATGCTGCGGGCTTGTGTATTAGACCTCAGTGGCGATTGGGAGAGTCCCTTACCTTTAATCGAATTCGCCTACAACAACAATTTCCAAACTACTATTCAAATGGCACCATATGAAGCCTTATATGGAAGAAAATGCAAATCGCCCCTATATTGGGATGAAGTCGGTGAAAGCATAGTGCTAGGGCCTGAATATTTACAAGTCAAGACCCAGGTAGAACTGATACCGGAAAGGATGAGAACTGCCCAAAGCAGTCAAAAGAGCTACGCAGATCAAAGAAGAAGACCTTTAGAGTTCATAGTTGGCGACTGGGTATATATAAAGATTTCACCAATGAAGGGAGTAGCCCGATTCGGTAAGAAGGGAAAATTGAGTCCTCGATACATTGGACCGTACGAGATTTTGGAAAAAGTCAGACAGGTAGCTTACCGTTTAAATCTGCCGGTGAACTTACAAGGAGTCCATAATGTATTTCATGCGTCGTCCTTAAAAAGGAGTTTCGGTGATGGACCGGTGACGGTAATAAATCCGAGTAGTATTCGATTGTGCCCTAATCTAACTTATGAAGAGTGGCCGACACAAATTACCGATCGCAAGGAACAAGAGTTGAGGCATCGAAAGATCTCCTTGGTAAAAGTGTTGTGGAACAACCCAGCATTTCAAGAAGCAACTTGGGAACGTGAAGATACTATGAGGGCTAACTACCCTCATTTGTTTGAAGATTATTAGTGTATTTAATTTTCATTTGACTGAACCTTGTTGTGAATGAATGGATGCTTTATATGAATGTATGAATGATTGATTGATGTTTTGAGTATTATATTCCTTGAATTATTTCATAGAACCATAAGTAATTTTTGGATAAAAATTTAACCAGGTTATGGCCCGAACTAGAAGAACCCCACGCATGTCAGTAGCTACCATAGCCCAATTAAGAGAGATGAGAGAAATCAGACAAAGAATAATGCATAGAAGGGGTGAAAGAAAGAGAGTGCAGAGACTTGGGCATTTGGAACGATATGAGAAACACCGTACCCATCGGATGGACATAGGGCCTAGAGGAAACCTTGTATTCCGTAGAGCTATGCCAAACGAAGAGCGGCAACCCCCTAACCTGTGGATGAAAGGATAGAGAGAACATCTGCTTAGGATACTGCGGGGGGAACTAAGTGAGCTGAATACAAAACCCATGGAGAATTCTAATACTTCTAATGATCGCTTAAGACAAAGAATAGAAGGAATACCGCGAGTGGACACGGAAGAAGAAATAATGCATAGATTAAATGAACTAAGGACAAATATGTACTACGACTCAGACGTGGATGCCGTGTTTTATTTCTCCCAAGACTCTATAACCGAGGAAGAAGAAGTACCCACATATTCATCGTCAGAAGAGTCCACTGCCACTAGTACTCGAGGTACATTATATATATATATATTTTTATTATTATTCTCCATATCATTGCATGCGTCGATTTCGAGGACGAAATCTTTTTATTAGTAGGGGAGGATGTAACAACCCTAAAATTCTCGTCCTAATTTAAATGTTTAATTAAACATTAATATGAGAGATTAGTGATAATTTATAAGAACAAGCCCTAAAGAGATGGGCTTGGAAGTGAAGCCTTAGAGGCATGGATTGAGTGAATGGGCCAAGAGAGTAGTAGTGAGCCCACAAGCCCATGGTATGAACTCATGATCCACCAAGCCCATATTAGAGACACATGTCACTTGTAGAGAAACCTTAGAAAGTCATCCAAGGCTAGTAGGAAATTGCTAGTGGATGAAGGTTGACTAGTAGGTAGCCATGTAGGATGGAGTGTGGAATCTTATGAAAAGATTTTCCTATCATGGGATCTTGGAAGTACAATGCACCATTCTTTGACTTTCCAATAGAAGTCATATTGTATGTGAATGTGACAAGTGGCATGAAGAGAAGGATGGAGGAATGGAGGAAGGGGAATTCGATGGAGCATTTCCGTGAGCTCCTTGGAGGGTTTTCATGGATTGTTGCCACCAAAAAGTTGATGAAACAAGGGGGAAATGTGTAAGTGGATAAAGTACAAAGTGTAAGAAGGTATGGTGATATGAAGAGAGGTATGGTGTGTGTAAGTGATGGAAATGACAAAGGAATGAGATGAAGGGAATGGGAGGGTTTCGATTGGAGCAAGGAAGGCCTTGGCCGAACCATGCATTGCTCAATTCCCAAAAAGCATGGCCTTGAGATCATTTGGATGGACATATGAGATGATGGAGGGAAGGTGATTGAGTGAAATACAAGAAAATAAAGACCAAACACCCAAGGGGGCACCGGCCATAGCAAGTGAGAGGGGGGGGGGGGGGAGAATCAAATCTTCCAAGGTATGGCCAAGACTTGATCTTGGAATGACCTAGTGTTGTCAATTTTTCAATCCATCATTGGCCATACCTAAGAATAGTAAAATGTGTACCAAAAACCCTAGTGGGAGGGTTTGGCCGTGTGACCCTATGCCTACTTTCCTTGGCTTGTTTCATTTGGACACAAAGCAAACATATCTCCACCCCACTCTTTCCACCTCTCGGCCAAAGCTATCCATTTGCCCTCACCATTGTTTCTTCTTCTTCTACCACATAACTTGAAGAGTTCTAAGTTAGTGGAGCTAAGATCAAGGGTCTTAAAGTGGATATTGCTTTGGAAAAGGTTAGCGCTTAGACTTATACAAGCCTAGGAAGAACACACACACATATGGCACCATTGTTTTAGCTAAAAAGAAATAAGGTTTCTCTTTGAATCTCCATGCTTATAGCTAGTTTAATAAGAGGTTCTATGTGTATATTTTCAGATTATAAGCAAAAAAAATCTAATAGGAGTATTGTAAGTATACTTTCATCTTTTCTTTAACATTTCTTGTATATAGCTAGGTGATCATGCTTGTTGGATTAATTGTTGTATTGCCATGTTTGGATTAAATTGATTGGTGTTAATACTTGTCTTTGGTATGAATATTCATGTGTAAATCTCTAAGTTAAAATGAGGTTAGAATATGAGCATAGATGATGGGTCAAGTATTAGTAGCAAAAAGAAATGGAAAGCATGAGTATTATATGAAATGATGAGGTTAATGCATGGTTGATCTTAGTATTAAACTTATAAAATTTGGTGTTGCTAAGATTAAATTTACTTAAGGAAATATGTAGTATGATTGACTTATTTGAGTAGGATATTGTCATAAGGAAATGAAGAATTGACATGGAAGAAAATATATGACTAATATGAATTGTGGTGGTGTATGCATGCATATGAAAAGAAGTGATAACGTATATATGATGATTAGTAGTTTTTATTTGGGATCTTGTGATGTTTAAGGTTAAAATTAGAGGATTAAATTATATTGATTATTTGTGGAATTATTTAGTTTAAGCTTATAGAAGACACTTGTTGATGTGGAAATTTTGAAGGAATTAATAGTAGAAAATCTTCTAAGTTAAAAAGGTGAATGGAAGAAGTTGGAATGAAATAAGATTGGATGTAAAAATATTTATTTATTGGATAATAGGGTTTCAGTTACCCCTTTTTAGAAATGGTATATGTTTTAATTAAACACCTTTAAGGCTTGGAGGATACTTAGAGTGAAATGATGAAGAGAAACTCTAGGAGACACCCTAGGTGGTTTCGGCCTCAATGATTTGGACATGGGCCGAGCACTCTATTTCAATCCTAAGTCCAAATTTGGGTGTTAGGGTATGACGGCTAAGTAGGGAATTGTAAAGTTTGTCCTGATGAAAAAGAAAATAAACTATGAATGCACTCGAGCTTGCCTCGGGTTTTGCATGAAAATGAGTAAGTGTTGCATGTCCCATGCATAAATCATGAAAATCATGTTTTTAGAGTCAAACATGTTTTTAAGAAAAAGAAAAAGAAAATTAAGTTTTAAAAGAACCCCAAAGGCTGGGATGGGGTAGTGTCCCAGTGGAACTCCCTGTTCACTCAGGAATGTTTAAAATTGAGTGAAAGCCCCTGGGTCGACGAAGAACAGTCGGCGGACCGTGTATGGCTCCAGAAGGTATCCGGAGCATGATCGCACCTAACACTGGTGGGTGCCAAAGACGGGTAAGGTGTAAGGACCTGCCATACTATAAGCTACGTGACGCACTCACCTTAAGGTGATGCGGTAACCAGTAGGGAACACGCGGTGCATAGGGGAACCACGTTGTGTCTCATATATGCTACGCGATAAGTCATGACAAGATAGGCTTTCGAGCCATAAGAAAAGATCAGTATCTGATAAGTGGCGCCTAAGAAAGAATAAAAGATGTGAAATATTTTTAAGAAATGATTTGAAAAGCAACTATATGAAAAGAAGTCTGAAAGAAGCAAGTTTATATGAAAGTTTACATGAGCATGCGCATGAGTTGGTCATCCATTGCATATGCATTAGTTATGATTGTTTGGTTCACTTATCTGTATGCCTGAAAATTTTTCAGTTAAAATGCTAGTATACTTGCTAAGATTTCTCCCGAAATTTCACCCCCTTTTTATTATCTTTACTATCGCTCCTTTTGGAACGATAGAAGTTATTGCAAGAAAAGATGGATCCGCGGATTATGACTCTCGAGAAGATGGGTCGGACCCTCAAGGGCCCGATTAAGACAGATTCTGCTGAGCCAGTGACCCTAGACCTGCTGGGTCAGTGGGCAGCAAAGTCGCTTCCTATGGCGACCTACTTTTTTGACGACTTACGCCCTACAGGGTGTTGTCTGGTTTTAGGAGTGGATGAGCTCCTCCATATGGGATGCCTGTTTACCTCATCCTCTGGGATGATGTGTGACTTAAGTCCAGGTCTAAGTTTGGACCGTCTTCGTTACGGTCCTAACTATAAGAAAATAAAGGAAGAAGCCGCCTACTAGTATGTCTGGCGGAGAATGAGGGGATCGTCAATGCATCTATTTTGTATTGCCAGTGTATTTTGAGGAAATCTTCCCGTTGTTTTAGGAAGTCCTTTTGTAAAAACTGTTAACATTGGTAACCTTAACTTTTGATTTATATATAATGCTTAATTTGGGTTTATATTTCGTTTAGGGGTGGCAATTTCTTACACGACCCGTTAACCCAACACGAACACGACACGATAATAGCGGGTTAGGGTTTAGTCTTAACGGGTTTCGGGTCAAAACGGGTTGACCCGTTATGACACGATTGCTTAACGGGTTGATAACGGGTCAACCTGTTTTAACCCGTTATGACACGTTATGACACGTTAAGAAAGTTAAAATTACAATTATATTCTTATACTTAAATGTAAATTTGTTAGAATTTTAATTTTGATATTTTATTGTTTAGATTGTAATTTAGACTTATAATTAGTGTTATTAGTTTTATAGATATTATGATTTTAATATTTATATAAAATTATGTTAAATTTAATTAAGTTAAACGGGTTAATTTTGAACATATTCAACTCATTTACATAAATAGGTTGAAACGAATCATATTATGTCGTGTTAATATATTTCCTAATATTTACTAATGGGTTATAATGGGTTGACACGATACGACACGTTATGTTAACGGGTTGGGTTAGGGTTTGAGATTTTGACACGATAAGCTTAACGGGTCGGGTTAGGGTTGACCTATATAGTATAATATATACGTCTTGACACGACACGAACACGACTCGTTAACACGATTTGACACCCCTAATTTCGTTAACCATGTGATGTGCGACAAGCGTAAACGCCTTGTCAAAGATTTTTGGCTTGACCTTTTTCCACTGCGAGATATTGCTAAGTTACTAAAAAAAAAAAAAAAAAAGGATATTAAGCACTTAAACAATAACAATATATATAATGCTTTCACATGTAACGATAAGGGGTGAACTTCCTTGAGACGCTCATCCCCGGCGTCACAATTTGCGTATGATCTCAAGCGCAAGTTGGGGTGCCGACAATTCTAAAGAATCATATAATAGTTTATTTATGTGCGTGTCGAATTATACAAAGGAGGCCTATATATAGTGTAATAGGCCAAACCCTAAATAGGGAGATATATTCCAAAGGAATATTCTAACCTAGAAAATTAAGGAGATAATTACAATATATATATATATATACACTAACATCTCCCCTCAAACTCTTGGTGGCGAAGTTAGCTGGAATTTGAAAACAAGATCACTAAGTTGGCTAGGTGGATGTGATTTCGCAAAACTATCAGTAAGATTATTTTCAAAAGAAATTGAGTGTAACTAGAGAACACTATGCTGAAGATGGTGGCGGATGAAATGGCAATCAATCTCAATATGTTTAATACACTCATGAAACACATCATTATGGACAATTTGGATGGCACTACGATTATCACAGTGAAGAAGAGAACTTATGGATTAAGGAGCACTTATATCTTTCAGAAGCCAAAGTGACCACAAAATTTCAAATGTCGTATCAGTAAGGGCACGATACTCAGTCTCAGTGCTAGAACAGACAACAACAAACTGTTTCTTACTATGCCATGAGATCAAATAAGTGCCAAGTAAGAAATAATAACCAGTGATGGAGTGATGATCAATAAGGTCACTAGCCCAATCTATATCAAAATAGGCCTATAGTTCCAGAAAGGAGTGAGATGAGAAGTGCAGACCATGAAATAGAGTATCCTTGATGTAGCATAGAATGCGAAGAACCACAACAAAATGGATAGATCTAGCTGCACTCATAAACTGACTAATCAGATAAACAACATATGAAATGTCAAGCTAGTGATAGTAAAATAAATAAGACTACAAACTAATTATCAATAAAGTGTTGCATCTACAAGTGAAGAACCGTCAATATTCAAAAGCTTAGTCTTCTACTCAAGTGGACTGCTGGCTATCTTGGTATTTGTCAATCTAGCTTTTGAAAGTAAATTAGAGGCATTTTTGGCTTAAGTGAGATAATAACCATCCTGGTTGCAAGTAACTTCAAGGTCGAGAAAATAGTTAAGATATCCCAAATCCTTCATCTCAAGATTCTGACTGTAAAAAGTTTGAAGATCTTGAATACCGACAATGTCATCACCAGTAATAATCATATCATTGACATAAAGAAGAAGGATAGTACCTACCCCAATAGTGTGAACATAAAGTGTGGAATCAAATGGGCTAGAAAGAAAGTCTTGTTGAGAAACTACTGAGTGTAATTTTTTAAATCAAACTCAATGAGCCTATTTGAGCCCATAAAGTGCACACATAGAGATGACAAACTTTATGTAGAGAATGCTCATAGCTAGGTGGAGGTTGCATGTAAATTTCCTCAATTAGATCTCCACTAAGACATGTGTTTTTAACATCCATTTGAAAAGTCTCCAATGCCAAATAGCAGCAACTGCAAGTAAAAATTTAACAAAGGTAAGTCTAGCAAAAATAGCAAATATCTTCTCATAATCAATCTCATACTCCTGGGTGAATCCCCTTGCAAGAAGTCGAGCCTTGTAGTGTTCAACTAATCCATTTGTCCGAATCTTGATTTTATAAATCCACTTATTTTCCACTACAGCTTTTCTAGGAGGCAAGTCCACTATGTGAGAACTTGTAATTTTACTTCCTTTATAATTTA
The DNA here is from genome assembly GCA_036559045.1 of Platycarya longipes. Classification (NCBI taxonomy): domain Eukaryota; kingdom Viridiplantae; phylum Streptophyta; class Magnoliopsida; order Fagales; family Juglandaceae; genus Platycarya; species Platycarya longipes. The sequence goes on along the minus strand of CM071793.1, from coordinate 29,272,419 downwards.
TAATTTTAATATTAAATATGTATTGTTGTTAATATAATATTGTGTGTTATGAGTTGGTTGATATTATTATTATTTTGTTCTGCTTGTGTTTAAATATTTGGTTATTTTATCTTCTTTTAATTAGCTCTAAGTTAAATAGTGAGTTAATTTATTTTCTTTTATTATTTTATTGTGAAGCATTTATTTCAATGCTTGAGTCTAATCTCCTTATTTTATTATGTGGTATTTAAATTAAAGTGTTGTAATTTATTTTATTTTAATTTAATGTGTTTTATTTAATTTATTTTAGATGATTTTTGGATTGGGCTCATATATATATATATATATATATATATATTATATTATATTATATAATATTATATTTTATATATATATGGTTGTTGAGTGGATTTTAATTTAAATTGGTTTAGTTGTGGAAGCCGGCCCATAAAGCACATCAACCCAGCCTCTCCATTTGTTTCAAACGTTGCTGTTTGATTAATTGAAAAAGTGAACCCAGGCCATTTCATTGGCACATGCATCGGCTCCTTCAATTGTTGCATACGACACCATTTGTTTAAGGCCTCGTTTGTATTTGTATCTCATCTTAATTCATTTCAACTCATCTCTATTTCATCATTACACTTTTTTAATTTTTCATATAAAACACAAATTTCAATACAGGTTTTTCAAATTCCAATACACATTTTTTAAATCCCAATTCAACTTTTTCAGATTTAAAATAATAATAATATTAAAAAGTAAACTAAACGCATCTCAACTCATCTCATCACCGAATTCAAACGAGGCCTAAATGAGTTTATGATTTCAAGCCTCTTTTTTCTTGTGCGCCAGCCCTTTTTAGTGCCAAGAAACGACTTCATGCACCCATTTGATTCAAGTTCATCCCAGGCCTCTTCACGCGTTTGACGCAACTTTTTCTTTCTTCTCCTTCGTCTTCCTCTGTTCGTCCGCAGCAACCTATGAACAAAGCTCGAATCTTTGCAGCATTTTCCTTCTTTATTTCATCTACGCGTTGCACCATCAGTGGCCTAACGTTTTACCGAGTATTTACCCTCGTCTTTCATCTCGAATCCGTGCACCACGTGCTCCAATTGTCCCTTTCTTTCCATCAATTAGTCTCTGTTTTACCTTCGTGTTCATCTGAAAAATAATGAGAATCTTTTCGAGGGATTCTTATGATTGTCTTGGCCCAAAGTTGATCGTGTTTCATGTGATTTATCCCACCCAAAAACCCCTATGCAGTACTTCATTTCAACCTATAAATAGGCTCGGCCACCCTTGTTTAAAAACCCACGTCGAGACCCATGTTTCCTCTATAAAATCCAAACGTTCAACACCTCTTTTTGATCATTTCTTCTTCTCACCTTAAACTTAAGTTAGCCTATTCAAAATCCATGTGTGTCCAAAAATTATAGTGATCTTTTTATTGGGTATTTTCTTGCTATAAGTTCACCGTTTTACATCGCTTAAGATATTCTTGGTAAGCATTTTCTCTTATTTTAAGTGATTAATTTATTTATGTGGGTTATTTATTTACGTTTAATTGTTTTGAATATTTGTTCAAAATAATTGTTGTTAATTGTGGTGTTTTATATATGTGATTTTATTTGCGTTTAAATTTAATTGATTTAGTTATTTTCGGTAATAATACTTATTTAATTATGGTATTTTATTTTTGGTAATGCATTGGACGTTATGATAGCAGCGTGTTCACTGGAGGAAGTATGGGATCGCTTTTTGGCAGTTTCGCTATCTTCAAAAATTTAGATTGAACGCATAATAAGTATTTTCCAAAAAATTTTGAGATTTAAATAGATTTTGCATTAATCAATCATGATTTTTGGTTGGATGGTAGATTTAATTATTTTCTAAGAGATAGATGAATTGATAAATGAAAATATAAGAAGAAAAGTTCAGCTTTGAGAACCATGAAATGTTTCAGCTTAACCTTTTTAGGTTATGTTTATTTTTTTAGTTAATCTTTTGGTTATTGAATAAATATGATTTTTTTTAAATTGATTAGGTCAAGAAATGTATAAATTAAGGTTTAGAACTCTCACATGTGTTCCAATTATATTCTGGTGGAATATGGATGTTTTGGTTGTTTCTTATTTTGGGTTGAATAAACTTGATATTTGAAATATGACTAAGTTTGCATGGTGTGACCTAATCAAGATAAGTTTTGGAAATGCATGCCCCATACGTTTCATGAATTAAAGTCACATGTCACATGCATGCTCATTGAAGTGATAAGTTCTATGTCTTTTGGTTCATCATCTTTTTCAGAAGAAATAAGATAAGAAATGTTTTATAAGAACCCCAAAGTCTGGGATGGGGTATTGTTCTAGTGGAATTTCTCTGGCCACTCTAGAGTGCTTAAGAATGGAGTGATAACCCCTGGATCGACGAATAACAGTTGACAGGCCATAAATGGTTCTTTTTTAAAGGTTCGTGGAGTGTGGTCACTCCTAACGCAGATGGGTGGTAAGGGCGGCAAATATGTAATGACCTGTCATAATGATTATGATCATAATTATGATTATGACGTATTCACCTTAGTGTGATGCAGTAACCAGCAGAGAACACACGGTGCATAGGGGAGCCGTGATGTATCTAATATGCAAATATAACAAGAAAGGTTAGTCGAACTGAAAGATATGAATAAGAAGAATGACACATAAAACTATGAAGAATAAGAAAAGACATGAAATGTTTTCTGAAAAGTTTCAAGTTCATTATAAGTTTTGAATACGTGTCAACAAGAATTGAAAAAAACATGAAAATCTATTTTCATGAAAAGCAAGAAAGTCTTTTATAAAGAAGCATGATGCATAAGTCATGTCTCACATCTAATGGTCATAGTATATGCACTTGTGTATCCGTATATGCTAATGATACTGGTATTGTAAATCCTCTTTGAACTATATCTAATAATCTTGGCATAATTATGTGATTGATCTTTCTATTTGTTTATATGGTATGTTTGTTAAATGAATAAATTATATTTTTATATTTTGTAAGGTGTAATCTAGGTTTTAGCTTGAGATATGTATGATGAAATGTGATGATGAAAGGAGGAATAAACTATATTAATGGGGCTTGATGATTTCGGTTAAAGACTAAGTTAATATGTATGTGTTGGAATGACAAAGTGTTATCTTTGAAAGTTGATGTAATTCAGTTATGGAGGTTAGAGAATAAATAAATAAATGTTTTAAAAGAATTTTCTCATGAGTATGGATAAAATAGTGATTTAAGTCTTTAGGTGATGTAAAAGTAAATTATTAATTTAAGTTTATATTCTTGATAAGAAAATAAGATAAGGAATAAGTTATAAAACTAAAGAATTTTGAAGATGTGTAAGCTCTTGATGGTATGATAGTGATTAATTATTTTCAAAGGATTTTAAGAATTAATAAAAAGATGTAAAAAGAAAGAATTAAAATTTGGGTTGAGATTCATGACATGTTTGGCCTAAGTCCTTTTAAGGCATGATAACTTCTAAGTTTATTTTTGATATTTGAATAAATAAGAATTTCAAGAAAAAGATTATACATGTTACGAAAAGCTGTGTACCGTTTTCATGAAAGTTCTTTATAAAAATATGTAAGCTTTGAAAGGAGTGCGTTAGTTAAGTGTAAGTTAAGCATGAGTTATGTAAAAGTCATGTCATAGTCTCATGATCATATGTATTTTTGAAAATTGGATTTGTCATGTGTGACTTGATTTTTGGTATGTTGAAATAATTTGATTGAACGGTTTTGAATGAGGAACTGTAGGGATGGTGGTAAGCAGGGATGGTGGTGGAGTCCTACCTGTGATTCCCACCTATACTGTCAATTGGTTTTGTGAGCCACTTTCTAGAAAAATGACGAGTTTTGATGAATGGAATTATGTGTACCATTTTTTGGAAAAATGGTAGTTGTTTTTCAATAGATTTTATTTTGGGCTAAATGAGAATTTTGGCGTGCGTGAAAACTATTTCCTTTTGGGAAAAGATTGATTTTTGAGTCTCATGCATATGGTATCATATTTATGTATTTTGCTGTTGCCTAAATATATTTTTATCTTGTGGTTTGTTTGGATTTTACTTACCTGCGATACCATTTTTGGTATCATAAATTTTGATGCTGATGATGAGAAAACTAAGCCCAAGGAGGCAGCTTCGCAAATAGAATGATGTGGTGCTGTTGACTTTATCTTGGGAAATATTTACCTACTAATGATAGTTATGTATTTTTATATTTTAAATATGGGACGACTATATTAAATCTCCCGTTGGAGAATTTGTGTAAAACTAGTTTGTAATATTTTTAAAATTCTGGTACTTAGATATTGACTTAAATTATCCGCTGCTTCTTTTATTTTTCACAATATTATGTGTAGACACACGCTTATCACTGGACGTTGGGGTGTGTGACCCATATTGACATCATCCCGATGCCTCGGTTCCCTTGTTTCTGTAAGTGAGAGTTGGGGGCATCACACACTAGATCACAAATATGTATTTTGACAAGAGCCTCCAATTTATCAGACATAACTTGCTGCTAAAGATGGTCAATATGAGACTCACGATAATTTTGAGGTTCTTAAAGGGTAGCAACAACAGAGAAATAATGATAATCATAAAGATGAGTAGGGGGAACACTTACGCAATTGGAACGAAAAGGTTCAGGGAGTGGAGAAGACTGAAGAATGGGTGGTGTTGCAAACGATCCATCAAACGCATCAATAGGATTATGTACAGTAGTAGAAAGATTGTCTGATAAAATCGAAATCTCTGAGGTTAAAGACAAAGTACTAGAAGATTTGGATAAAAATTAATGAATTAATACCTCAACTTCAGTGACAATAAGAGTAATGGGCACTCAAGAATGCTCAAAAATAGACTCAGGAGCAGAAGGAGCAATTGGAGCCACTGCAGTAGCTTACAACAAGAAGGCACGAGACTAATTTTTGTTCTGCAATTTATGATATTCTATAATAGAGTGACCAGGATGTTTGTAATATTTGATGAAGATAGCCTTGGAAGACTGATAAAGGGCATGATCTACTGTAATAGAAGATCCAGAAGTAGTCTTGAGGATGGCAACAACAACTGAATCTTGAGTCTACATCTTCATAGTTGAATGACAATTCTCTTCTGAGATAAGTTCAGCAACTGCAATCTCAAGATAGGAAAGATGTGTGCAATGCAAAAGAGATGCCTGAGTAGATTCAAAATCCTCATGAAGTACCATCATACAATGCATAAATTTGTGACGATCACAATAGGTTGCCAAGAACTCAATGTCTTTAGAACATTTGAGTTAAGGATTTGGAGCAGACAATTGTTCCCAAAGCTTATTAACTTGTGAATAGAAAGAAAATCCCAAGCAGACAATGGACTAATCTGATTCCTAATGCATCTCATAAAGCTTATTCTCAAGCTAAAATTGCAATGAAGCATCATAAGTATAGTTGTAACGTTTAGCAAGAAAATCCCTAACAATTTTAGCATTATCAACCTTTGGAAGCAGGCTATGGATAAATGGAACATAAGTATTGATAAACCAAGACAAAATCTTGTTATGAATACAATGTCAATCTTCAAGTCAACATGCAAATACATCAAGGGTCTCACCATCTTTTTGCTTGGGTTTAGGGATATCACTAGAAACATAGTGCCACAATCTTCATCCTTTAACAAAGACTTCCATATTTTAAGCCCACATATTATAATTGAAGCCATCTAACATATTACAATAGGACGAACAATGGTGTCAAGATTGGGAGAGGAGTGAGACATGTTGTAGATTTTTTTGTCAATGGTCAAAGTCAATGGTCAACTATGTGATGAGGTTAATGAGTCGGTTCGAATCCGATTTAGTGGGTCAGTTGGGGTCTGGTGTAGCGGGGCGGGTTGGGTTTAAGCCAAGCAGGTTATTTGGGCTTTGAAGCAAATGGGCTGATATTTAGAAAATAAACAAAGTGGGGTTAGGATTCTAGGAAGGCTTACTTGGAATGGGCCGACATTGGAGTTGGGCTGGAAATGGACTGAAGACTGTAAAGTGATGCCAACCGTGTGTGGCACATGTAGCACAACCCATAGAGACTTCTAGGGGTGCTTATGACTTTGGATCAAGGTGTGGTTGAGATGGTGACGTAAAAAAAATTCACAGGATTTCTTCTATGATTGTATTTGATGGAAATTTGAGTTAAAATCGAATGTAAATTCAAAAAAGGCTTATTGTCAAGTGCAAAGGAAGCCAAACACTGATGTTGGAGAGAAAAAAATCACAGGAATGACTTGCACAGACAAAAACTTAGAATGATGGCTACAATGTTATGTTGAAATAGAGAGAATTCTAGAGAATTATATGATTGTATATTTTTGTGTGTGTCAAAATTATACAAAGGCGACCTATATATAATAGAATAGGCCAAACCCTAAATAAGTAAATATATTCTAAGATGATATTCTAACTTAGAAAAAAGTGATAATTACAATATCTATATATACACTAACGCGTAGGCTGAAAAAATAAAGACAGAAAAATGCAATAGATAGGAAAATAAGTACCAAGGCTGAAAATGAAGAGAAGATGGAAAAATGAAGAATAAGCAAAAACCTCCACAGACTTTTCTTTCCAAGCAAACTTCCACTCCCGAGTAAAGAAACATCTTGTATTCGAGCTTCACATGCATTACAAATCGAGCATCTAGCTCGGTTCACATAGCTCGACAATATCCCTCCCAACATGAACCAAGCAAACCAACCTACTTGACTTGCTTGATCATGTCCTCAATATAGTCATGAGTTCCCCGGTAGCAAAAGAACCATGGAGCCAAACAACTGCACAGCTTGAAGAACCCCAAGAAAGTAAGCTCAAAATTTTCAAGCAAGTAAGCTTGAAATTTCCAAGCAAGTAATTAAGATTGAGTTGTCATGTCCATAGGCTATTTGCTCTCATCTTTCACAAGTATCTACAACCTTTTGGTTGTTAAGTCTATAGCTCTTATCCTCTCAGGGTTGGCTTTAAATTTTTTTTGTTCTTATGAAAAGCTAAGTTTTTATTGTTTTGGTTGTGCAATTTCCCTTTTATTTTATCCTAGTAGCTTATTTTCTCTTGTACATCAACAATTATTTATTTTATTAATTTATTTTAATAATTTTTACCAACTGAAATTATGTGATTAGAAGAGGGGGCTGATTTTGATATGAGGCACCCTACAATTTTTTTCCTCAGGTGTCCAGAAGAATCAGAGTGTGTTATCCTAATATCGTAAATAGCAATAAGGATGGTCTGGTTTTGGATAAAATTTGAGACCGAACTAGTATGTACCTATTTTTCCTTTCAAGAACTGGGTCCACACAGGCTATCCTCCTAAACTAGTACTTTCGATTTTACCTATTCCGGTCTAATTCAATCTGATTTTCTAGGTAAAAAATAAGCCCTTGATCACTAAGTTGTGCCAACTTCAAGAATGCAATTACCAACCAGGTAAAAAATAAGTCCTTGCTTAAGGTCAAAACGGGGCTTGGCACCCAAGCATGTGATTTGACTGCTGATAAAATTATTGAATTACGTGGGAGATCTGCTCCTAAGCACGTGATTTGACCATAATCAAGAAATAACTTAGGAATCGGTATGGCTTATAATCTTTAAAAAGCAGCCCTCCATTTACACAACGACACGTAAAAGGTTTACTAGGCTTCGACTAACTCCACATTCCACCCAATTAGACTCCCTCACTCCTTTCATCTCATCCTACACGACACTTAACCCAGACAGCAACGGCAACCCAGATGATGGTCTCTCTCTCTCTTTCTCTCTCTCTCTTTCGCGTATGAGCTTTGATATGAGTATCAAAATCTTGCGGCTCCTCCAATTTGAATTTATCGTTGACGCAGGTGACAATTCAAAACATGGAGGAACCTACTGATCAAAAGTAAGTAGGAAATAAGATCAATAAAGAACTTAATTTAGTGAACATAGCTTTCTTTTTCTAATTCCCTTCTTTGGATGTTTGTTTGTCGTTCACCTACTGTAGGAAGGAAAATTTACATAAATTTCACGCTTCTAAACCCAAATATGGTGATGAGTATGGAGCTACATCGCTTTCCCACGATGAAAACTTGAAGAACCAACCAAACGATTGTAGTGCAACGAAAACAATTATAAATTTGCTGAAGTAAGGTTTCATACCTTATATAGAACAACAATTTCAATAAGCTTAAACATCACAATATCAAAATAATTGTCTGTATCTCTGCCATAAACTCCTTGTATTTCTATCGGTCGTCGTCCTCTCCTAGCCTCTGTACCACCATCAGGATCCCATCCCGAGCACCACCTTGTATACTATTCCAAATCTGCTCTTGTCGAGCATGTACGCCAATGCCCTTATAACTCATCTAGCTCGAACGTGAACCTTTTGTCAATGGCTACCAGCTTTCCTCCTCCCCTACTCCTTTCCCTCCCTCTACTTTCTCTTCGTCCTCCATTTCAGAATCCTTGTTTTTGTGGAGGAAACCCACATATCAAAGGATTACTAAGGAATGTAGTGGGTCCTTGGTTCACAAATGACCCCATTTGAGATATTTCATTGCTGAAACTATTGTTTCAAAGATCGAAACTCACTATCGCAAATAAATTCCTAAGCGATTTTGGAGGATGGTGGTGATGGAGGTCTACTCATTGGTCTACTCGGTGTGAGTTCTGAGGTTGTTATCGGGCTAAGCAGCATTGAGTAGAATGTATTTTGTCTTTGCTATCCTATGTGCACGAGCCTATTATGAGCTTAGTGTGAACACTGAGATGGCATTTTCTAAGTAGAGGGTTGTTTTTCTTATTTTAATGGATGGACCTGTCCCTAGCGTTTCACTCCAATCAAATAGGTTGAAGCACATGGAAACTTGGTTCTCAAGCATGTGATCCAACCACCAATCTATTAAAGCATACCTCATTTCGATAAGTATCTAGCGCTTGATCAAAGTAGTTAAATAAAATTGATCGAATCACGTGGGAGCTCAGCTCCCAACCATAAGATTTGATCTTCGATGAAATAGATTAGATCACATGGGAGATTGATTGCCAAGTTCATATCTAACAAATGATCAAGTTGCTCAAAATCAGGATGGTGCTTCGATTTTGTGAGGCAAGCAAAGAGACCTCAAACCCAGGGCATGCAACAACGCTTACCCCTTGAAGCGCAATAGTGCTCCAATTAATCGAGCGAAAGTGTCTGCACCTCTAAGCAAAGTGCTCCTCACGAAGGGTGAACAATAACAATGAGCACTTTGTTCGGATGTGAGCAAAAGTTCTCAAAATCTAGGAGGGCGAGTGACAACATTGAAGGAATGGTCACCCATCGTGGGTGAACAAGGCATTATTTGATCAAATCCATGACAATTTTCACTAGAAATCTCTATATCAAGCCCATGATGGCAGAAATACGCACTAGAAATCTCCATATTCAACTCACGATTGTTGATCTCTAGTTCAAAAATGAAGATTTTTAGGTATTTCCACCGTGGCTTGTGCCATGGCTAGATTTGATCATGTTTGATTGTGGCTCACTCCTTGGTTGAAAAAATAATCATGGCTCTGCAATTTCTTTAGAGAAGAAGAAGGAGAAAAGAAAGATAAAAATGAAGAATAAAAAGATGATAGATGGATAGTAGGGAGTGTGAGAGCTTATTCCGAAACTTTTTAGTTGTCCTGTTTTATTTGTACCAAAGTTGTTTGTCTAATTGATTTTGTTGTTGGGTTATTTAGCAAGTTCAAAAATTTGATAGGGCATTTTATCCTAACCACATCTCTTGGAAGGGCATATGTTGAATTAGCATTTGTAGTTATATCATTTTTTTTATACATTAAGGATGGGGGAAAGGGATCGAACCCAAGTTCTCCTTTGTGGAGAAGTGGGTCTGTGCCATCAGACCAAATGGCCTTGGAATAGCATTTTAATCCAACCTAACATTTGTAGAAGGCATTTTCATCCAAGTCATCAAATGAATTCTAATGAAGTATGGTCCATACTCACTATTTTATTTATAGAGTAAATGACCGAATAAAAAATGGTCGAAGGAGTCCCTAACTCCCTCCCTTGAACCAATGGGATATTTTATTTAGCTATTTTATGTTGATTTCTCTACACAAATATGCTCACCTACATGGGGCATGCACATTATCTTGCTTTCCTTTGATGTGAACAAAAAACATGAGTTCAACAAAAGTTGTTCACATTTGTTCAATCATACACCGACCACAATAATTCAACACTTATCTTTAAGCTAAAAATTAAGAGTAGAGCTGAGCAAAAATTTGAAAATATAGTTATAAGTTACTAATATAATAATTTATAAGATAGTAGACATCTATTATTATATCATGACATAAATTAATGTAATAAGTTATAATACTAATATGTAAGTGTTATAAGTTATTCTTAAAAAAAAAAAATTATAAGTTATTAACGTATAAATGATATAAACTTATACGTTACTAATATAATAATTTATAATATAATATACATCTACTAATGTAATAACTTGTAGCGAGTAATAAGTTATAAGTTACTAATAAGTATTAAATGTAATACTAAGGTTGAGCAAACTATTACATAAAGACTAAATAAATTTAATAATAATATTAGCTAATGTTACCATATAATCTACTTATAAACCTTAAACCCTAAACCTTAAATCCTAAATCTTAAATCCTAAACCCTAAACTAATGTAGACATCTAATATAGTTATATTACTAATGTATCATGACATAAACTAATGTAATAAGTTATAACACTAATGTATAAGTGTTATAAGTTACTAATGTACAAATTCAATACCCATATGAAAATAAACTAATGTAAATATAGATATATAATTAAATTAATAGATATCTATTAATTTGAAAATAAACTATTATAAACTAATGTATAATAGACATCTTAAAATATAAGACTTTCTTTTAGAGATAAAATATAATACTTATAAGTTATAACTTACCTTATCTTTAAAAAAAAAAAAAATACATTTACGAAATTGCCATGTAGGGCCGTAGGCCAACTTAATTTTGAGAGAAACGACGCCGTTTCATTCCCAGTTGAAGGCTATTTCCCCAATGCCCCTATGCGACATTGGATATTCTGATTCTATTTCTAAACATCTTCTCAAGCTTCCAAAATCCTAGCAGCCACCTCCCTCCCCTCGCCTCCTCCTTGTAGCCTTGCCTCCCTTCACGACCTCGCCTCCTCCTCCTCCTCGCGCACGCTGCCAACTCTCTCTCTCCATAGCCACTCCTCTGGTAAGTGGTAAGTGCATTTCTTATTTCTCATTTTTTGCTACTCCTAATTTTCCAAAATTGTATTTCAAGCATTCTCTTTCTGTGGCTTTTAATTGATTACAAACAAAAGGCATCTCACCTTGAAGCCGTACATTTAAGCAGCTGATTAAAATAAAAATGAGTTATTTGATTAGTAGTTGGTATCACAACATCAAAAGACTGCAACAGTCTGTGACTTTTAATTTTAGTTTGTTTTTCATTTCCTCTATGAGGTTTCTATGTTTTAAAGGTTACTCATTTTGACAAAAACATTATGTAAACAAAATATCTGGCTGTTGAAAACTTGAAAGCATTAAAATATTTGGCTGAGATTCAGTTAACAACTAATTTTTCTCATTAACTTGGCAAAGTATGTGGTTTCAAACTTCCTCCTAAACCCAATCTTCCTTTTGTTAATCATGTAGAACATTCAAATACAATTGTTGCCCAAGCTGCTTTCGAAAAATGAAGCATTTTGGACGTTTCATTGGTTCCTTCTAGCACCATTTTATGGTTATGTATTTGCTATACCCATGTTTGATAAGCTTAACCATATTTGACTTACTCTTCTGATGTTATACCCATGTTTGCTATACCCATATTTGACTTACTCTTCTGATGCGATGCATTTGATATTTTGTTTTTGTATTTGGAATGTTGTGTGATTAAGCTATAATATTGTCTTTATTTTTCACGTTAATTCAATATAAATCACATTTTTCCTATTAGAAATTGAATGAATTAAGCCTTGATGAATCAATTCAAACTTAATTGATAATGGCCCAATTTTGTGGTTTTAAATTTTTAATTTGTTGCATGCACTTGAATAAGTTTTTTCATTGTATAATTATTGGCATACATGTAGGTGCAAGCGGAAATTAATTTTCCAAGCCAAGACATCTAAGAGCCATGCAGTTCATGGAAATTCACTTAAGCAACACTCCAATTCCCCGCATCATGATTCATCTCAAGCCACACATGGCCCCTACACCAACTGCAAATTCATTCCGGCCCATACATGCACCGACTCATGCAATTCTCCAAATGTGACAAGCCAAGTGAAGCCTTTCAGCTATCAATTCAAGTGAAACTTGCACGGCAAGACTAAGCCCCAGCTGGGTCCCTACATGCAAAGCACACCTCAAGGAGAAAAACCCTGCACCGAATGAAGCTCTGCATTAGTTTTCTCCAGCCCAATTACAACCGCAACTCACAACCCAACTTTGCATCAAACACTTGCACCAAAAGGCATCAACAAAAACTGACCAAAACACACAACAACCATTGATCTGATGGGTTAAAGACAGTGAAAAGAGCTGAGACTCCTAATTTCCTATAGGTTTTATCCGTTGGTTGGAAAGGCATGCAGGCAACCCATTTTTGGAGTGCTCTTGGTCTGAACACATAGAAAGAAGCTGTGGTCTTTGCTAAAAATAGAGGAAAGCAAAAAAAAGGGAGGGAAGTAAGAAAGAACTCGATTTTTGATTTTGGGAAGAGGGTTCGTAGACTGCCTCCAGCCGAGCTCTCTAACCCAAGCTTCAACCCATTTTATTTTTGTTTCAGTTTTTAGTTCTCTTGGGATCCATAGACCACTTGTGGCTGGATTTGAGTGTTTATTTCATTGCTTTTACCTTTAAGTTGTGATTTTAATTGCTTTCATTTTAGTAGTTCATTTGCTATATAGTTACATGTGTTAAACTCCATCTTGTTTCATTCCAGTAGTCATAGCTTCATTTTTGGTAGCTTATGTTTGTCTCTTGTTCAATATATGTGTAATTTTCCTGGTTTCAATTGAGCTTGTTGCCTTGTTGGAATGGAGAATGTTTGGTCTCTCATTCGCACAGGGTGTTGATAAAATGTCCTTAAAACGTAGACTTCATAATTTTTCATTTGTTGCTTGGAAATGTTGGATTAGATGGCATTGATGAATGTGGTTTACCTTCTCAAATAAGGATAACCATATCTTATTTGACGTGTAATAGCCCTAAAATCTTCATCTCAATTTAATTATTCAATTAAATGCTAATATACAAAATTAGTGGTATTTTGTAAAAATAAGCTCTAAAGAGATGGGCTTGGGAATGAGACTTTTGAGGAATGGATCAAGTGAATGGGCCAAGAGAGTAGTGGTGAGCCCGTGAGCCCATAGAGTGAGTCCATGACCCATCAAGCCCATAGTAGAAACACATGTCACTTGGAGAAAAACCCTAGAAAATTATCCAAGTCTTGTAGGAAAATTCTAGTTAGTGGAGATTGACTAGTAGGTAAACCTATGCCATGTAGGATTGAGTGTAGAATCTAATGGAGTGATTTTCCTACCATGGAATCTTGGAGGTACAAGACACCATTCCTTGACTTTCCATTAGAGGTCATAGTGTATAGGAATGTGACAAATGGCATGAAGAGAAGCATGGAAGGAAGGAGCAAGGAGGGATTCGGTGGATGCAATCCGTGAGGTACCTTGGGAGAATTTCATGGGGTATGGCCACCAACAAGTTGATAGGACAAGGGAGGAGTGTGTAAGTGAATAAGGTACAATGTGTAAGAGAGTATGGTGATGTGAAGAGAGGTATGGTGTGGGTGTAGGTGATGGAAATGACAAAAGCAAGGAGAATGAGCAAAGTGGGTTTCGGTGGAGGTAAGCTTGGCCGGATCATGCATTGCTCAATTCCCAAAAAGCATGGCTTTGAGATCACTTGGATGGACACATGAGATGATGGAGGAATGATGATTGAGTGAAAAGCAAGAAAATGAGTGCTAAACACTCAAAGGAGCCGCCGGCCATAGCAAGTGAGAAGGGAGAAAAGAAAATCCTCCAAGGCATGGCCAAGATTTGATCTTGGAATGGCCTAGAGTTGTCAATCACTCAATCTATCATTGGTCATACCTAAGTATGGTAAAAAGTGTACCAAAGACCCTAGAGAAAGGGTTTGGCCGTGTGACCCCATATCCATTTCCCTTAGCTCATTTCACTTGGATACATGCAAGCATCTTCCTATCTCATTCTCTCTTCACCTCTCGGCCAAAACCACCTAAGTCACATCTACCTTTGTTTCTTCTTCTTTCATCACATAATTTGAGGAATCCTAAATTAGTGAAGCCAAAAATCAAGAGTGTTGAGGTGGACAATACATTGGAGAAGGTTAGTGCCTAAATTCATGCAAGCTTAGAAAGAACACACACACACATGTAACACTTTTGTTTTGGTTAGAAGGAAATAAGGTTTCCTTTAAATCTTTGTGTTTATAGCTATTCTGATAAGAGATTCTATGTGTATATTTTCAGACTTTAATAAAAAATCTAATAGGAATATTGTAAGTATACTTTCACATTTTCCTTAACAATTCTTGTATATAGTGAGGTGATCATGCTTGTTGGATTAGTTATTGTATTGCCATGTTTGGATTAAATTGATTATACTTGTCTTTGATATGAATATTCTTGTGTAAATCTCTATGTTAAAGTAAGATTAGAAAATGAGTATAGATGATGGATCAAGTATTAGTTGCAAAAAGAAATGAAAAGCATGAGTATTATATGAAATGATGAAGTTGATGCATGATGGATTTTAGTATTAAGCTTATGAATTTGATGTTGCTAAGATAGAATTTATTTGAGGAAATTAGTAATGAAATTGATTTATTCAAGGAAAATATTGTCTTGAGGAAATGAAAATGGACATGGGAATAAAATACATGGTTGATATGAATTGAAATGGTGTATACTTGCATATGGAAAGAAGTAACTACTTGTGTATGATGACTAGTAATGTTTAATTGGAATTTTATGATATTTAAGGTTGAGATTAGAAGATTGAATTATATTGCTTTGTGGTGGAATTATTTAGTTTAAGCTTATAGAAGAAACTTATGGAAAAGGAAACTTTGAGTAAATTAATGGAAGGAATTTCCCCAAGTTGAAAGGTGAAGGAAGGAAGTTGGAATAAATTAAGTTTGGAAATGAAAATGTCTACTTGGTGGATACTAGGGTTTCGGTTACCCCTTTCTAAAGATGGTATAGGTTTTAATTTGACACCTTTAATTCTTGAAAGATAATTAGAGTCAAGTGATGAAGGAAAGCCCTAGGAATTACCCCAGGAGGATTCGGCCATGAAGGGTTGGAGATGGGCCGAGTACCCCACTTCAATCCTAGGCCCAAATTTTGGATGTAGAGCATGATGACTAAGTAGGAAGTTGTAAAGTTATCCCAATGAGGAAGAAAAGAAAATGAAATATGAATGCACTCGAGCTCGTCTCGGGTTTTGCATGAATAAGTAAGTGTTGCATGTCTCATGCATAAATCATGAAAAGCATGTTTTTAAAGTCCAAAGTGTTTTTAAGAAAAAAAAAAGGAAAGATTGAGTTTTTGAAAGAAAAGAAAAGAAGTAAAGTTTTATAAGAACCCCAAAGGCTGGGATGGGGAAGTGCCCCAGTGGAACTCCCTGTCCACTCAGGAGTGTTTAAAGTCGAGTGGAAGCCCCTGGGTCGACGAAGAACAGTCGGCGGACCGTGTATGGCTCCAAAAGGTGTCCGGAGCGCGGTAGCACCTAACGCTGGTGGGTGCCAAGGACGGATAAGGTGTAAGGACCTGCCGTTTTATAAGTTATATGACGCACTCACTTTAAGGTGATGCGGTAACCAGCAGGGAACACGCGGTGCTTAGGGGAACCGTGTTGTGTCTCATATATGCTAAGTAATAAGTCATGACAAGATGGGCTTTCGAGCCATAAGAAAAGATCTGTCTATGATAAGTAGCGCCTAAGAAAGAATAAAAGATACGAAATGTTTTAAAAAAATGATTTGAAAAGCAATGACATGAAAAGAAGTCTGAAAGAAGTAAGTCCATATGAAAGTTTTCATGAAAAGAAGTCTGAAAGAAGCAAGTCCGTATGAAAGTTTTCATGAGCATGTGCATGAGTCAGTCATTCATTTGCATATGCATTAGCTAAGACTGTTTGGTTCACTTATCTGTATATTTGAAATGTTTTGGTTAATGTGCTAGTATACTTGCTGAGATTTCTCCCTAAATCTCACCCCCTTTTTATTATCTCTACTATCGCTCTCTTGGGAACGATAGAAGTTATTGCAGGAAATGATGGATACCCGGATTACGACTCTCGAGAAGATGGGTCGGACCCTCATGGGCCCGACTAAGATCGATACTGCTGGGCCAGTGACCCTAGACCTGTTGGGTCAGTGGGCGGCAGAGTCGCTTCCTATGGCGACGTATTTTTTTGACGACTTACGCCCTACGGGGTGTTGTTTGGTGCTAGGAGTGGATGGGCTCCTCCACATGGGACGCCTGTTTACGTCATCCTCTGGGATAATGTGTGATGTAGGCCCAGGACTGAGTTTGGACGGTCTTCGTTACGGTCCGGACTTTAAGAAGATAAAAGAAGAACCCGCCTATTAGTATGTTTGGCGGAAGGGGGAGGGGATCGTTAACATCTTTATTTTGTACCACTGATGTATTTTGAGGAAAAATCTTCCCGTTGTTTTGGAAAGTGCTTTTGTATAAACTGTTTACATTGGTGATCTGAACTTTGATGTATATGTATATGATGCTTAATTTGGATTTTATTTCGTTAACCATGTGATGTGCGGCAAGCGTAAACGTTTTGTCGAATGTTTTTGGCTTGACCATTTTTTTTCCGCTGCAAGATGAAAAAAAATATAATATTAAATAATGCTCTCACACGTAAATATGAGGGATGACTTCCTTGTGACGTTCGTCCCCGACGTCGTAATTTGCGTACGAACCCATGCGCAAGCTAGGGCGCCGACAGCGATGGTATCAGAGCAGTTAAGTCTCTGGGTAAGAAACCACAAGTCCTAGGAGAAAGAATCACATGGTATAGGTTATGATCCCTTAGGTATAGGTCTGAATCTTTAGACAATTGATTGGAGATAGTAATGGTGTACAAGTATGATGTGATGAGTTACGAGAATCGGAGCACAGGAGTTGAGGTAACTCATACAGGATTATGTGCTTTTCAGGAAAGAATGGCAGGAGGGCGACGACGTGCCCCTACTCCAAGACCCGAAGCATTACCGAGAGTTAATGTTTCGAGTCCAGTGCCGACTGTGGAAAATGCGCCACTAATTTCGCCACCTCAGACCGGAGGAAGGGAGACCCTGAATACCCCATTGGATGGCGGACAAGCGATAGCGGAAGCTATTCGCCAGATGACAGAATTAATGAAGCATCAAATGGAGTAGAGCCGATGTCACCCAAACGTCAGTGGAGGGACAGCAGGATGCTCATACGAGAAATTTTTGGTGTATCGGTACCCGAATTTTATGGGGACCGAAGGAGCTATGAAAGCAGATCGATGGATTATGGACCTAGAACGCACCTTCGAGATCAGTGGGTGTGCTGAGGCACAAAAAGTGCAATATGCTGGTCACCTATTACAAGGGGAGGCCGGATTATGGTGGGACACAAAGAGAAGGCTACTGAGACAAGAACTTGGAGAGAATGTAGTTCTTACCTGGGATAGGTTTAAGACAGAGTTCGATAATCGATTCTTCCCAGAATCGATTAAATAGCAGAAGGCAATAGAGTTCGCCACGCTAGTGCAAGGGAGCATGACGGTGGACCAGTACGCCGCTAAATTTATGGAGCTAACACGATTCACCCCGCATTTGGTGATAACAGAAAAGATGCGAGCGAAGAAATTCCAGGATGGATTGTAGCCAAGGATTCGCAATCAAGTGGCTTGTTTACGAATCGAAAATTTTCAAGAGTTGGTGAATGTGACGGCCATTGCTGAAGCAGAGCAGAGAAGTCTGATTAATCAAGCTCAGACTTACAAGAAAAGAAATTTTCCGTATTCTTCGGGAAAAGATATGAGTAAAAGGAGGAATACACATCCCATGGATAAGGGAAAGGGTAAAGTAGGCGGACCGAGAGGAACGATCCCATTTCCACCATGTAGAACGTGTGGACGTCCGCATAAGGGTGAATGCCGAGAGGCAACGGGAGCTTGCTTTCGATGTGGTCAGGTGGGCCACATGATCCGTGATTGCCCACAGACAGCTTCTGGCGGAACGACAGCGCCTGGAGGAAAGACGAAGGCCCCTGTGAAGTCCAAGGTGTACGCTATTACCCCGGGAGAAGTAGATGTGGACGACGAGGAGGCTATCAACGCCGGCATTATTACTGGTAACGGTCTTATTTTTTTTATCTAAAATTAAAGCATAGATAACTTTCTTAAAATAGCCATGAGAAAGTTTTATATATAGGTGAAATTATATTGATGCGTAATGTGATATATGCTTTGTTTGATTCCGGCGCGACAAGATCTTTTATTTCATATGATTGCGTGTGGAGGTGTAAGTTAGAAGTAGAGTCTTTAGCTCGAAAAGTGTTGGTGACACTCCCTGATGGGAAGACGTTTGGATGTCAGTGAATAGTGAGGAACTGCCCGTTAGAGATAGCTGGCGTAAGATTTAATGCTGATCTGATAGTTTTCCATTTGTTGGGATTTGACGTGATATTGGGCATGGATTGGCTATCCAAATATTACGCCAAAATCGACTGTCGCAAAAAGGAGATTACATTCGAACTGCCCGAAGAAGAGAAGTTGCGCTACGAAGGGGAAATAGTTCATTATGTTTCTTCTATAGTGACAGCAAAAAGAATGACGAAAAGCTTAAGAGGAGGAGCTGAAGGGTTTTTGATAATGTCCTTGAAAGCGGGTGGAAATACCAAGAATATTGAAGAAATTCTGGTAGTAAAGGACTTCCCCCAAGTGTTCTCAGATGAGCTGCCAGGATTACCCCCGGAACGTGAGACTGAGTTTACAATTGAACTTGAACCTGCAACGACTCCAGTTCACAAGGCGCCTTATCGGATGGCTCCAACAGAACTGAAAGAATTGAAGACTCAAATTGAGGAATTGTTGGAGAAAGGGTTTATACGGCCTAGTTCATCGTCGTGGGGAGCCCCAATCCTGTTTGTGAAGAAGAAAGATGGAACGATGCGGATGTGCATCGATTACCGAGGACTCAATAAGGTCACCATTAAGAATAAATATCCGCTACCCCGGATAGACGATTTGCTGGACCAACTGCAAGGAGCCACAGTATACTCTAAGATAGACCTCAGATCAGGGTACCATCAGCTTAGGATTAAGGAGCGAGACGTACCCAAGACTGCTTTTCAAACTCGCTATGGACATTTCGAGTTCTTAGTCATGCCTTTTGGACTGACAAATGCCCCAGCAGCCTTTATGGATCTGATGAATAGAATTTTTCGGTCGTATCTAGACAGTTTCGTCGTGGTATTCATCGATGATATTCTGGTATACTCTCGGAATGATGAGGAACACAAGGAGCATTTAGAGACAGTGCTGAAAATTTTACAAGAACACCAGTTGTATGCCAAACTTAGTAAGTGCGAGTTTTGGCTCCGCGAAGTTAAATTTTTGGGCCATGTAATTTCGAGTAACGGAGTTTCCGTGGACCCAGCAAAAATTGAGGCGGTAACCGAATGGCCACAACCAACGTTCGTTCATGAAATACGTAGTTTTCTTGGCTTAGCAGGATACTATAAAAGATTCGTCGAAGGGTTTTCCAAGTTATCTAGTCCTCTAACGGCTTTGACCAAGAAGAATGCCAAATACGTCTGGAATGACCAGTGTGAGCAGAGTTTTCAAGAGCTTAAAAGAAGGCTGACTTCTGCACCAGTGTTGGTATTATCAGAACCCCACAAACCAAATGTAGTATATAGTGATGCCTCAAAGTTGGGTTTGGGATGTGTACTAATGCAGGAAGGACGAGTAGTCGCCTACGCGTCCCGACAGCTTAAAGATCATGAGCGAAATTACCCCACCCATGACTTGGAATTGGCAGCAGTAGTGTTTGCATTGAAAATTTTGAGGCACTACTTGTATGGGGAAGAATGTGAGATATACACCGACCATAAGAGTTTAAAGTATCTATTTAGCCAAAAAAATCTAAATATGAGACAGAGAAGGTGGATCGAGACCATAAACGATTTCCGGTGTGAGATCAAGTACCACCCGGGAAAAGCTAACGTGGTGGCAGATGCTTTAAGCCGAAAATCTCAAGTGGAGGAACCACCAGTGCTGACAGTCATGCAAAGTATGTTAGTTAAGAATTAGCCTAGAGAAACGATGTTGGCAACAGTTCAAGAGATTATTTCTCTAACTGAAGATGAAATCCGGGAAGGACAACGGCAAGATACCAAATTGGAAAAGATCTGAACGAATTTACTCGAGGGAAAAGGATCACCCCATTTTACCATATCTGATGATGGGACGTTATACTTTGGAAAGAGAACAGTGATACCAGATAACTCAGAATTAAAGGAAAGGCTTATGAGGGAGGCACACTGCACCCCTTATACAGCTCATCCCGGAAGTACCAAAATGTATCGAGATCTGAAGGAAAGATTTTGGTGGGAAGGTATAAAGAAAGATGTAGCTGCTTTTATGGCAAAATGCTCTGTATGTCAAATGGTTAAAGCAGAGCATCAACGTCCCGCAGGAATGTTGCAATCTCTTCCATTTTCGGAATGGAAATGGGAAGATATTTCTATGGATTTTGTAATAGGGTTTCCAAGAACCTTGGTGGGAAAGAACACAATTTGGGTGATAGTGGATAGATTAACAAAGAGTGCCCACTTCCTACCGATTGCAAATACTGATTCAATGGAGAAATTGTCTCGAATTTATGTGAAAGAAATAGTTCGTCTGCATGGAGTGCCTAAAACGATTGTCTCAGATAGGGATCCGAGATTTACCTCTCACTTTTGGCAAAGTCTACAAAAAAGGATGGGATCCAACTTGAAGTTTAGCAGCACCTATCATCCGCAAACTGATGGCCAGACAGAACGGACTATTCAGACTTTAGAAGACATGCTACGGGCGTGTGTGCTAGACTCCAGTGGCGATTGGGAGAGTCTTTTGCCTTTAATTGAATTCGCCTACAACAACAGCTTTCAAGCTACTATCCAGATGGCACCATACGAAGCCTTATATGGAAGAAAATGCAGATCTCCCTTATATTGTGATGAAGTCGGTGAAAGCAGAGTGTTAGGGCCTGAGTATTTGCAAGAAGTTAAGACTCAAGTAGAACTGATAGGGGAAAGGATGAAAACTGCCCAAAGCAGGCAAAAGAGCTACGCGGATCAAAGGAGAAGACCCTTAGAGTTTGTAGTTGGCGACTAGGTGTATATTAAGATTTTGCCAATGAAGGGAGTGGCCCGCTTTGGTTGGCAAGAAAGGAAAATTGAGTCCCCGATACATCGGACCATATGAAATTTTGGAAAAAGTCGGACCGATAGCTTATCGTTTGAATCTGCCAGTGAATCTACAAGGAGTCCATAATGTATTTCATGTGTCATCCTTGAAGAGGAGTTTCGGCGACAAACCAGCGACGGTGATGGATCCGAGTACTATCCAACTGCGCCCTAATCTAACTTATGAAGAGTGGCTAACACAAATTACCGATCGTAAGGAACAAGAACTGAGGAATCGAAAAATCTCCTTAGTAAAAGTGTTATGGAATAACCTCGCATTTCAAGAAGCAACTTGGGAACGCGAAGACGCCATGAGGGCTAACTACCCTCATTTGTTTGAAAATTACTAGTGTATCTGACTTTCATTTGACTGAATTTTGTTGTGAATGAATGAATGCTTTGTATGAATGTATGAACGATTGATTGATGTTTTGAGTGTTATATTCCTTGAATTATATCACAAAACCATAAGTAATTTCTTAATAAAAATTTAACCAGGTTATGGCCCGAACTATAAGAACCCCACGCATGTCAGTAGCCACTATAGCCCAATTAAGAGAGAGGAGAGAAATCAGACAAAGAATCTTGCGTAGAAGGCGTGAAAGAAAGAGAGTGCAGAGGCTTAGGCACCTGGAACGATATGAGAGACACCGTACCCATCGGATGGACATAGGGCCTAGAGGAAACCTCGTGTTCCTTAGAGCTACACCAAACGAAGAACGACAACCCCCTAACCCGTGGATGAAGGGAGAGAGAGAACATTTGCGTAGAATAGTGCGGGGAGAAGCGAGTGAACCGAATGTGGAACCCCTGGAAAATTCTGATACCTCTAACGATCGCATAAGACAAAGAATAGAAGGAATACCACGAGTGAAACAGAAGAAGAAATAATGCACAAATTGAATGAATTAAGGACAAATATGTATTACGACTCAGATGTGGATGCTATATTTTACTTTTCTCAAGACTCTGTAACCGAGGAAGAAGGAGTACCCACTTATTCATCGTCAGAGGAGTCCACTACTACTAGTCCTCGAGGTATGCTATATTTTATTATTCTCCATATCATCGCATGCATTGATTTCGAGGACGAAATCTTTTATTAGTGGGGGAGGATGTAATAGCCCTAAAATCTTCATCTCAATTTAGTTATTCAATTAAATGCTAATATACAAGATTAGTGGTATTTTGTAAAAATAAGCTCTAAAGAGATGGGCTTGGGAATGAGACTTTTGAGGAATGGATCAAGTGAATGGGCCAAGAGAGTAGTGGTGAGCCCATAAGCCCATAGAGTGAGCCCATGACCCATTAAGCCCATAGTAGAAACACATGTCACTTGGAGAAAAACCCTAGAAAATTATCCAAGTCTTGTAGGAAAATTCTAGTTGGTGGAGATTGACTAGTAGGTAAACCTATGCCATGTAGGATTGAGTGTAGAATCTAATGGAGTGATTTTCCTACCATGGAATCTTGGAGGTACAAGACACCATTCCTTGACTTTCCATTAGAGGTCATAGTGTATAGGAATGTGACAAATGGCATGAAGAGAAGCATGGAAGGAAGGAGCAAGGAGGGATTCGGTGGATGCAATCCGTGAGGTACCTTGGGAGAATTTCATGGGGTATGGCCACCAACAAGTTGATAGGACAAGGGAGGAGTGTGTAAGTGAATAAGGTACAATGTGTAAGAGAGTATGGTGATGTGAAGAGAGGTATGGTGTGGGTGTAGGTGATGGAAATGACAAAAGCAAGGAGAAAGAGCAAAGTGGGTTTTGGTGGAGGTAAGCTTGGCCGGATCATGCATTGCTCAATTCCCAAAAAGCATGGCTTTGAGATCACTTGGATGGACACATGAGATGATGGAGGAATGATGATTGAGTGAAAAGCAAGAAAATGAGTGCTAAACACTCAAAGGAGCCGCCGGCCATAGCAAGTGAGAAGGGAGAAAAGAAAATCCTCCAAGGCATGGCCAAGATTTGATCTTGGAATGGCCTAGAGTTGTCAATCACTCAATCTATCATTGGCCATACCTAAGTATGGTAAAAAGTGTACCAAAGACCCTAGAGAAACGGTTTGGCCGTGTGACCCCATATCCATTTCCCTTAGCTCATTTTACTTGGATACATGCAAGCATCTTCCTATCTCATTCTCTCTTCACCTCTCGGCCAAAACCACCTAAGTCACCTCTACCATTGTTTCTTCTTCTTTCATCACATAATTTGAGGAATCCTAAATTAGTGAAGCCAAAAATCAAGAGTGTTGAGGTGGACAATACATTGGAGAAGGTTAGTGCCTAAATTCATGCAAGCTTAGGAAGAACACACACACACATGTAACACTTTTGTTTTGGTTAGAAGGAAATAAGGTTTCCTTTAAATCTTTGTGTTTATAGCTATTCTAATAAGAGATTCTATGTGTATATTTTCAGACTTTAATCAAAAATCTAATAGGAATATTGTAAGTATACTTTCACCTTTTCCTTAACAATTATTGTATATAGTGAGGTGATCATGCTTGTTGGATTAGTTATTGTATTGCCATGTTTGGATTAAATTGATTATACTTGTCTTTGATATGAATATTCTTGTGTAAATCTCTATGTTAAAGTAAGATTAGAAAATGAGTATAGATGATGGATCAAGTATTAGTTGCAAAAAGAAATGAAAAGCATGAGTATTATATGAAATGATGAAGTTGATGCATGATGGATTTTAGTATTAAGCTTATGAATTTGATGTTGCTAAGATAGAATTTATTTGAGGAAATTAGTAATGAAATTGATTTATTCAAGGAAAATATTGTCTTGAGGAAATGAAAATGGACATGGGAATAAAATACATGGTTGATATGAATTGAAATGGTGTATACTTGCATATGGAAAGAAGTAACTACTTGTGTATGATGACTAGTAATGTTTAATTGGAATTTTATGATATTTAAGGTTGAGATTAGAAGATTGAATTATATTGCTTTGTGGTGGAATTATTTAGTTTAAGCTTATAGAAGAAACTTATGGAAAAGGAAACTTTGAGTAAATTAATGGAAGGAATTTCCCCAAGTTGAAAGGTGAAGGAAGGAAGTTGGAATAAATTAAGTTTGGAAATGAAAATGTCTACTTGGTGGATACTAGGGTTTCGGTTACCCCTTTCTAAAGATGGTATAGGTTTTAATTTGACACCTTTAATTCTTGAAAAATAATTAGAGTCAAGTGATGAAGGAAAGCCCTAGGAATTACCCCAGGAGGATTCGGCCATGAAGGGTTGGAGATGGGCCGAGTACCCCACTTCAATCCTAGGCCCAAATTTTGGATGTAGAGCATGATGACTAAGTAGGAAGTTGTAAAGTTATCCCAATGAGGAAGAAAAGAAAATGAAATATGAATGCACTCGAGCTCGTCTCGGGTTTTGCATGAATAAGTAAGTGTTGCATGTCTCATGCATAAATCATGAAAAGCATGTTTTTAAAGTTCAAAGTGTTTTTAAGAAAAAAAAAGGAAAGATTGAGTTTTTGAAAGAAAAGAAAAGAAGTAAAGTTTTATAAGAACCCCAAAGGCTGGGACGGGGAAGTGCCCCAGTGGAACTCCCTGTCCACTCAGGAGTGTTTAAAGTCGAGTGGAAGCCCCTGGGTCGACGAAGAACAGTCGGCGGACCGTGTATGGCTCCAAAAGGTGTCCGGAGCGCGGTAGCACCTAACGCTGGTGGGTGCCAAGGACGGATAAGGTGTAAGGACCTGCCGTTTTATAAGTTATATGACGCACTCACTTTAAGGTGATGCGGTAACCAGCAGGGAACACGCGGTGCTTAGGGGAACCGTGTTGTGTCTCATATATGCTAAGTAATAAGTCATGACAAGATGGGCTTTCGAGCCATAAGAAAAGATCTGTCTATGATAAGTAGCGCCTAAGAAAGAATAAAAGATACGAAATGTTTTAAAAAAATGATTTGAAAAGCAATGACATGAAAAGAAGTCTGAAAGAAGTAAGTCCATATGAAAGTTTTCATGAAAAGAAGTCTGAAAGAAGCAAGTCCGTATGAAAGTTTTCATGAGCATGTGCATGAGTCAGTCATTCATTTGCATATGCATTAGCTAAGACTGTTTGGTTCACTTATCTGTATATTTGAAATGTTTTGGTTAATGTGCTAGTATACTTGCTGAGATTTCTCCCTAAATCTCACCCCCTTTTTATTATCTCTACTATCGCTCTCTTGGGAACGATAGAAGTTATTGCAGGAAATGATGGATACCCGGATTACGACTCTCGAGAAGATGGGTCGGACCCTCATGGGCCCGACTAAGACCGATACTGCTGGGCCAGTGACCCTAGACCTGTTGGGTCAGTGGGCGGCAGAGTCGCTTCCTATGGCGACGTATTTTTTTGACGACTTACGCCCTACGGGGTGTTGTTTGGTGCTAGGAGTGGATGGGCTCCTCCACATGGGACGCCTGTTTACGTCATCCTCTGGGATAATGTGTGATGTAGGCCCAGGACTGAGTTTGGACGGTCTTCGTTACGGTCCGGACTTTAAGAAGATAAAAGAAGAACCCGCCTATTAGTATGTTTGGCGGAAGGGGGAGGGGATCGTTAACATCTTTATTTTGTACCACTGATGTATTTTGAGGAAAAATCTTCCCGTTGTTTTGGAAAGTGCTTTTGTATAAACTGTTTACATTGGTGATCTGAACTTTGATGTATATGTATATGATGCTTAATTTGGATTTTATTTCGTTAACCATGTGATGTGCGGCAAGCGTAAACGTTTTGTCGAATGTTTTTGGCTTGACCATTTTTTTTCCGCTGCAAGATGAAAAAAAATATAATATTAAATAATGCTCTCACACGTAAATATGAGGGATGACTTCCTTGTGACGTTCGTCCCCGACGTCGTAATTTGCGTACGAACCCAAGCGCAAGCTAGGGCGCCAACATGATGCATGTTCACGAATTCAATTAATTTATGAAAGTGATTGAAGTAGTATCAAGGTGCATTAGAAAAAAATATCTTAGAGGCTAGTTAAACATTTCTTATTCTCGACCCAAGTTGATGCATTATTTTCCTTCATTTTTCTAGCATAAATCTTAGTATTAATTTATCATCTCAAACAAAAAGAAACTTGACATTTTTATAATGTCGGAAAAAAAAAATCATTCTCATCATGAATATCATTATGGATAGTTTTAGGTTATAACTTCATTTTATTTTTGGTAATGGGTGAATTTGCATATTAAATTAACATTTTTTGAGGATATGACTTAGAGACTTCCTTATTATTACTTGACAGCTCTTATACTTGTGAGTCATTTCTAAAACATTTTTTAGAACAAATCATTGTGATGTTTATTAAGATCTTTTCATTTTTTCAGGTATTGTTGAGAAAAAATATAAGATGGAACTTTACTGTTTTAGTAATATGTTTGCTGGGAGCTTGGCATTTTTAATTTGATGTTTTATTTAGTTGGTTGTAATATGGTTGTGGAACATTTAATTTGGTTGGAACTTGATACTTAGTTTGTAGTATTATGTTTGATCTTTGAAAGTTGTAAACTTGTAAGAAGAACCTATTATTATTATGAGTGATGTGGATAGTGTGTGTGGAATGTGGGTGTGGGATGTGGATGCAGATAAATGATGAAGGTGGAATGTGGATGTGCCCACTGCTTATCTTATAAATGTTTTGATGTGATTAATCGGGTGTGGATGTTTAGATTTGAAGTGATATTTAGTTGGATGTGAATGATTTTGAATTGTTAAGGGTGTTATCATATTAATTAGTATAATTTTATACATGCTACACTAACATAATCTAATAGATTTTTGGATGTTTAGATACTATTTAATGGCATAGATTTTAGATAGTGTAGCATGTAACTAAACAAAATGTGTTATATTTTGGATTAATATGATTCTGTTTAGTGTTTACAGAATGTTTTATATCATATCATATTAAAAATAGAATATCCTTACAATATGTGTTTTAACTTTAACAGAATGTGTTTACAGAATGATTCTGTAACTTAACAGAATGTATTATATCTTGATTTTGTTTAGAATTTAGATGTGAGAAGTGCCTACTTCCTTAATGTGGATTTTTATTAGTATGCAAAAGGCCCAAATGTGAAGTTTAAAGAGATTAAAAATAGGCAATATGACATCATATTAATCCAATTTATATTACTGTTTTAAAGGTGCAAATGTGAATTTTAAAAAGGTTAAAAAAAAGGCCCAACATAAGCCCAGGCCCACAGAAAGCCCAAAATCGACTCTAACCACCCACTCCGCTTCGACAAAAGAGAGGCGGAGGCGAAGCAATGGTTTCTACTTCGGAGGCGAAGTCAGATGTCATTTCCAACCCTCGACTAAGTCGGAGACGCTATATGACCTCTCCGACTCTGCCTTGGTTGATGCTCAGCCCTAATTAAGAGCACTCTTGTTCAAATAATTAAAGTCAAATTTAAATTTTTGTTAATATCACATGAATTTACCTTAATCTATTTTCCTTAAATTGAATTATCTATTTATTTTTCATATACAATTAAAATATTCTGAATTTAATATTTTTAATAATTTCTTAATTAATTTATTATCATCATATTTTACCATTCAAACTATTATATATTAATTAATAATTATATTTTAATTAAATTATTTGTTAAAAGATTTATATTTTGGATAGTGCCACAAACATTTAATTAAATCTATCTAAAATTTCATATAAATGTCTTAACTATATATAAAAAAAAAAATCTATATTTTCTGAAGAAGTAAAAGGTCGTTTTATGAGAAAATATGGAGAAAGAGAAAAAGAAATCGACTGGGCGGAATAAAGACGCAGAAATTGCAAGACTGAAGAGATTTTGAGAGAGAAACCGATCGGTGTGAGAAAAAATATCCGAGAAAAGAGAGAGGTGTTCCCAAGAAATCATAAATAAAGGCTTCGATCCACTACAGTAAATCAAATATGAAAGAAACTTCCCATTTGCTGTAGCGAAAACCGACTCTTTAAATATGAGTTTGACTAATTCAATGCTGTCTATTTTTTTTTGTCCGATAGTATTTATATTGGATTAGTTATTATTTATTTTATTTTAAAAAGTTATTATTTATTTAAATTTTAGTTTAAAATTTTATTTTTATAAATTTTAGTCAGTTATTTATTTTCTACACTAAATAATAGACATAATAAATTAATAATTATTTTATTAAAATATTGTTATTTTATTTTTTATTTATTTTAATTATAATTATAATTTAAATATTTATTTATTATTAAAATATATATATTAATTTTTTTACGTTCATATTATTCTTAACGGTTGAGAATTGATAATTTTAAAAATGAAGATATTAATTTTTTTGAAAAAATAAAGTAAAATTATTAATTTTCACACTCAATATTTACAAAAAAAGAACTCGACAACTCTATGAAGACAGAAAATTGAAAAAGTATCTTATTTTTTTTTATAATCAAAAGAGTAAATTAATAAGAGGAGTGAATATTTTAATTTCAAAAAATTATTTGAGTAGTCTATAAGACTAGCTATAGTTATTGAACCAAATTATTGAAAGTTATTTAATTATTTATTTGTTGAGATTATTACAATCTCATATTCATATTCACTAGTTAATATTTCACTAAATATTAATTTTATTGAATTTATTGTGAGACTAGTTATTTGGTGATTTATTTAGTTTAAGCTATTCCAATTAAAGTACTTTAATTGGTCCAATTTGATCGAGTTCATTTCCCTATATGTGTTTTTTATTCTTTATATTCTGTATAATTATTCGGATGATTATCGGAATTTCTTCTCCTATCGCTTTAACGTTTTGAGATATTTATATCAAATCTTTAGTTCGACTAATATTAAAAGGAAAACAAAGTATTAAAATTATAAAAAAAACTCTATGAATTTTTTTTATAGATTTACGTAAATTCATATAATATATTATATTTATTTTATAATTATCCTTTTTTTATATAATTATAATGATCAAATTATTATATTTTCTTGACTAATGCATTAAAAAAAGATACAGAGACTTAGTGTGTGCATTTCTATTATAAGGAAAACAATATGTTTCAAGTTGAATCTAATTCGGGATATGCAGAAATTGATAACTCTCTTCAATCTAAATTTAATATATATTTAAATGTTGAAAGTGTTTGAAAATATTTGAAAATGCAGTAATTCATTGTGGTCCACTTTGAGGTATATGTGAAAGTTTATTACTAAAGCTTAAAGTTGATCATCACAGGTCTATACCGGATTTGGTAATGAATTTATGTGATAGAAGTCTGTTGAGCTTGAAATGTTAATTGTTTTAGCATGGAGCTTCTGGTTCTGTGGGAATAAATTTGCGCATAATGATGAGTTACTTAGCCCCAATTTGGTAGCTGATGATGCACTGACTTTGATGAGAAGTCATGGACAGGCAAAGCAAAAAAATAGAACTCAACTTATGAAACATTATAAGTTGCATAAAGCTGGCTAGAACTGAATGTGGATGTAGCGGAGTTTTCAAAAAGGGATAAGGCAGATATCGGAGCAGTATTAAGTGCTTATTCGAAATTGCGGTAGAAAATATAATTTATAATTTATAATTTATAATTTAAAATTTAATATAATAAATTTTACGTCTAAAAAGTTATTTACTGTTTAAAATTTATATATCTAAAATATTTTTTAGTACATGTTTAAGATTGTGGTGAGAAATATTACTTTTAACTTAAAGTTTATAGTTTAAAACTTAATACAATAAACTTTACTATTAAAAAGCTATTTATTATTTGGGATCTATATGTCTAAAGTACTTTTAGAGTTAGTTACAGTAATTTTTTTAAAATATATAATTATCTGCAAGAACTTTTTGGTAAAAACTTTAATTTAGTGTATGTTTGGAGTTGCGATAAAAAATATTATTTTTAACTTAAGATTTATAGCTTAAAACTTAATGTAATAAGCTCTCTACTAAAAAGTCATTTTTTGTTTGAGATCCATATGTCTAAAACATTTTTAGAGTTAGTTACTATAGTTTTTTAAAAATATATAATTATTTGTAGAAGTTTTTTGATAAAAAATTCGATACTTATTGAAAAAGTCGATTTTTATTTTTTTAACCGACTAAAACATTTTTAATAAAGTTATCCAAATATGTTATTTTTTTTTTAAAATACTTTTAATTATAAAATTATCAAACATG
Source organism: Platycarya longipes (assembly GCA_036559045.1). Taxonomy (NCBI): domain Eukaryota; kingdom Viridiplantae; phylum Streptophyta; class Magnoliopsida; order Fagales; family Juglandaceae; genus Platycarya; species Platycarya longipes. The sequence continues at coordinate 29,241,641 of CM071793.1, read as the reverse complement.
TAATTTTTTTTTTGAAAGTACTTTTAACTACTTAAAAACATTTTTTAGAACTTGAAATGTAATTCTAAACCGGCTCTAAGTGATGATTCCAAAACTTTTGATGGCATTCAGTAAAGCTGAATTTTAAATGGAAGATTTGGAAAGGCTTGAATTATTGGCTATTTTTTGTGGACTACAACATTGTGTGATCATGGGCATCTCTTGGATCATTGTTGAAAGTAATAACCTGCTTTGTATTGAAGCTCTCTAGAAAGACAACATGAATAATTCTCTCGACGGGGCTTTATATCATAAGATTAAGTTACTTGGTAATTGTTTTGAATCTTGTATTTTCTCCCATATTTCTAGAGAAGGAAAAATGATCGCTTATAATTTGGCTGAAAATGCTGTTAGTATTGAAGGTATTGATGTCTGATGAGATTGTATTTCAGACTTTATTTTTCAAATCTTATAATTTAATAATTATGATCTTATAATTTAATAATTATGTGTACCCGTTTTCCTTTTTATCAATGAAATCCTCATTTTTAAAAAAAAGAAAAAAAGAAAAAAAGTTGAATCGAATCCATCTCCTCATTCTCACTAATTATACGCAAAGCTTGAACTTTACGCACCCACTCTGTCTCCCTCTCTCTCCTTCGGCCTGCCTGTGTTTTTCACTACACAAGACAGAAATTGGACACTCCTTCAAAGTTACTGTTACGTCTCCTAAAGTGAAGCCAAACATCGAAGAAAGCAATCAAAGTTTCAAACCATCTCCAGTCCCCACAAATGAGTTTACTCTCACTCCAACTTCCACCCATCAAAATCCCCATCAATTTCTAGACGCAAACCCCCTCTCTGTGACGAAAACACAAACACCGACCACCATGTACCTGTCCGAGAAGCCCCGTCCCATCGATTTCTACAAGGAGGAAAACACCCGCGACATGATGATTGAGGTCGTCTCCAATGGCGACCTCCCACCTCACCACCACCCTCACCCTCACCACCAGCAGATGATCCTTGGCGATAGCAGCGGCGGCGACGAGGACCACGAGGTCGAGGTCAAGGCCCCCAAGAAGCGCGCTGAGACCTGGGTCCAGGACGAGACCCGTTGCCTAATCGCTCTTCGCCGAGAGATGGACGGGTTGTTTAACACCTCAAAGTCTAACAAGCATTTGTGGGAGCAGATTTCGTCGAAGATGAGGGAAAAGGGTTTCGATCGTTCCCCGACAATGTGCACCGATAAGTGGAGGAACTTGCTTAAGGAATTCAAGAAGACTAAGCATCAAGATAGGGGGAGTGGGTCGGCCAAGATGTCGTATTACAAGGAAATTGAGGAGATTTTGAGAGAGAGGAGTAAGAATGCGCAGTACAAGAGCCCCACGCCGCCTAAAGTTGATACCTATATGCAATTCTCGGATAAAGGTATAGACTTGAGCTCTGTTTCAATCATTATTTTCGAAGAAATAGAATTGGGTACGAACTAATAATTCGTTGTTGTAAAGAAATTTCCTTCAAATTTGTGTTTCTAGATGTAAGTTCCATTGCTATTACAGCTATCTATGATGCATTTATGGCTATTCCGGTGCTTATGTGCTGCATCACTTCGACATAAACCAGCTTTTGCCTTAATTGCGGGTGTAAAGCTTCCTGTTGTATGAAGTGATCTGATAAAGCTTTGAAATGACTGCTTTACAGAATGCTTGTTTTCCTTTTACCTTACAAAAAATGGGGCCCCGCGCGCCGGGGGGGGGGGGGGGGGGGTGGAACTTGTAGATTAACATAGTCTAATTAAAACATATTTCCATCTCAATTTCATAGGCAGGGCAAAAGAAGTGGAATGCACATTAGCTTTCGTTTATCTTCTATGATTTATTGATTACCGAGGTCCCTTTACATTGTTCTAAAATTCTTACCTCTCATTGGATTCCAAACCATTAAGTTTTAATTCATCTACCTATGTTACTATTGAGGAAAAATATGGGAGGAAATTTGTTATTTTTGGATCGATTTACATTACATGGTCATAAAGCATTCTTTTTTTCAATTGCCAACCTGGATGGGAAATGAATGCGACACTAGGGTTTTGCAGTAATAACCTCTCCTGTCTTACAGTTTGCTACTACTTGTTTATGGTGATTTCTCTGCTTGATTTAAAAAATATACATGGACAGTTATGAAGCTTCTTTCAGTAACACCCATTATGTCGCCGGATTCTCTATATATCTTGTCTCACAATATTCCCTGATTTTGGTTGTTTCCAAATATCATATGCGCTGTGCATTAAAAGGGCCTATATACAGATCATTTAGGTTACTGGGTATGCATCTATGGATATTAGATAATGGATAGATGATATCATCCAAGTCGGATAATTTTCTCTGGCGGGTGCAAAATTCTTAGGAGTTATTTTTTGATTTGAAATTTCTACCCCTTTATTTTTACTCTTCATTCAAATGCTATGTTGTTCTACCAATGCCCGAAGAATTGCATAGCTAGAATGACATAGCATGTAGATATTCCATACAAGACCAATTTTCTGAGGCACATTTTCATATTATCTGTCCTAGATTATTTGACTTGAACGTATAATTTTCTTTTGATCCTTTAACACTTTGTTCACAACTTAATCAGATTACTGACAATCTGGCTATGTAGGTCAGCTTCTTCATTGAATTTAGAGCATATTTAGAGTCTGCTTATGTGTCTTATGGTGTGCTTTAGGGTCGAAGGTTGGGTTTTAAGGGGCTAGTATTGCAGAACATCTCAAGGGTTTGTATAAAGGATTTTGCTTGGATGGTGCATGGTTAAAAAGTAAAGATGTCTATTTTCTAAACAGACAGCTTGTGCAACAAGATTTGACAAGTTGAGAATGTCTAAGGGTTTATTTGGTGGGTTACTGTTTTGCTGAATGGAAAAAAGTTTAGGGTTGAACTGTTCGAAATATCTAGTAAAATAACTCTTTGTTGGATTGGGCCAAACCCACCTGTACCCTTACAAACATTTTATGACTTGACTGCTAATGAAATGAAACCCAAGACTTGCAATTATGGCCTACATCTAGAAAAAACCACAAATAAATAAAAACAGATACTTTTTTTTTTTTGATAAGTTAGAACTTTATTCATCATAAAGGGAAAAAATAAAAACAGATATTATTGACCCAATTAATTATCATGGACACTTGTTCTTGGATAAAAAAGGCTTCTGGCTTGATTTTTCTTTAGTTTTAGGCTGCCAATTAGGATGTTTCGTTGCAAGGATTATTTGTCTGCAAATTCGACTCACTAAAACAAAAGTACTTATCCATTTATCTTGCAACACTATCCTTAAATCTGAACCTGCAATTTTCCAAATTTAAAGCATACTTCTTGGCCCACCTAAGGGCATTATAGGAAGATTCTTTAATAAAGTTGAAAGTTTTTATCCACTTATTTTCCACTATTATCTATTATATTGAACCTACAATTTTCAGAACTCAAAGTCATCCTTCTTGGCCCAACTAAGGGCATTACAGGAAGATGGTATATGTATTTTGTTTCATTAAGATTTGTGCCATTTTAAAACTCCCATCTTGGGATGGAGGGGAGTACTGCACTATGCAACCTAATTACATCTTATGATTGTATGATTTGTTGTACTTATAGTAGGATGGTGAGGTCTATACGATGCACTGTTTAATTATTTTATGCTTATGCAGGGATTGAGGATGCCGGCATTTCTTTTGGACCTGTGGAAGGTATGTACATACTTTTTTTTTGTAAGTAAGAAAGCATCTTTATTAATGTGAATATAAATAGGCATCGGTATACACAAGAATACACCTAAATATATTCTAAGAGTTCAAACTTAAAGACAAGAAATCATGCACATTGCTTCCATGAGTTACAATGGCTAAGAAACATAGTAGTAAGGTGTGCAGAAAAAATTCCTGAAGCTCCTCCATTGTTTGCTCTCTATCATCAAAGCACCGCACATTGCTTTCTGTCCAAACACACCACATAATGTACAATGGGATCATCTTCCATGCTGCTATCACCTGTGGACAGCCTTTGATTCGCTTCTAGCAAGCAAGCAAATCAGCAACCTTAGCCGGCATAACCCAGGCCACATCCACTCGACTGAAAATCCCATTACACATTGCTCGTTGCCTCACATGTAATAAAAGATGGTCTATTGATTCCTCGTGATTTTTACACAAAGTACACCAATTTATCACAATGAGTCCCATCTTTCTTAAGTTGTCCGTAGTTAGAATTTTTTCAAGGGTAGCAGTCTACTCAAAGAAGGCTACTTTGGAGGTACACAGGACCTCCAAATACTCTTCCACGGAAAAGCTATATTTTCTTGTGAAGTCATGATTTTATAATAGGCCTTTACTGTGAACCTCTTGTTAGCTATGGACCGCCACTAAATCCTGTCGCTATGAGTTGTTATATTTCCTGTGGAGTTTAACAAGCTGAAAAAATTTGAAATAATAGGCAATACCTAGTCGTGGTTATCCCTAGTGAATAAGATATTCCACTGTGGGGCACCATGATCAAAAGACAACATATTCGTCATTGAAGCCTCCTTGTTAACTGTGATGTTATAGAGAATCGGAAAGGCCTGCTCCAAGGAGCACACTCCACACCAAATATCCTGCTAGAATCTAATCATGTCGCCCTTACCAATCACAAAGCGTGTATGATTTTCCAAACATTGCCAACTCCCCTAATGTACTTCCACAAACTCACGGCATACCTCTCCCTCACTGCATTAGTGCCCCACCCCCACAAAAGCACCTCCATATCTAGAATCAATGACTTCCTTCCACAATGACTCCCCCTCCATGTGATATTTCCATAACCTATTTTCGAGAAGTGCTTTGTTGAATATCTTCAAATTGTGCACCCCCAAACCTCTACTTGAGATTGTGGAACAAACTTTATTCCATTTTACAAGATGAAATCTAGTTTCTGCCCCCAAGCCACCCCATAGGAACGCCCGAAATAGCTTCTCAATTCTTCGCCACCCCTTAATTATCATTATTCTACTTATCTAAAAAAGGAATATTCGATTGATATTCTACTAATTTGTATTCCATGTTTCTTTCTCACCTATTTACTCTTGTTTAGATGTTTTTTTTTTGGCTTGTGACTAGCATAGTATCTGTGACTGTAGTTGTAATGCAATTTTTTGTATATTGCCTGTTTAGTTGTAAAGTGGTAGATAAAGAATTGAACATGCATGGGACATGCTTCTTTAGATGGCTGTGTTGTTCAAGCTTCAGTCTACCAAAAATATCTTGACTGGTTGGATGGAATTATTGCCAATAAAATAAACATATTAGAAGATTGACAATGACATTATTACAAGATTAGCATATTACAAGATTCCAAGATTACAAGACATGGGATCAAGTAGGATCGAAATGGAAGTTTGGATTGAAGATGTGGTGAGGGATGTTCGGTGTGGGAATGCTTCCAATGACATTATTGAAGGCAGCCCATCTAGCACATGTGTAACACCCCCTTTCCAATAAGGTTAGGAATGCTACATGGCACTTTCCGTAGCACCAGCTAATAAGAGTTCTATGAACAATATATATATTTCAAACACTATTGATCACTTAACGAAACCTTGAAATAATATAGGAATAGAATTAAACACGTTCAAATTTAGGAAAAATCATAATGTCATATACTAATCCTAAATGAATAGCCTAAGTTAGTTTCACTAAGTCACTGTCTCCTCTATTGACTTCGGCCTGTATACTCATTGTGATAATTACTTGTGACATTAAAAACAAAAAAACAGAATGAGTCAAACACTAATTCAATGGCATATCGTACAGTAAAAAGAGTTTCAAACAAACTTTACCTTTGAAAAGGATTGATAGAACATTGTATACACATTTTTTTTTTAAACTTTTGGGTAGCCAACACACCTTTACACCATGTCATGGTTGACAATCATAAAAGTGAGTAGGAAATATCACGTCATGCCGTAAAAGGAGTTGTAAACATAACTAATATTTGTAAAGGATCTACAAAATATTTTACCACTGAGATTGAAGACCAACTAAAAGAACTACTCACTGCGATTGAGGCATGTCACTCGCGTCATACAAAATCAAACTTTAAGAAAAGCAGAGAGTTAACGCATCTTTTTTGGGCAATCAACTACGATGCAAAGGGCAGTAGCTCAAGTCGAGGGAAGACTAAAGGGAGGGCATTATGAAGATGTTCTTGTAGAGGGAGTTTCGGGTAGATGATTAGTCTTAAGGGAAACAAGGGTTTGGGGTTGGGGATGGGTGTTTTATTCCAACTCGGGCTTGATCTATTTTGGGTAGTTTTCACGAGCTTTTTGGGTCATTAGGAGCTTTCTAGTATGGGTTAGGTGTTTTTTTGTGTACATCCAGTGTACTTAGTTACTCCTATTGATATATATCATATTTTTACTTATAAAAAATTGTATATTTTAAATATCATTAAAAAAATTTCTCTGAACCTTTTGGGTGGCCAATGCACATTTACACCCTATGTTAGGGTTGGAGATCGCAAAGATCTCAATTTTGTTCCCATGACCACTCATGAAATCACATATGAGGCCTGATCGCACTAGATAAACAATGGGGTACTCATGTGGGTAAGCCTCCACGATACATTGATGGTTGCTATTGCTTTTTTCCTCGATGCCATTGCACATCATTATACGACCAAACCACCACAGTTCATACATTGATGTTTGCCCTTGCTTTTTAACCTAGTATCACTGATTCACTGCTCATAACCATGCGACTAAAGCGTTTTTAAAACATTCATGCATCATAATTTATTCATTCAATTCAGTCTTTAGCATAGCTTTCATTACTGAACATTTTCAAAATGTTTATAACATGAGCACATGCAGTACATATAATATAGCATAAGTGTCACATTAAAAAGTATATGCAAAACTTTATGTTCGTAACATGTCATATAATAGATGCTATCACATTTATAAACCATCAATTAATTTGTTAAACAATGCTTCCAGTAGTTTAATACAGATCTGGTTTCTCCCCTTTTAAACTTGTCACTTCCCAGTTACATAAACGGTCCATGTCGGGTCAACCACATGTGTGTTGGGACCGGATCAGGGTGATTTACTTGTTTAATTATTCATGTCGGGTTCAAGTTGACTTAGAAATAACCGACACACCATGATCCAATTAACAGCCCAAGACTCGAATGTCATAATTAGGCTTTTTTTTTTTTTGTAAGTAAGAAACATCTTTATTAATGAGAATATAAATAGGCATAGCCCAAGTACACGGGGTATATATAAAAGAATACGCCTAGATTCATTCTAAGAGTTTGAGCTTAAAGACAAGAAATCATGCACATTGCTTATATAAGGTACAATGGCTGAGAACCAAAGTAAGAGAGTTTGCAGAAGAAATTCACGGAGCTCCTCTCCTTTGTTCGGTCTTTATCCTCAAAGTACCGCCATTCATTTCCGACCAAATACACCACATAATGCACAATGGGATCATTTTCCATGCTGCTTTCACCTGTGGACAGCCTTTTAAACCCTTCCAGCAAGCAAGCATATCAACTACCTTAGCCGGCATGATCCACACAACATCCACTCGGCTGAAAACCCCATTCCCCAAAGCTCGTGTCACCTCAAAATGCAATAAAAGATGGTCCACTGATTCACCTTGATTTTTACACAAACAACATCAATCTATCACGATGATTCCCCTCTTTCGTAAGTTGTCTGTAGTTAGTATTTTCCGGAGGGCAGTAGTCCACACAAAGAAAGCTAGTTTGGAAGGTGCACAGGACCTCCAAATACTCTTCTACGGAAAAGCTACATTTCCTTGTGAGGCAAGGATTGTGTAATAGGTCTTTACTGTGAACCTTTTTGCTGGCTAGGGACCGCCACTGGATATCAGGCTTATTTAAGGAGAAAGCAGCCCATCTATGTCTCTGGAAGTTCCTTTAGGAATTGAAAACAGCATTCTATGTATTTCACCTTCTAATCACTTAACTCCACAACAATTTAGCAAGATAGCCTGTAGGATTGAATAAAGACTCTTACCTAATAGAATAAAACCAAGAGTAGTTGAGTATTGAGTTCTTGATGAGTTATGGTGTGAAATATTGGATCTTGCGATGACTTTGATGACAAAATTGCTGTAGAAATCTAATAGATGATATTTGATTTTGAAATTTAATTCTTGGTGTAAAGACTTGAGACAACTTGAAGAAAACTTGTCAAAATGCCACATGAATGCCTACAGTTAAAGTTTAAAGGAGGTGAAGAGCTGCGACTTAAGAAAATCTTTGAGTTGTGGGGCTGAAATTCAAGAAATATCTGTTTTGAGGTGGGTGATGGATCTAAAACTATATTTTGGCATGATGTATGGTTTGACAATATGACAGTCAAGGAAATTTATCCACAAGTTTATGGTATAGTTGTATTCTGTGTATACTCGTGTACTTGGGCTATGCCTTTTACTATCAATACAATTTTACTTCTTACTCATAATTTTTTTTTTATGATATAGAAAGAATGAAAGAAACCTCAATTATAGACTTCTTAATCCTATCCAATGTTACTCCCCAATGGAATGTTACATTCCAAGTTCTATGATCTTCTGTACTCTACTCCTTGATGGGGGAAGTCGAAGACAATATTTTTTTATGCCCCTCTAAGAAAGGAAAGTTCACAAACCACTCCTTCTACCAAGCCATGACAACGTGCAGATTTGCTCTGACTAGGTATATGCACGAACGCTAGAGCAATTGGTTCCTAGGAAGCATATTTGGAAGACTAAGGCACTTCTAAAGGCAATATTTTTTGTATGGACGACGTCCTTGGCGAATATCCTCACACTAGACTACTAATAGAAATGCCGAATCATAGTCATGGATTGTTTGTTGTATGTGCAGAAAGAGCAGAGGCTATCAACTATCTATTGCTTCATTGTGAGATTGCCAGGACATTGCAGAATGAAATCTTTGCTCGGATGGGATTAGCTTGCCTGATGCTGAGAAGGGTAATTGACCTCCTAGCTTCTTGAAGAGGCATTTGGGCTACTCTCAGATTGCAACAATATGGAAGATGGTTCCTATTTGTTTATGTTGATGTTTTTGAAGGGTGAAGAATGAAAGAAGTTTTGAAGATCGAGAGCAGTGAATGGATGAGATTAGAAATTTCTTTTTCAATACTTTAGTCCATTGACTGATTGCAAACAGTTTTCATGGCATGACTTGGAATTCCTTCTATCACTAAGCTAGTACGCTTAGGTGTTGCTCTTGTACATGTACATATACTTAGGCTCTTGCCTATTCGTATGATCAATAAAATCTTGTTTACCAAAAAAAAAAAAATCTCAAATGGTAATTACAACTCAAATTGAATTAAAAATCTGTCTAAAATACAGAATAAAAGTGATTCAGCCATGTTCGTTTGACCGAGACTCAAGTGAGGTCTCAAGCAATTTCTTTGCTGGATTCCAGCTCGATTGAAGTTTGAGCAAGAGTTGAGCAAACTCTCGGATTGAGCCATTCTTGTGCGGTTTTCCTCTTTCCAAGCCATTTTGTCCTCTACGCCCTTATGTGCCTGTGATAGCCATGCATGCAACTTGTATCACCTATGTTACTACGTCATTCGAGTTTAGAATAATCTTACAAACCCATGGGCTGTGAGGCATTGGTGGTTTGTTGAAGATTTTGGCTAGAGTTGCCTGTTAAGTATTTTTGCTTCAGAGCTTGCATCCACAGGTAGTAGTGTGTTCAAGAGTGACCACCCAAGTTTAGCAGTGTGGGTCTCTATTAATGTCATACATTCTTCTCAGTCCTATGCTCTCAACCTCCTTAGATAGACATAGTATCCCATGATTTGGAGGTAAATACATCTCTTCATAGAGCCCCCACCAAAAGTTTTGAACTTTTTATCAAGGAAGTTGCATACTATTATGGAAGAAGAAAGGTGGTCATACTATATGTTGGGAGTTGCTAAAGCAACTAAGGGATATGACTTGCTTTTCATCCTGCTATATTGCTACTCAATTTGATATGGCTGAAGCATATTTGCTTACTTCGATGCTGTGCAAACAATGTTGATCCATTCCGCTTGAGTAGGGGTGTAAGGTATTCGGTCCAGACTGGAAAAACTGCTTGGACTGAACCAAACCCTTGACCGATTGGTCTCGGTCCCATAAATTGTGGACTGAAAAAATTTGGCCCGGTCCCAGGGTCTATAAATTCTAGATTGGATTGGACTGGACCGAACTCCTATATATATTAAAAATATTTTAGTAATTTAAATAATTTTTTTTATTAATTTATTTAAAAAAGAAAAAATTAAATGGTCCGGACTGTATGGACCGACCGGAGTCCGAAAAAAATGATGGACCGAAAATTTCAATCCATCATCCCTTGGATCAGACTGAGCCAATTTTCACCCCTACACTTGAGTGGTAAACTTGAAAACTTGCAAGAACTTTTGATCCAATGATGAAAAGAAAAGGTGAGAAAGGATCACCTGTCTTAATCCTCTAGAAGACTTGATGAGACTGAACTGGCTTCCATGTAGCATGATGGCATGCATGGGCATGGAAATGCACTTGTGGATCCAGTTGATACATGTGTCTTTGAAGCCAAAGTTTTTGAGAATTTTCAAGAGAAAACTCAATTTCATCTTGTCGTAGGCTTTTTCCATATCCATCTTGACTGCCATTAGGCCCCCTGCCCCTTTTTTGTGTTTCATTATGTGGAATATTTCATGGTCCAAGATGGAATTGTTTTGGAAGAATGCCAATTGTGTTGGAGAGAGAATCTTATGGAGGACTGTTTTGGCTAGGATATTAAATATGACCTAGTTATGGAGGGTCTTATGGAGGACTGTGTGTCAACAGCTCATTTTTTCGTCCTGGTAATTGGTGATCCCGTGGGCTTCTTTAGCAGTTCAAGGAGACTACGCCAAGGAGATCCATTATCACCCCTCTTATTTTGTCCTGGTTATGGAGGCTCTAAGTAGAATGTTGTCAGCAGCAGTAGGGGGATGTTTCTTTTCAAGCTTCTCAATGGGAGATACCCAGCCATCCACTATTATTTCTCACCTTTTATTTGCAGATGATACCTTGCTGTTTTGTAAGGCTAATGCAGGTCATATCCAATCTTTGAAGGCCATCTTACTTTGTTTTGCAGCAGTTTCCGATCTAAAGATTAATCTGGCAAAGTCGAAGATGGTCGCTGTTGGCGAGGTAAGCAATATTGGCGGGTTGGCGAACATTCTGGGTTGTGGTCTCTTCATTTCCATTGAAGTATCTTGGTCTCCCTTTGGGGGCTTCTTTCAAAGCTAAGCCAATATGGGACGGGGTGCTGGAAAAAGTTGAACGTCGGTTAGCCAAGTGGAAAAGGGGGGTCTATATCAAAAGGGGGGCGGCTAACACTTATCAAGAGTACTTTATCCAACTTATTCACATACTTTTTATCCTTATTTCCTCTCCCCGCTAGCATTGCTAGGAGGTTAGAGAAATTGCAGCGTGACTTTTTATAGAGTGGTATGGGAGATGAGTTTAAGTTCCACTTGGTGGGGTGGGAAAAGGTGTGTTCTTCCTTGAGAGATGGCGGGTTGGGGGTGCGAGATGTAAGGGCCTTTAATAGGGCACTTTTAGGTAAATGGTGGTGGCGGAATAATTGTGAGAGGGGAGCTTTTTGGAAAGAGGTGATTGACATGAAATTTGGCAGTGATTTTTTTTTTTGGGGGGGGGGGGTTGGTGTACTAAAGAGGGGAGGGGGACACATGGCGTGGGGCTATGGAAGCATATAAGGAAAGGTTAGTGCTCTTTCGCTAGTGATACTCGGGTGTGTTTGGGCGATGGTAGGAGGACCAGCTTTTGGAAGGACGTTTGGGTGGGAGATATGGCATTGAAGGATGCTTATCCAAGCATTTTCAGCATCGCACGGGTAAAAGAAGCCATGGTGGCTGACTTGAGGGTCATTACTCAAGGCTCACAGGAATGAAACATCAGCCTGACTCGGGATGCACAGGATTGGGAAGTGAATGCTTTGCTGGAATTTCTGCACTTGTTGTACAACACTACTCTAGCTGTCACAAGGGAGGATGCGCTGATTTGGAGACTCTCTAAAAAAGGGGTGTTCTCGGTACGCTCTTTCTATGAAGTTATTACCATGCAACCAAGACACAACTTCCCTTTGAAGATTATTTGGAGAAGTAAAGTACCCACCAAGGTCTCTTTTTTTGTATGGACAGCAGCCCAAGGGAAGATTTTGACCATCGATAATCTTCGAAGACGTGACCTTATAATATTGGATTGGTGCTGTTTGCAGCAATAATGGGGAAGGAAACGGCGGACCATATTCTATTACGTTGTGAGTTTGCTAGAGCTATATGGAATTATTTTTTCAGCAACATGGGCATAGCATGGGTAATGCCAGCTAGGGTGGTTGACTTTCCAGCAAGCTGGAGCGGGATCACTGGGACACCACAAATAGCATCTGTGTGGAAGATGGCCCTTTTATGTATTTTCTGGTGTATTTGGTGTGAAAGAAATGAGAGACTTTTTGAGAATCATGAACGATCTTTGGAAGAGTTTCGGAGCTTTTTTGGAAGACTTTGTTTTCGTGGGCCATTGCTTTAGATTTAAATGGTCTTAGCTTCCATGATTTCCTTGTATCTGTTTCTAGCTCTTAAATAGGTGTATGCACATGTATACTTTCAGTGTACCTGGGCTATGCCTATCTTTATATCAATAAAATGTCTTATTACTTATCAAAAAAAAAATATTAAATATGACCTTATAAATGGCATTGCATAGTTAGGTCGGTAGAGGCTTGGTGTGGTGAAATTTTTGGTTAAATGAAATATGCGCATGGTTGAGCTCATTTAACAGGGCAACCGCTTCTGAAAAAATTCTTGATTGTTGCCGCGGTGTCATTTTAGACAATTTGCCAGTAGGGCTTGTAAAACAAAGCCGCAGTGCCTTCCAAGTCTGCTGCTTTTGTTGCTCCCACTGGAAAGATAACTTCTCTATTGTCCTCGTCATTAGGAATTGAGTAGGGCGTTCTATTGTCCATAATCTTTCTGAGTGATTTCTGTCAAAATACTTTGAACTCGTGAAAATACTAAGAGAGCTTTGGAAAAACTGGCGTGCTAACTGCTATGGGCAGTAGTCTTCTCATTAAGTAGTAATCAGACGTGTATAGAAGGAAAGCGCTATACATGGTAAATTCTAATTAGCAGCTATACATGGTAAGAATATAAATCTATTGTATACGTCAACAATTTCCAACCTTAAAATCTCATCAAGATTATTCGGAGGTGGTGGGTTTGTTGGTGGTCTGAGATCTATGCCAGGTTTGAGAAAAATCACTTGCGCTCACTCTCCATCAGATGATAGTGGATAAATGAAAGAATACAAAATTGAGATCTCGACTCCAAGTTAACGCATAAATTTTGTTTCCTTGAGGTCATCTCTCTTCAATTGTTTTTGTAATTAAACTGTCTTGCTAAACTTGTCATGCTAAAGATCCTTGCTATTGGCTTCTTTTGTACATGGGCTTCGCTTATACATTCTTTAATAAAATTACATTTTACTTTTAACTCCTAGGGCTTGACTCAAGTGGTAAAGGCCTTGCGCTTGGGGTTTTTCTCCTCCAAGGTCTAACGTTCAAATCGCTTTGGGTGCAAACAATCTCTAGAGGCTATTGGACTGGGGGATTTATTCTTTGAATTACTTGAGGTGCACTTGAAAGAAACTCTTTGCCGAGGGCCTGTTCACCCCCGGGATTAATTAGGATGCTGTTCCTGGACACCCCCTACCAAAAAAAAAAAAAATTGTTGTAATTCTGACTGGAGTTGGAGTTCCTTGGACTTGTTTTCAGTCGTTGGGTCTTTATCCTGGATCTGGTTTGTATTTGACCAAAATATCCCTTGTTCCATGAATTGTAAATTTTACCATAGATGTTGAAGGCCCTCTGTATCTCAATCCTATGAACTGTATCTCAGTTGTGAGAATAGATCTTTGGTCTTCTGTTCTCACCTAATGATTATCTAGTTTTTGCAAGAGTTTCTTTGCTATAATTTATTTTTATTTTTTTACTTATTTCATTTTTCAACTCTACAATGAGAGAACTGGAGTATCCTTCTCAAGGGAAGTAAAGCAAGTTGAGAAATGTGAAGAGGACAAGAATCAGATATGGGCAGAAATGATTTATTGGGGGTGTCACGATGGAAGCCTTTTATAGACTTGTGCAGTTTGTTATCGAGTAAGACATGATCTCTGTATAGGATATAGCAGTGCAATGCCAAGCCATGGTACACTGTATTTTATGTCTCCGTTGTCTATCCTCTGCCAAACAATTTTGCTATAACATTTCTTAGAGCATACATAGAAATGTATTTATGGAAGATCTCTTGGTTCTCTTCTCTCTTTTGGGAACATCCTATTACACGATAAACTTAGTGTTAAAAGGAAATGAAGAAGAATCATGAAAAAAATTGCATTAATTGCGCCTACCATAGGCTAACTAAGGGAATGGAGGTTGCGAGTAGATATTTTAATCCTCTCTTTGCACATGTTTTTAAGGCCTATTCAACTTCAGTAATCCAAAACACAGTCCATGAAGGTCTATAGAGAGGAAACTCGGTCGAGAACTCTTGTGCATTTTTCTGAGTTTCACCTTCTCTTGATAACTCCCTATTTATATCATGTGTGGATCATACAAGCTGAGACCTGAAGAATTTGAATCAAAACGGTCATCTGAATTCTCTATATCTCTAGTTCATGTGTTAGATTCTGTTTGGACAATCTTGTTTCTGTGCGTCCTTGTCAATATATGTACCCCATAACTAAGTTTAACTGATCATAGAGCTAGGGAGGATAAAACTGGAGATTTCTTTATTAACTTTGATAAATTCATTTGTATTTTATTCTTTTTCCAGTTATGGCACTTTTATATCTTGCGTTTCCTTTATCTTGTTAACTGTCTATCTCAGAGAAATACGTGTTTCCTCCTGTTAAGTTCTTTCATGTGCAGCCACTGGCAGGCCAACACTCAATCTTGAGAGGCGTTTAGATCATGATGGACATCCTCTTGCCATTACTGCCGCCGATGCAGTTGCAGCAGCAGCAACTGGAGTTCCTCCATGGAATTGGAGAGAGACCCCTGGAAATGGTAACTTTGCTGCTAAATGTGACTTTTTCTCCATCACTTTCTTTTGCTCAAAAAAAAAAAAAATAGTAATCACTTTCTTTCACTCAAAAAATAAATAAATAAAGAAATTGTAGTCACTTTTTGTCTATTGATGAGTGCCCTCCACCTGACGTGCTCAAGTGAGTGTGATCAAGGCCCGGTACTATGAATCATGGGATCTTCCCTCTCATGTTCTTTCAAGTGGACAATACAAAACTAATGACATCTCTATGTTAATGCTGTTATTCTCTGTTCCCTTTTTTGGCAGGTGGGGAGAGTCAGTCATATTGTGGAAGGGTCATATCAGTCAAATGGGGGGATTACACTAGAAGAATTGGTATTGATGGCACTGCAGAAGCCATCAAGGAGGCAATTAAATGTGCTTTTAGGTTAAGAACTAAACGCCCCTTTTGGTTGGAGGATGAGGACCAGGTAGTGCGAAGCCTTGACCGGGATATGCCTTTGGGGAATTATACGCTTCATCTTGACGAAGGTACATTGAGCTGTGCATGATGAAAAAAACATGTTGAAAGGTGGTAGTTTTTTCTTACTGGAATTAATTATCATAAACTGTCTTTTATCCCGCCCGTCAAAGATCTATATTGCTAGTATAAAATCTATTTGTTCTAACCAAGAACGTACACTACAGCCATATGCCTAACATAATGACTTTTAAGAGGTAGATTGTAACTTGGATGAGTTGATGTAATTTTTTTGTCCCCCTTTTTGTACGAGTTTTTGCTAAGCGTTTTTTTTTTTGTCTTTTTCCCCTTTCTATTTGGTTGGGGCTAAGCAGAAAGGTTGAACTCCTAATTGCAGGATTGGCAGTAAAAGTGTGCCTTTATGACGAGTCTGATCACATACCAGTGCACACTGAAGAGAAGACTTTTTACACTGAAGATGATTACCGTAGTTTTCTGTCCCACCGGGGCTGGTCATGTCTGAGGGAGTTTGATGGGTATAGAAACATCGATAATATGGACGATCTTCGGCCTGGTGCAATATACCGTGGCATGAGTTGAAGACAGGTACAGGTACTGGTACATCAGTATTTGCTCAGTTGTGTATAATGTTATTCCCCCCACTTTTATTTTGCTTCAATGCAGTGGAGGGAATTTCTTGTACCGTTTCTTGATACAAGGCGCTGTACTGATCAAGAACAATGTTGCTCAATATGCATTGTTCATAGGACATGGAAAAGCCCCCATTATACAAATTCAGATAATCTGTAAATATTTATTTCCATCTACAGTAGAGTAATTCCCAAGTCTTTTGATATTCGAAACTACATTAGCTATCCAAAAAATATATTGCAGTTGCATCCCCAAAACATTTCATCTTTTCCACCCTATTCAGACTCTTAATAATTCTTTCTTCTTTTCCGTATTGACAAACACCCAGAGCTCAACATTGCCTCGTATCACGTACGGAAGCTCAGTGGGATGATGTCCCGAGCTAGATGGAAAGTTTTGTTAAGTCTCTACTTCTCCTGACTCAATTTTTTATTAATTAATTTTTACATTTCTTTTAACTATTCAACACTTATTTCTGATTTTTCTAAGGGCTTAGGCAGTTCTAGGGATCTTCTATACCCTGAAATATATGGTAATAAACTTACTTACAAAACATATTTTCAACTTTTTCATCCGATGGACAAAAATATAACAAATGATACATTTTTTTCAACTTTCAAAATAACAATTTTATTCAAATAATTTTTATAACTTCATAATATTTTTATTCAATATTTTCTTTTTCTCTTTTCAAAATCCAATAAAATATCTTAAGTCAAAACTATTTCACTACTATTACTCATAATTTTCATCTCATCTATCTCATTGCTTATCCCAAACATGCCCTAAATCTCTCAAGTTTAGGTTGACATAAACAATCAAGGTAACTAACTAAATCCATGGGTAAAATGAATCCCCAAAACTCGGACTGCCATGTGAAACATTAATCTTCTTTCGGGAGATTTTAAGCTCTAAAAGCATGTGAAGCTCAGTTTAATAATGTGTTTGATGCATTTTTCTGTCAAGTTTGGAAGCTAACAGTAAAGTTGAATGGCCCACTGAGGGGTTGGGCGGTGGTCCAACAAATGCTTCAACCTCATCATAATTTAAATAGTAAATAAAGCGTATAGTTATAAAGTGTAAATAAAAAGATAAACCCAGCTTTCAGAGATGATGAAATAAAAATAAAAAATTAGATAAAAAATTATTGTAATATATTTTTTAATATTAATTTTACTTTGGGATTTAAAAAAAGATAAATTAGTTATTTTATTTTGTATGAGAATTTAAAAAAATAGTAATAATGAGATGAGATGAGATTATTTTGAAAAACAACCCAGGCCTAAGATTTACTTGGTTGACACCATGTCTACGGATCTTTTGGGACCTATTCCCTCGGTGCAAACAAATGTCAATACGCACACTTATCCAACATGATTGGTAGATGTTTTGAATATGAAACACAACTTTAAATTTTAAATATGAGGAAAGCGGCATTGATATGTAGATTGGTCTGCGAATTCGCTTGTATGCAGTAATTACTGTCTTTAGAGGGCAATTAAAGACCCATCTTCTTAGATGGCAATTACTCTTGTCCTTGACAACCCAACACTATTCTGATAAAGGAGAAATTATCCTAGTATACATAATAATCAACTTGTTACTTAATTTAAAACTAATTAAAAATATTACAATATACCATAGATATCTCATTAATGATATTATTCTATCTCGTATTAATAATTCAAGTCCCATTTAGCACTGCAAATAATTATAGTGGAAAACGAATCAGTCAGAAAGCAAGAAAGACATGCATTGCATTTCTTCTACCGCCCACACACAAAAAACAAATGGACATTTCATACAAAATGTGAATAAAAAATTCACAATATCCACTCAAGCCAACAAGGGGGAAAACAACACAAACAAATTGGCAACTAAGTAAGTGTTGAATTGAATGAATGATCTCTACTGCTCGTCCCATTCGTCGTTCTTATACGAAACAAGAGTGTCAACCTTGTGAATCTGCACAACCCACCAAAAAAAAAAAAAGAAAAAATGATTTTTCCAACCACAAAGAAATTATCCTCTAAATCAGATCAAATAATGTAGAGTTCATGGTGTGTCTCGTTTCACCTTGGTATCAAATGAATGCAATTTGACCATTTGTGGATTTGCTATGAGTTTGGGGTCGCTCTCAATCCAAGTGAATGGCACTGCAACATCTTTATCAGTGTATGCCAACACATCAAACACACCTATAAAATAAAAACAAAGGAATTTGATTAGAATTAATCCGAAAGAATAATCGAAATTAGAGTGGAAAGTTCAAGTCTTTTTACATGGTTCGTCGAGGCATGGCAAGTAGGTAATGCTTGAAGCAATCTGCCGCATGATAGCTTGAATTTCTCTCATGATTTCCTTGTCACTCTTCTCCCTTGAGACACTGAAACATATCAAACAATACAAGAAAAACAAATTAAATTTCTTAGCACAAGGAAAAAAAGTCGAACTCAAGACTTGGTTAAATTACTTACCCCTTCTCAACAACCTCGCTATCCGTCTCGATGCTAAAGTTCCACCTTTCTAGGACCTCATTGGTAGCCTTGCTCATAATTACAAGAACAATCCTCTGCAACTTTCCAGTTTCCAGCCATTCTTTTACAAGAAATCAGAACACTTGGTCATTGAATTTGTACAGATGGAAACATAAAACTGAAGCATGGATGCGAAGAACATACAATCAGCCAAACAAAAAAAAAAAAAAGAAAGAGCCTTATGTTTTGTAGTTGGATTCTTTCCCCTTTACCAACATTTGATTTTGTATTCAAACTGAACACTGCCAGAAAGGAAGAACATACCGGAAAGCTGAACGGTTAAGTTGGCAACGAAGGATTTGACACCCTCATCCTGAGTAAGCAGCATTGGAAGCCCATATTTTTTTACCTTGACAAAACTTTCTTCCGGATAAACTCCCCGATTGTAGAGAATACTGCACAATTTTCAAGACTTAAAATTTATACGTCTCAAATATTAAACTAAAAGAAGGCAATGTTAATGAAACGAAGAAGAAATTTAATACCCAATGTTACCTGTTTGCAGCATACCCTGAAAGAGTAATTGCAAAGAAACACAAAATCAGCCAACATTTCTAGGAAAACTCAATAACCAATAGAAAAATCGGAAAGTAAGTTAAAAAGAAAAAAAGGGGATCTAAAAGATGTATATTCGATGAAATATTACCAAAGAACTCGCTGGCGATTGCCGCTGAACCTCGAAGGGTGATGATATCTCTAGCGACTGTTCTTGAAGCCATAAAGAAAACCTTTCTGTGAATATATGTCTTGGGCTAGGAGAAAACCAACTAATCGAGATTTGTACAGGAAAAAATGGGTAGCAGAATAGGCAATTGTTCAAGATCAGTAAAAGAAGAGAGAAGCGCACAGGCTACGTGTTAGGTGCCGTGAATATCGCAGGAGACAAAAGGTTCTCAGCCCTCACTACGGTTTTTCCTGTTCTTTCTTTCAAATGGATCGGTACAAAGAAATGGGATAATTTTTGTAAGGGTTTTGTTCAATCTTACAAAAAAAAAGAAAAAAGAAAATGTAGAGATGTTCAAAGATCGAAAGGAGGAGGGTTTTGTTCAATCAAAGAAGATGCTAAACACGAAGATCGTGAAAGACTAAAAGGCTGGAGAAATAGATTAGTCTTGAATCGAAATGGAAGCAAAAGTTGGAAACGGCCACTTCCTTTTTGCGGCCTCTGGTTCATTCTCGAGGCCAACGGTAACATTTTGAATTGCGCCTCTAACGGTAACAAAGTGGAGCGGACTTTCCATTGCATTTGCTGTGTGCATAGGATCACGTGTACGTGCGTGTGCACACGATCTTGCCCTTTTCAACATTCGTTTATTATATATTGTCGCTACGCACAAGTATAGAGTTGTAAGCGACATATAATAACTTTAGTAAAAAGTAGATTCTATTATTAAAAAAGTTAATTTTTTCAAGTGGGTTTCATATATATATATTTTTTTTCAAAACGACTGCATGCCGCTTGCAAATTCATGTTTGCATCTATAATTTCTCATTGTGAAATATTTGATTTAGGCATACCCTTACAAATTTAAGTTTCTATTATCAAATATGTTTTTATTATAAGATTGAATAAGAGATAAAACTAGAATTTGGTATTTACAAGAATGATTGACAAAATGTATGACATGTATAAATATATGTAATATATATTTTGTGCACGTGACTATATAAAATATAATAATCATCGGGCATTCATGAGTTGAGCCTAAGACTTAAAAGTAAAATGTAATTTTATTAAAGAACTAATAGGCGAAGCCCATGTACATAGGAAATACACAAGAAGCCAATTGTAACGGCCCGCTAGGATTCGATTGTGAAAATTCTATAGGTTTTAGGAATCTTATTAACACTCCGTAAGTTTTCTCGAATCGGCTAATCGCGTATGTTTTAGTCTATCGGTATAGTCAATGTTATCACTTGCTATCGTGCCAAAAGTGTGTTTTTATTTGTTTGAAATAGTTAGAAGTATCGAAATGCATTATGGTCTACACCATTAGACTCAGTTGATTATTTAGCATTTTATGGCGCAATAATCTCATTTTCAGTTTACGCTTGTTAGAATTTGCATTTTGATTTTTTTAAGGCACTTTGAGGTGGAAATTAAATAGACGAATTGCAATTTTAGCTTAATGTTAGTATATAGAATTTTTCAGTGCAAAGTTTAGTTTTCACTTTCTCGAAGTAATAGTAACTTCCTTAGTAGCACATAGCGCAATGTTTTCAAAATCACAGTGAGGGATGTCCAAATTAGGGTAGAGAAGTTTTATTTGGACACTTAGAAAAATCTTAGCCACTCTTGGTGAAGAAACCAAGGTATGAGACCGAGCCACTTAAGCAAAATCCTATTTTTCATCTGACAGCCCAAATTGTGCCAAGCAAAAGAGGGTTCCAACCCTAGAAAAATCTTAAATGTTGGGAACCCAATTGAAATCCAAAAATCTTAGTTGAAATCAAAATCTTAAACGGTTTCTTTAAATTCTAAAATTAGCCTCCAAATCTTTTTTTTTTATCTAATTTCTGGCATTGTCTTTAATCACTAGACTAAATCACTTTCAATGCTATTAATTTCTCAAATTAATGTTATGACATCATTATTCAACCTTTTAAACCTTAGAAATTTGATTGGGTAAAGAAAAATTTGAATTTGAACTTGATAGCATCTCAAACACTAACAAAATCTTCTTTAAATCTCAAATTCAAGCCCACTTGGTTGAGACCCACTAAGGCCTACGAAATTGGCCACCTTGACAAAGATTCTTGAGGAAGTTTCATTCCCCACATGGCAGGACATTTCTTGCTCTTGGCTGCATTCAATAGTGCCATAATGTGAAGTATAAATCCACCTTATCTCCCTCTATACTTCACAATTACAACAGCCAGCCTTACTCCTTACCATTCATTACGTTATGTGACCTAATAAACTCTAATCAAGGGTTATTCAAGACCATACATTTCCCCTCCAGAGGACTATAATCGTGTAAGATCTCCTTAACAATATTTCATAACCTCTTCACCCCACTCATAAAGAGAAACCTCAAACAGCTTTCTCGAGTAGATTTGTATGTATTATTGCATGATATTTTTGGACTATTTGTAAGTATTTTCTTGCTTTAACTCCTTCATAAAACTTGTTCTTCTTTGAGTCAAATTTACGTAAATATATTTTTCATTTCATTTAATGGTAATTTGATTGGTCAAAATTAGTTTTAACCATGAATAGGTCATTTTGGACGTTAAACTAAAGAATGAGTTATATTTTGTAGTTTTGACCAAGTTAATGGACATATCTTGGTCCAAAATTTTTATGGAATATTTTTAACATGTGTTTATGAATGATCATTGATGTTTTGTTACATAACTAAGGCTTTTGATGATAGTTTTCCTTTGATCTAAAAACTTCAAAACTGGAAGTGGAAAAACAGTTTCTATCTTGAGTAAGTCTGAATATTTCGTGATTTAATCATATTCCAATAATTTTGATAATTTTATTGAATGACCCTAATCCTCTAATATATGTGTTATAATGTTGTTATAATGTTGTTTTGAAGATATTTGGGTTTGAGTTTGGGTTTAAAAACCACTTCTTTACAAGTCATGGATCAAGAGGTTGATCAAAACAAGTTAGAAATAAAAATATGTTTTTGGACTTAAAGGAAAGCCAAGAACTTCAAGTGTTGTTTTAGTGATTTTGATAACTGTTGGTTGATAAATCAAAGCATGATTATTCTTATGAATATATTATGAATATGTTTGAAGTAAAATTTAGATTTTTAAAATTCTTGGAGATGCTTTGAAATAGATCAAATCATATGATTCAAGAGTTTATCTTTTTAGTTAAAAACGTTGGATCTTGCTTCTAAAAAGTTTGGTACTGATGACTAGTATATTTTTAATGGATATCTTAAGTATGTTTTTAAACTTAGGATATGAATATCTTTGTTGCAAAAATTTGGTTTGATCATAAGTTTTGAAATTGGAAAAATTGCAACAAAAATCAAGGAAAAAGCCTATGCATGTTTTTGGCCCTTATAGATTTTTAATGGTTGTATTTAGTTTTAAATTTTTCTAAGTTGGTAGTTGAGTTTAGGACAAGATTTATATGTGAAATGTAAATTTTGGTAATTTTTGAAGTTAGAATGTGAAATTCTTAAGTTAAGAGTAAAATGATAATTTTATTTTAAATTCTTTCTTGTTCATATTTCTAATTGTTAGTAATTATATTTCTAACTTTTAGAATACTCACTTACAGTTTCTCGTATTTTGTGTTTTATTTATGTATAACACGACAATCGAAGTAAGTTAGCTTTTAACTTACTATCAATTTACTATGTATGTGTGATGGGTAAATGAACTACGATTTATGTTGAGTGTTATCATATGTGTCATACCATGCTATGTCATTACATTTATATTTATTACACATGATTTATTCTATCACGAAGTACTTATTTATTACACAATATATTCCATCATATATTGTCATATATTACAAGTATGTCATGTTACATTATGTCATATGTTACACCTATATCATGTCACAAAATATTTATTGTTACACGTATACTATATTACAAAATATTGTTTGTTACCTATCATGTCATGTTACGAAATATTTCTTGTCAAGTATGTTATGTTAAGTTCACGTTTATGTACGTCCTCGTGTAATGAAGTTATTGTTCAGTTTATGATTATTATGCTATCGTGGTAACCCATGAGATAAGGGCACGCTATCGTGGTAATCCTATGAGATAAGGATACGCTACTATGGTAACCCCAAGAGACAAGGATACGCTATATGATAACCTCATAAGATAAGACTATGTTATCGTGATAAACCCATGAGACAAGAATACATTTCAAGTTCACATTCATATTATGTTTCAAGTTTAAGTTTATATTATTGTTATGCTTTAAGTTCACATTTATGTTATGTTTCAAGTTCATGTTATGTCTTAATCTTAAGTTCACGTTCATGTTATATTTCAGGTTTAAGTTCACGTTAATACTATGTTTCAAGTTTACGTTCGTGTTATGTTTCAAGTCTATGTATGTTCAAGTTCATGTTCATGTTCATGCTATATTTATGTTCACGTTCATGTTATGTTTAAATTCACGTTTATGTTATGTTCAAGTTTACGTTTATATTATGTCTCAAGTTCATGTATACTCAAGTTTACGTTCATGCTATGTTTCAAGTTCATGTTCATGTTATGTTTAAAGTCTATGTATGTTTAAGGTCATGTTCATGCTATATTTATGTTCACGTTTATATTATGTTCAAATTCACGTTCATATTATGTTCAAATTTACGTTTATGTTATGTTTCAAGTTTATGTATGTTCAAGTTCCTATTCATGCTATGTTTAAGTTTAAGTTCATGTTATATTCAGGTTTATGTTGTTTCAAGTTCAAGTCCATGTCATGTCAAGTCAAATTCAATTCAGATCTTAGTTTAAGTTATGTTAGTTATGCCATGTCATATGTTAACTTATGCTATGATTATTTATGCTTTGATTATACATCTATGCTTTTACTGTCATGCATGCATCATTAACCTGCGTGAAATCTTTCTGTTAACTTGTTGAGATTTGTAATCAAATTTCACTGTGGTAGTCCCACTACCATTCCTCCGAATGGTAGATCTTGTTACAGGACCTAAAGGAGAATTGAGATTCAACCAGCTAGATATGGTCGACTGAGCGACAGTGCGATATCAATATTAATATAGTAGTTAGCTTAGGTTACTACTTATACTATAGAGTTGCATCTCTAGTAATTTTTTATCATAGCCATTTTGGACTAGCGTTATAATCTCAGTTGTTTATTATGTGCTTTTGTATGATGGATGTTTTAAGTATTTGAGATATTTTTAGTTTAGTGCATAGTATTGCTAAAGAAAAAAATTATCTGCTGCGAATATTGTATACTGTTAGTTCCATGCTAGGTGCATTACATCTTTATTTGTCATGAACAGAGGCAAGTAACCTTGTGTTACATGTCTCGATGCTTCAGATGCTCGTCCGATCCCAAGCAGAATCTGTGAGCGTCACACCAATAACAAAGGTGTTATGGGATGAGATCTTTAACAGGACAATTTAATTACAAGAACAATTTAAGCAAGATGACCTTCAATGGAAACAAAATTTAAGCGTTAACTTGGAGTTGAGATCTCAATTTAAATGCTTTCATTTATCCACTATTATTTGATGGAGAGTGAACGCAAGTGAGTTTTTGTTAGGGTTCCATGGCTAGGGCATAGAATACTCCGGAAGACAAGAGTTGAAGGAACCAAAGTAAAGTATTGAGTTGAGTTGTTGAAGACTTGTGTTTAAGTGAAGGATCGAAATGCACCGTTTGGAGGATGCTTGCAATGCGGTGTTTTGATGAATAAGGCACAAGAGACGATGTGTCGTTTCTCTCTGTGTTGCCATTTGCTTTTCTTGTCGTTTATATTTCCATTATGTTTCAACTTATTTGTTCAGTTAGTTAGATTTGGAATTATGTAAGGTTGGCGTGTAGGGATCTAGAATAATCTGGAAAAACAATTGAGAAATTGAATCAACGGAGGAAGGAGACCCTCGAAGCATCTACTGTGTGATTATCACGTATTATCCAATTTTGTTGCCATTATTTTACTGCGATTTATCCATTTTACAATGTTCATCAACCTCATTTCCGTTCCTTTACATTTTGCCTACCTATTTTCTCCAAATCTCTTTTAAGTGGCATCAAGAGCCATTAGTTCTCCATGGCTGATGGCATTGGTTTCAACAAACAACAACAGGACATGCTTCAAGAGCATGATCAAAGCATCAAGGATATCAACACTCAGCTTCACTAAATCAATGAGACACTACGGCAATTGGTAGTCTCTCAAAACCTCCTTCATGCCCATTTACCCCCACCCGAACCAGAACCAGAAACACCACATAAACCACCACCCGAACCTGAACTCATGAGCCAAAAAATCATGAACATCACCGACATCTTCCTAGAGGCCTTAAACTTTCTTTTCCCCCATTTGATAGTTCAGATCTGGAGGATTGGATTTTCAAAACCACTCATTATTTTGACTTCCATAATACTCCCACTGCCCATCGACTTTAAATGGCATCCTATTAATTTCATGGCCCTGCTCTAGTGTGGTATAAGGATGCCACATCTACTAGGTCATTCCCTTCTTGGCAGGAGTTAACTGATGCCTTCCAAGCTCGATATGGTCGTAATGCATATGATGACCCTTCAGAAGGTCTCCTTCAGTTCAAACACACATCCACTATTGTTGTTTACAAGGAACATTTTAAAATTCTTTACAATAGAATTTAAGGCCTCACGGATGCCCATAAGCTCAACTTTTTCCTCACAGGCCTGCGAGATGACATTTGTCTCCCTTTACGCTTACTGAATCCTTATAACCTTACTACCACCTTTAACCTAGCACGCATACAGGAGGAATATGTTGTCAATGCAAGGACACCAATGAAAACATATGAAAATAGAAATACTTCTTCATCGGCCACATGTTAATCACAATTTTCTACTAGGGAGAAATTCAACAATTTTAATAAGGCAACAGTTCAACCCAAACGTGTCTATTCAATGCATATGGATGAGAAAAAAAAAAAAAAAGAGATTATATTGGCACTGCGATGAAAAATGGAACCCTTAACATGTTTGTAAGTCCCATAAGGTTTATTTACTTCATGCAACTAAGGAACCAATTGAGGATAAGTCTGAGGTGATTTTTTATGACTACTGATTTAAACGATGCTAATATACCCCAAATTATTGAGCCTACTCCTACTATCTCTATTAATGCCTTAACTGGGTCACCCTCTTCTAATACTCTACGTGTGTGGAGTAAAATTAGATCCACAACAGTGGTTATTTTGGTGGACACTGGAAGTATACATAACTTTTTAACACCTTCTATTGTTAAGAAGTCTAAGTTGGTGGTTGATGAGAATGTCAAACTAAAAGTTCATGCAGCTAATAGGACTGCATTGCATAATCCAGGGTGCTACCATAGGTCCTTACTGCCATTCAAGGGTTAACTTTCTATAACGCCTTTTATGTGCTTTTTGTTGCCTGCTGTGATGTGGTTTTAGGCATTAATTGACTCAAAAGTTTGCACAACATTACTTAAGATTTTAATACCTTAAGCATGCGCTTTCAATAGGTGGAACAATGGGTTACTATTCATGGTATTAAACCTAGTTAGCCCACCATTGTCAATGAATGGGACATAGCATTGTTCACTGCCATTTCTCAGGGTAAAGTTATGTTCCTACAGCTTATGGCTACTACTTTGGATACTTGTTGCTAAAAAGGTGGAATATTTAGGCCACATTGTCACTAGGCAGGGGGTTAAAGCTGATCCTAATTAAATTGCTGTCATGCTTGACTAGCCAGCGCCTACTGCTATCAAGTCCTTGCGAAGATTTTTAGGTTTGATAGGGTATTATCGCAAATTTATCAAGGGATATGGTGTTATAGCTGCTCCTCCCATTGACCTACTAAAGAAAAATTAATTTACTTGGTCTCCTAATGCTGCCTGAGCTTCTGAAGATCTTAAGAGGGCTGTGACCTCTCCTCTTGTTCTTGAACTCCCAGATTTTACTCAATTTTTTACTGTAGAATGTGATGCTAGTGGTTAGGGTTTAAGGGCTGTGTTGATGCAATCCGGTCAACTTATTGCCTTTCTCAGCAAGGCACTAAAAGGAAGGGCCCTAGCACTATCAACTTATGAGAATGAGTTTCTTGCATTGGTTACAGCTGTTTAAAAGTGGTAACCTTACTTATTTGACCAAGTTTTCAGGGTCAAAACTGATCAACATGCTCTTAAATTTTTATTGGAGCAAAAGGTGGGCACAAAGGCCCAACAAAAGTGGCTAACTAAATTGCTGGGCTATGATTACACTATAGAATATAAACAGGACAAGGAGAATAAAGTTGCCAATGCCTTATCTCGAAGGTTTGACACTAAGCATTCTTCCTTTGGTTCCTGGCTATTCTCACTTTTCTCAATCCTTCATAGATAAAGGACCTAAGAGGCAATTATGCCTCTGCCCCTGACCTACAAGAATTATTGGCAAACTTTCATTCTAAGCATCCTCTCCTTAAAGGCTACTCTGTGCAGCAGAGTTTTTTACTCAAAAAATACAAATTTGTTGTTGGTGCTAAATCTCCCTTAAGACTAAGGTTTTCTAGCTTATTCATGAAGATCCCTAAGCAGGTCACTTAGGTTTTCTTAAAACCTATCAAAGAGGCAAAAGGGATTTCTTTTGGTATGGTATGAAGCAAGATATTAAACAGGTGAAGGAATATGATACTTGTCAGCGCAACAAAACTAAGATTGTTCCTTACCCTTGACTCCTATAGCCGCTTCCTATCCCAAGTCAAGCTTAGGATGCTATTTCTATGAATTTTATTGAGAGTTTGCCCAGTTCCTAAGGGGCTACAATTATTTATGTTGTGGTCGACAGATTAACCAAGTATGGTCACTTTATGGCATTATTTCATCTATATACAGCAGCTGGTGTAGCTCAGAAGTTTTTTCAGGAGGTTTTTAAACTCCATAATTTCAAAAACTATTGTGTTAGATCGAGACCCTACTTTTCTTAGCTCGTTTTGGAAGTCCCTGTTTGACTTACAGGGTTTAACTCTCCACTATAGCTCTACTCACCATCTTGAGACTGATGGTCAGACAAAGGCCTTAATAGGACATTGGAAGGCTACCTCAAATGTTATACAGGGGCAAAGTCTAAAGCTTGAACTCAGTGGCTAGCTATGGCAAAATTCTGGTATAATACGACCTACCATACTTCTACCAAACCGACTCCCTTTGAAGTCCTGTATGGGTATAGGCCTCCTAAGTTGTCACACTATATTACGAGAACTTCTTTAAATCGGGCCGTGGATACATATTTGAAAACAAGGGACCAAATCCAAGCCATTCTCAAACAAAACTTGGAACTTTCTCAACAAAGAATGAAGCTTTATGCAGATAGACACTGAACAAAGTGAGAACTTAAACGGGGAGATTGGGTTTACCTTATGCTTCAACCCTATTAGTAGCATTCTGTGGTCACTTGTTCCAACCATAAACTGTCTACTCGCTTTTATGGACCTTTCTGCTTCCTCCAGTGTGTCGAGAAAGTCACCTATAGGTTGGATCTACCAGAGAGTTGCAAAATACACCCGGTCTTCCATGTATCATGTTTGAAGCGAAAGTTAGGAGATCAGGTGGTTCCGCTCCCTTAGTTGCCTCCTGTTAGTCGCGATGCTGAGTTTTTACTCGAACCTGAGGTTGTGGTTGATCATCGCCTCCAACACCATGGAAACAAGGCCATCATTGAGGTCCTTGTTAAATGGATGAGTGCTTTGTTGGACATTAACACTTGGGAAAACTATTGGAGGCTCCACGACCTTTACCCACACCTTGTGGGCAAGGTGTTTTAAGGAGGGATTGTTAGGGTTCCATGGCCAAGGCATGGAACACTCTGGAAGACAAGAGTTGAAGGAACCAAAGTGAAGTGTTGAGTTGAGTTGTTGAAGACTTGTGTTTAAATAAAGGACCGAAACACATTGTTTGGAGGATGCTTGCAATGCAGTGTTTTGATGAATAAGGCATAGGAGATGACGTGTCGTTTCTCTCCTTTGCTTTCCTCGTCATTTATATTTCCATTCCATTTCAACTTTTCATGTGTTGCTCTTTTATTTGTTTTGTTAGTTAGATTTTTATGTAAGGTTGGCGTGTAGTGATTCAGAATCATTTGGAAAAACAAATGAGAAATTGAATCGAAGGAGGAAGGAGACCCTCGAAGCATCTCCCGCATGATTCTCACGTATTATCCAATTTTCTTGCCATTATTTTACTACCATTTATCCATTTTACAGTGTTCATCAACCTCATTTTCGTTCATTTACATTTTGCCTACCTATTTTCCCCAAGTTTCTTCTAATTTTCTCAAACCTGGCATAGATCTCAGACCACCAACAAACCCACCACCTCCGAATAATCTTGATGAGATTTTAAGGGAGGAAATTGTTGACGTATACAATAGATTTATATTCTTACCATTATAGCTGCTAATTAGAATTTACCATGTATAACGCTTTTCTTGTACGCACGTCTGATTACTACTTAATGAGAAGACCATTGTACATAGCAAACCAGTTTTTCCAAAGTTCTCTCAGTATTTTCATGAGTTCAAAGTATTTTGAGAGAAATCACTAGGAAGATTATGGACAATGGAACGCCCAAGTCAATTACTAATGACGAGGAGAATAGAGAAGTTATCTAATGGGTTGCACCGAAAAGCTGGAGAATAACAGACTAAAAAAATTTCAACTGGACCAAATTAAAAGGGAGAATAAGTTTTTGTCTTAGCAGTGGCTTAAGCTGCAAATGGCTCAAGGTTTGTTCCTCCTAAAATTAATTTAATTCTTCTTCTTAATTCGATGGCCACCTCACTCGTTCTGCATCATAATTCATCAATCTTCCATATATTCGACTCTCTCCTCTCTCTCTCTCTCTCTCTCTCTCTCTCTCTCTCTCTCTCTCTCTCTCTCTCTCTCTCTCTCTCCCCCATGTGAAGCATCTATAATTTTAATGTACAAAAGTAAATAATTGATTAATTCCTTTCCCAGCATTTTCTAAAGAAGCAAACAGAGGCTTACTTATTCAGCCAAAATGGCGTAGACTATTAAAGAAAAAACCACATCAACTAAAGAAAAACAATTTTACTCAAAGTTTCCAAAATTAATAAAGCTGAGTGAGAAAGGGACTGACCAGACTGGACCGATAGCTAATGAATTAATGGAATCATCTATACTAATAATTCATTTAGTTTTAATTTAATAATCTAAATAATTTTTTATATTAATCTATTTGAAAAAAAATTAAATAAAAAAATATTTAGGTCGGGCAGAACAGACCGACCGGACCAAACCAATAGCTATTGGTCTGGTCAGTCTGTAATAGCCCATTTTTTCCTTAGGCTAAAATATTTATTTTTAAAATTTATAATTATATTTTAAGAAGATTTTGGAGTATAATCTCCCATAGGAATAAAACTTGAGAATTGGATAATAATTTTGAGCCAAAAAATGGATTTAATTATGTATTTTAGGATAAATTATAGTTAAATCTTTGAGAATTTTAATAAGGTATCAACTAGATAAATTATATTTGGGATTAGGAAGAGAAAAATTTCTGAAATTTGAGGAAAAAATTCAAATGAAAGTGACAGAAAAAAACATCAAACACTTGGTGTGCCAAAATGAGTTCTCAGGCTGGTCCGTCGAGTTTTGGTGTAAAGAACATAACTTTCTCATATGTGGTCCAAATGATATAATTCCAATTCTTATAGAATATTAAGAGGCAAATATGAAATTTTATGTTTTGGGTTGTCGAATATTCTGACTGGATAAATGACTTATTTGGAATGAAAGTGGACTGATTTGAATTGGATGAAAACTGGAATTCAAAAACAAAATGTGCCACCACTTCACTCTAGGTGTTTAAATTTGATTGATTCCTTTCATTTCTCTGATCTGAAAACATGTGGGGAGGCATCTAGAAAATAGAGATAAGTCATCTAGAAGTCTTGGTTGGCAAGAAAACAAAAAAAAAAAAACAAATGGTGAACTCGGATTGGGTATTCTCGGGTAAGTTTTGACGTGTTTCGGTAAATTTAACATATCTCTCTCATTTGATTTCGGAATAAGGTGATTCAAAATCCTATAGAATATTAAGAGAATGATATAAAACTTTCATGTTTTGAGTTTTCAAAATATTTAATTGGATCAAAGACTTATTTGGAATGGAAGAAACCAAGAGACCAGATTATGAGTGGCTGGGCAGATAGCCAGCCCATGCCAACTCATAACACCCCCCCCACCCCCATGTGCTTATTTCTCAACCCTTGATCACATGAGGCATCCAAGTGACTTAATTCTAACCCTTAGATGAAGATTAGACTAGCTGAGTCTAGATTAAGAATGATGATAACACCTAGGTAATGAGGGACACCTCACACATTCTGATATTGGAGGAAAAATCGATGGCCTCAAGTGTTTCACCCCTAAAGCTATGCATTGAGACGTTTCCTATGTCTATGTGTGTGTGTGTGTGTGTGTGTGTGTAAGCTTATGCTCTTTCCCTTTTAGTGATATCACACTGCCATAGTGAGAAAAAGCTAAGAAAAATATACAAAAATTCACTTACATTACCTAAGTATCAAAATGGAGCTAATTAAGGGCATTAAAGGAGAAGTGGTGCAAAACCTATCCTAAGCATCAATTCAAGCTTTGAGAAAATTTGTAAGTGCATATATTAAATTAATCTTGGCATAGAATAAGTGGTTTGGTGATTGGATTATGTTTGATATTTATATGAGTTTGATCTTTGTTTATGTGTTAAGTTGAAACATATTAGATTTTGGAGTGGTTTTGCTATGGAAAAATGCTAGAAAAATTATGAGACCTTAGAAATATATTCTATGATGTTATTTGAAGAGAATTATATGAAAAAATGAGGTCATAATTTGGAAAAAATTGAAGAAACAACTCTAGTGAATTTCGGTCTTAATAGGATTATTATTGGCCGATTTGACACCTTTTGGTAAATCAGGAATAACTTGTTCATTTGATATCGGATTTGAATAATTCAAGATTCTATGGAAAGCTAATAGAAATATATAGAACTTTTATGTTATAAGTTTTAAGAGATAAAGACTCAATAAAGGACGAAACTAGGATTGAAGTGGCAGATTTGAGTTTATCATAGTAAGCATTGATTTTATTGGTGAATTTCTTCTAAAATTCTTAGTGACTTGATTTCTAATTATTTGAATGATATTTTAATAATTATGGTAAGTTTAGAAACTTCAATTTATTTGGAAAATTTCAAGAATTATCATACAAGAAATTATTGGAGAATTAACCAAGAAAACAATAGAATTTAAGCTTGTGTTTATTTATGAAAGTTAAGGAAAATTTGACAAGTTGTATATGTGGATTTTAGCTTGATTTGAATAAGAAGAAAATGGGGTTTGATTATCCATAGGGTTCGATTAGTCTTGATGTGTGAATATTTTAATAATTTATTTAATTGTTAAGTATTATTCATTATATTTTGACGTTATGAATTGTTGTAACGTAAATGCATGTACATGTGATGTATGCTATTATGAAATATTCTCATATATTATAAGATTTATAAGGACATAAAATATGCATGTGATAAGTTTAAGATTATATTACGTTGCATTTCGTCAAATATAAGTATTGTAATAATTTATGACGTATGTTATAAGAAAATACGTTAAGAAAACTTTATAAGTGAAAAGATTAAGAAGTTAGTCACGTCACGACGGGATGGCGATATGTAACGCCCGGATGACTGACGTGCCGATAGGGATGGCGATACGTAACGTCTGTCGTAAAATAAGAATCATGTCACGATGGGGATGGCGGTACGTAATGCCCGGACGACTGACATGGTTTCGTAAGATAAGTGTCGTGTCATGACAGGGACGACAATACATAACGCCTGAAAGATTGGCATGAGACTCGTCATGACGGGGACAGCGATATGTAATGCACGGACGACTGACGAGTTATATGTATGGATAAGTTGATGCGTCATACTAAAAAACTCGGTGGAGATGGCGATACGTAACACCCGTCGATGTTAAAATAAGAAGGGACCCTATAAGTAAGACTTATAAGAATAAGAATTATAAGAAAAGAATAAGAAGTCCATGTATGGTATAAGATTGTCCAGAAAGAGGGACATCAGTATATGTCTACATAAGGAATAAGTCTAACTCATTCTTGTATTTTTCTTTTCTTTTTGGAATTTAAATTTTGCTGCAGGGTGTGATGACGACCATGGGCTAGGTCCCAGTTGCTCGAGAGACCTGGAGAAACCCTGAAGGGATCCCCGGAGTACTCTCTCGATATAGAAATTTTGACTCAGTTAATAGTAGTAGGGACAGACATCAGCATGGCAACGATTTTTCCGAAGTGAAGAAAGAGCCTAGGCCCTATAGTGATTTTTTGATAAGTTTGTATATAATTTGATAACTGAGAAAATTAACTGGGTTAAGTATGTAAGGATACAATGTTATTTTATGAATGGACGATATGGATATTAAGGTCTTGTATAACCATGTAATCTCTAGAATTTAATTTTATTCAGAACTTTTCTGCTGCGATTTGCATTACATGTGCTAGTAAATCTAGGTGCATGCATTGATTTACGATAAGTACGTGGGTGAGTAGCTTAGCGTTACTTATCCTGACACTTCAATTTGCGTTAAATTATAAACGAAAATTGAGGATGTCACATGGTCCCTATGAATGTTTGGTTCGGTCCAGTCTAGAAAATATGATAGATCAAAAATTTTGGTCCATCACCCTTTACACCGAACCAAACTAATTTATACCGTATTGGAAGTAAAATGAATGCAAGAGTTAAGGCCTAAAGAGCTTGCAGAGATTGAAGACCTAGTATGCAAATGCATATAAAAGAGAAAGGGAAGAAGAACTTAATTTTGATATATAATTTCTAATAATATAAATTATAACTATATATAAATAATGTTATAATATTTATAAAATAAAAACTTAATTTTAAACATGAAAATTTAATTAATTATATAATTAAACATTATATATATATATTAATAATATTTTATCACAAGAAGCAACCAAAATAGAAAGAAAATCACTTAAATAATGTTACTAGATTTTGATGACCTAAGAAATTTTTTATTTTTTTTTATAAATACATATTACATTAGTAGATTCCTATACTATCACTATAGTTTATCAATCACTATACTAAACAATCACATATAAAATAATGATATAATAATACAAATACTATAGTATTATAGTGCTAATACTATCACTATAGTCTAACATTAATATAATTATAATAATTTAAGCTCAATATAACAATTAACAAATACTAATATTTATAATAATACTAATAGTATAATACTATATTACTATTAGAAATATACTTTAAGTCTATGTATAAATTAGCATAAATTACTATATTAAACAATCACATATAAAATAATCATATAGTAATATACTAATACTAAATTAATACTAAATTATTATAGTACTAATATTATCACTATAGTTTATCAATCACTATACTAAATAATCACATATAAAATAATAATATAGAAATACTAATACTATATTACTGTAGCATTAATACTATCACTATAGTCTAACAATAATATAGTTATAGTAATTTAAGCTCAATATAACAATTAACAAATACTAATACTTATAATAATACTAATGGTTTAATACTATATTAGTATTACTATTACTTTAAGTTTATGTACAAATCAATATATAAATCATTATACTAAACAATCACATATAAAATAATAATATAATAATACTAATACTATATTACTATAGTATTAATACTATCATTATAGTCTATTAATATATAGTTATTCTAATCACTATAATCTAATCACTATAATTAATACTAATATTTATAATAACAATATAGTCTAATATAGAATATAGTTACACTTAATTACTTATACTAATATAGTTCTACTAAATCACTATAACTATTACTAATATATAGCTATACTAATAGTCTAATACTAATAATATCATATAGTTATACTAATCATTGTAACTAAATCACTATATAATGTAATGTTTATATTAATATTATTATATTAATAATTATGATATATTAATATATTACCACTATAGTATTAGTGTTATTGTGAATATTAATATATTAATAATTTTTTGAAAACTTGTACAACATCACTATATATACATATTACAAAAGAGTCGGGATCACATGTCCAACAATGACCTACTCACCAAATTATTGATAAACCTTCACTTTTGGCAGAGGAATATCATGGAAAACAACTTAGCTGCAAAGGGGTTACAAATATGCAATAAAAACAAAAACCTTTGCAGTTATTAAGAATATTAATATATTAATAATTTTTTGAAAACTTGTACAACATCACTATATATATATTTTTTATGAAAGAGTCGGAGTCACATATCCAACAGTGACCTCCTCCCCAAATTTGTTGATAAACCCTCACTTTTGGAGGAGGAATACCATGGAAAACAACTTAGCCACAAAGAGGTTACATATATGCAATAAACTAAAACCTTTGCAGGAAAAAAACTTATTCTCTTATAACCAATTAATAAAATAAATACATTGCCAACCACCAAATACATGGAAAATAAAACAAGATGAAGCAAATAAAGATCCAAGACTAAGACGTAAACTTCATCCAAAAAAGACTTTAGCGTCAAAGCATGAAAAACCAATGTAGCGAGATGAAAGCTATATACAAAAAACAACGAATCCGAACACGCAATGGCCTCTTGAAAAATCAACATAAATTTCAACATTTTTTGAAGTAAGGTAATCCACTCTTGTCAGTGCGCAAAATACCTTTGAGCAATCGAGGGACATTCCTCTGCAGATTCCAATCTTGAGAGCATCCATTACTATCCAAACAAGCTAGAAAATCTTCAGCCTTGTTACCTTCCCAATAAACATGTTGAACACAAAAATTCATCTTGACCAACAACCTATTAATGTCTTCCCAAGAATCCTCCAAATATCATAAGTTGCATCTACATTTGTTAAACCAGTTAACGGCCAAAAGAGAATCTATTTCAACAATAATATTATTAAAGCCCAAGCTCTTACATTTTTGAATGCCAACCCGAAGTGCTATTAGCTCCACTTGATTATTAGTACCCTTGCCAATTGACATTTCAAAAGTAAATTTCAAATCACCAATCTCATCTCGCACCAAGCTGCCAGCACCCAAGACCTCTAGATTTTGAATGCTGCTACCATCAACAATAAGCTTAAGCCATCCTCACCTCAGTTTCTACCACTTAATAGACTGAAGATTTTCCTTTTTCTTGGGATTGATAGGTAAATTTAAATTCTGCAATATATCAACATCACGGTGCATCAATCTAAAGGAGGTTTGGATTTTACTACCAACCCAATGAATCCAGAATTTAACGGAATTCCATAGAGCTTTAACACTCTTTTCTGCCTTCCATCCGAGATTTGCAATGCCAATCCCATAAATTCCAGAAAATTATCATAGGAAACAAACCACAGAGACTTCCAACCTATGATGACTTTGAAGTTCTTTAAAACCAAGCAGTGACTGTAGCTTTCCAAGTCCGAATAGGAACTTATGGAATTTCCAACATATGCGAACTAAACTTCCATACAGCGACTACAATATTACCTCTATAAAGGATGTGATTAAGCTCTTCAAAGGCACCCTCATTACAACACCCACATTTCAAAACCAGAAAGATACCAATATGCTGAACTCAGTCATTTATACTAAGGCTGTGATTCAAAGCTTTCCACATAAAAACTGAGAATTTCTTGGGCAAATCAGCATGCCAAATCCAATTAGACCATTGACATTTAGGATCTCTAACTCGAACAAATGACCAAGCACTTTTGGTGGAGAAAGATCCAGCCATATAAATTGATCATCACCTTGTCGTCAACCCACAACATTAGAAACTATTTCATCCGCTTTGTCATACCCCCCCCCCCAAAAAAAAAAAAAACTAACTGCTATGAATCCCAACTATTATTCAGCATGCACTGTTTCACCAATAAATTGGGATCGCCCACAGTCGGCCACTGCTCACAAAGGAGACCAAAGTCTAGCCATTTATCTCTCCAAAATGACATATTTTCTTCTCTAATCTTCCACTTTGAAGGCATTAACACCATTGGAACTTAGCATGCAATAGTTTTCCAAAAACGGGTACCTCTGGGATTAGTAATATCTAAAGGATGTTGATCATGCATGTATGTAGTAGAGAAAACTTCTTCCATAAAGAGTCTGAGCACAACAAATTGCATGCAAACTTGAGATGTAAGGATTTTTGTACAATACCAAGACTCCTCAAACCGACTCCTCTTTCATCCACCAGCTTGCAAATGTTGTCCCATTTAACCCATTTATTCTTAAGGACTCCCATTGACCAAGCCCCAGAAAAATGTGCTAAAACTATTGTGAAATTGTTTAATAATCATCTTCGGAACCTGCAAAATAGCTAACAAGTGCATCGGCATACACGAAAAAACATGCTCTAGTAAAATAAACCGAGCTCCTGCTGAAAGGAAATCTATTTTCCAACTTTCAATTTTCGAATTCTTTAAACAAGGTCCTGAAAAATACATTGTCTTCAATTTACCAGCAACAATCAACACCCCTAAGTATTTGACAGGAAATTTCCCCTCCGAGAAACGAGAAATGGTTAAAAGATCCCGCATCTAGAAGCTGAGATTTTTTTTAGAGAAAAATATCGAAGATTTTGCTTCATTCACATATTGTCTCAACCAAGAAGCGTACATACTAAGAGCACGAATAATTTTTGTCACTGAAGTTTTCCCTCCATTAGCAAAAATCACCATAGCATTAGCATAAAGAATATGAGAAATAAAAGGCCCATACCTCGGATGCGTAAAACAACCAATTTTGCCAGTTTCAAATTTATGTGTCAACAACTAAGAAAAAATCTTTAGTAGTTCCATTCATCACCACAAAATACCATGTTGTAGTGACACATTAAGATATAAGCTAGTATAGATGAGGTGAGAACCCGTAGGCTCTCAAAACATGGAATAAAAATCCACAATTAATAGTATAAAGGCTTTTGCAATATCAATTTTCATTGTAATGTTACCTCCTCAAATTGGCTTATTTAAATCATGAACAAACTTCTGAGTAAGGCTTATGTTCTTGAAAATACTACGGCCCGGCAGAAAGACACCTTGGTTCAAATAAATAATTTTATTAAATACCGAGGTAAGTCTGGCCACCAAAATTTTGGAGTAAATTTTATAGACCACTAAACAAAGACTTATCGGTCTAAAATTACCAATAATGTAAGATTCTGAATTTTAGTGATGAGAACAAAAGAGGCAGAATAAAACTTGGGTAACATAGCAGCTCGAAAAAAATCATAAATTGCTTATGTCAGATCTCATTGCATTTAGGACCAACAATGCCGATAAAATCCTGACCCAAAGCCATCAGGCCCAGGACTACTATCCAAAGGAATAGAAAAAAGAGCGTCTTTAATTTCCTCCACTTTAGGAATTCCACACAGAGCAAGATTATCATCATTAGTCACCTTCACGGAAATTAAATCTGATAAATTTGAC
This sequence comes from Platycarya longipes, assembly GCA_036559045.1. Classification (NCBI taxonomy): domain Eukaryota; kingdom Viridiplantae; phylum Streptophyta; class Magnoliopsida; order Fagales; family Juglandaceae; genus Platycarya; species Platycarya longipes. The sequence continues at coordinate 29,202,598 of CM071793.1, read as the reverse complement.
AAAGAAAAATCCAGTCTCTTTTTCAAAAAACAAATCCTCAAGGTAAGAACAAGTCGCCTCATGAATAGTTTCTGGAAAAGAAAGCACCCACCCATCATTCATCCTCATTTCCTGAACCATATTGTGCTTTCGAGACAATAGTGCCTTAAAGAAAGAAGCCGAAATCTCACCTTGGGAAACCCAACAATGCTTGATTTGTTGAGAAAGCTTAAATTCCTCTTTTTTTAACCAGGTGTTCAGCTCAATTTCAGAAGACAAAACATCAGCCTTCTTAAGAATAATCTTCCTATAGGCAAGCCTCTCCGTCCTCCACTCTAGCTTCAAGATTTTTAATATGGCTCTCAGTCCATCCAAAAACCTCATTGTCCCAATTCCTCAACACCACTTTGAGACGTTTTAATTTTTCTGCAAGCTTCCAAAAACTTGAACCACCACTGCCAAGAATTGGAAACACATCTCCAGAAATTCTCACGCGTTGTTCACATTTGTTGGAACTTAAAAGAAATTGGTCAACACCTTGAGGAGGGTTCCGAAAAACCCATAAGCCTAGGAGCATGACTTGAAGACCTCCTTGGAAGATAATTTAAGATCACTAACGAAAAGAGTTGTAATTATTTTGAATTACATAAGGCTCAATCAAGTCTCTCCCAACTGCATGCCATACCAAGTTGTCCATTGCACCACGGAAATTTATTTCCTGAAAAAGGAACCTCAACAAAACCACTAATATCAATGAACGTACAGAAATCCTCCAATGTAGAGACCAATCTTAGATTTCCTCCTCTTCTTTCACTATCATCCCTCAATACATTAAAATCACCAATAATCACATGTGGCATATGAAAATTAATAATAACAAGTAATTCGGCCCACAAAGACCAACGATCTAGATAGCTACACTTCGCATAAATTGCCGAAGCCAAAATAAGTGAATGGAGCAACAACGTAATCTGCTGGTTATAAGCACCCATAATATCAATATGAATACTAGCATTCTACAGAAATCCATATTTTACCTAACTTAACAGCATTTGACGTACACTCCTCAAAATGGAAAAAATGCTTCCAATAATCCATTTGACCTATCTCTCAAAATGGTTCCACAACAACAAGAATTTTTGGCTTATGAAATTTTGACAACGACCGTAGTATTTTTTTGGGGTTTCCAGACCTCAAACATGCCAAAACATTAATTTAATGATCATAAATTCTACCATGAGGGCCTACTCAGAGCCTTAGTGGAACTGTATAAAACTCTCTTACTCGGTTCATATTTTGCACCAATTCAAAGTCCGACGATCCATCTTTATCTTTCCCAAGATGACAAAGACCACCCTCATCGTCTGACTTTGACACAATGGTCTTCCCTTCTTTATTAAAAATCGCCATCTGCATATATTTCTCGGTCAATGTCTGATCAGTTCCAGTCTACGACAAAGGGTCCCTATCAGCCTGGATAGCTGCCAGTTCCAGATCAACATCTGTATTCTGATCTAAAAAAATAGACTAGAGTACTGAACCCTACTCGGTTCATTGTAAATTATTGGACCCTTGTCATGCAATTTAAAATTATTATCACTCGCATTCTATTCAACCGGCGTAACCGATTACACCTTCTAAAAAATTTCACCGACATCTAGTGAGGAAGGCACTAGCACTGTCTCAGTCAAAATAGGAGGGGGAACCCGAGTTGTGTCAATCCCAAGTTGCATCTCTCCCTCTATCACCAGTCTTAAATTTCTCGCAGCCTTGGGAACCCATACTTTATTCCATTTAATCACCTTCTATTTCTTTGCCTCCTGATCTTCTTTCTTGGTAGCTTTGCAGGTCTTGGGATTGTGCCCTTGAACTTTACAAGATAAACAAAACGCCAGCAAGGTCTCATAAACAACTTCTTAAAGAATGTTGGTAGGGTGCCTCAGCGTGCCAATCCAAATAAATGGGATTAGTTCTTGATTGATATTCATGAGAACACATGCACGTGTATGTGTTATTAGGGTTTTTGAGTTCGAAATTTACAATTTTCCAATTAGGTTTTTGATTTTACATTTGTATTTATATATAGGTATAAATATTATGAACTATTGTTGTTAGTAGACTTAAATATTCTATCAAATGCTTTCAATAACCCAGAGCAACTTGCTTGTGGTGTTTAAGATCCCTTAGATACTTTGTTGAGTTGTATTCTTGTATGTCCAAGAGCTCTTTTGAGTATATTCTTTGAAATGTCAACCTTGGAGATTCTACAGCACAATCTGATACATAGTCATCACCTCTCAGCAGTATCAAAACCTGCATTAAACAAAACTATATCGATCAATATACTATTCCAATACCTGCTTTTAATGACATTTTTTTTTTGTTTTTTTGCTTTGATTGTGGCATCTCCACCAGCCAACTCTACAAAGCAGATAACTTCCAGAAATGGAGTCACTATTACATAATATTGTATTTTTAAATCAACATCATGTTGTTTGTATGCTTCTAGTAAAAGAGATTCATGATTTATTTATATATATATATATATATTCAGCACAGTCTAAACAGTTTTGTAATGGCATATATCTAATTATTTTTGTTACAACAAATGAATCCTTCAAATGAAACAGAAACATTTGGTGATGCTCATCCTTCAACAGAAATGACCTTGGAATCAGCAGAGACTAATGATCCTAATCCTTCTAAATTTAATGTAAGTAAGCCATCTACTAGTCCTGAGAGTGGTAGGAAAAGATCTGTAGTTTGGGATTATTTTGAAAATATTAAAACTAAGGACAACTCGAGACCTAGGGCTGATGTAACTTTTGTGGGGTGACTTTTGCTTGTGATCCTATTATAAATAGCACAACATCAATATTGCAACACTGAGAAAAAATATGTAAGAAGTCTTCACTTAGGAAAGTGGATAGAAACCAATCTATCTTAACTTTCAAAGCTGGAGAAAGTAGTGGGGGGCTTGTACCTATTGCTTTTAATGATGAGGCTTGTAGATATCTAAGCCTTAGCAGAAATTTTGGTTATTGATGAGCTTCCTTTTAGATTTGTGGAAGGGGAGGGTTATAACAAATTTATACTTGTTGCGCAACCTAGATGGGATGGGATCCATCACACGTAACGATTGCGAGATATATTCAAACTTTATTTGAGAGAGAGAGAGAGAATTTGAAAAGTGCGCTTAAGGAGCAACGTATTTGTCTAACCACGGATGCATGAACATCCGTGCAAAATCATAACTACATGTGTCTCACCGCACATGTTATTGATGAAGATTGGAAAATACACAAAAGAATTATCAATTTTTGTAAGGTGAAAAACCATAAGGGTGAGACCCTAGGTAAATAAATCGAGATGGTTTGCTTGAGTTGGGGAGGCCCAAAACATTTACAATTACACTCAATAATGCAAGTTCAAATAATGTGGTAGTTTTCTATATTAAAAGAGAAGAATAGAAATGATACAATTTTGGAACATGAGTTCTTGCATATGAGATGTTGTGCCCATATCTTGAACTTGATTGTTCGGGATGGGTTGAAAGAATATGATCAATCAATTGCACGAATTAAGGGGCTACAAAGTATGTGAAATCTTATCCACAAAGGTGGAACACATTTAAGCAATGTTGGATGTACCAACAAAAGTGGTGTATGCTTAGATGTACCAACTCATTAGAACTCCACTTATATAATGTTGGATAGGACTGAAAAGTTTCAAAAAAACAATTCAACGGCTAGAGGATGAAGATATAGGATGTGTTAAGATCGTTACGGAATAGATAGTGATGATGATGATGGTGTTAGTGAGTTGGGTAAAGGCGGGGAATCCAAGTTAGGGCCTCCAACCAAGGATGATTAGGATAAGAGTAAATTGTTTGTAAAATTTTTATGATTTTTTTATGATGCAATCTTACGTTTCTCGGGGACCAATCATGTCATTTACAATTGTTTTGCATTTGAGCTAGTGAAAATTAAAGAAGCAATTAATATGGAGTGTGTGGAAGGGCCTTATTATTTGAGGACAACAACATCTAATATGAAATCTAAATGTGAGAAGTTTTGGGGAAATCTTGAAAAAAAATGAATCTTTTGTTGTATGTTGGATTGGTTCTTGATCCGAGATTTAAAATGCGTTGTCTATCATTTTGTTGTTAAGCATTATATGATGATGATAGTGAGAAAGTTATTATATTGTTGGATTGGGTTAAAGATACATTGACTCGTCTATATGCTAATTATTGTGAAAATGATAGAAGTGATGTTGGGGCACAAGGTCAAACTATGAGTCAATCAAGCGATGGAGGGGCTATTACTACAAGTTCAACTACTTGTATAGGCCAAGGTGATTTTGGATCATTTAAAATAAGTGTTAAGAAGCATTTGGAGTCGGAGAACTCTTTGGAGAGTAAATCTGAAGTGGAGAGGTATTTATCTAAAAAATATAAAGAAGATGATACAAAATTCGACTTGTTGAATTGGTGAAAGATTAACTTCGTTAGATACCACATGCTTGCAAGAGTTGTGCGGGAAGTTCTTGCAGTTCCAATATCTACAATGGCATGTGAGTCAACTTTTAGCACAGCAGATTGAGTACTTGATCCTTTCTGCAGTAGCCTATCTCCATTTATGGTAGAAGCCCTTATTTATACATAAAATTGGCTTCATTCTTCTTCTGTCTAAATTAACCTTCACACTTTAATGAATGATGCTAAGGAGTTTGAGAAATTTGACATAGGTATGTAGCATCATTCACATTTTCTTTTACTGTCTCTCAAGTGTATATTATTTAATAATTTATTTTAATTATTTTCTTTATTTAAAAAAAAATTGTGTAAAGCTCAGGGAAGACCTAAGGAATTACTACTTACGTGGCATGTCATTTTTCCATTTTAGAAAAATAATTTTAGAGAATGAGGATGGATTTTGTTAGTTTTAAAGTCTTTCAGTTCATGCCCAAGATACAAAACTTCACATTATAAAATAAAATGTGTTTTTACAATAAAAGAGGTTTACATGGGAGAAACATTTGACTTATACAATAAATTGTGATTTTCATTGGTACCCTCATGCATTTCATTCGTTCGTTCATCATCATGACTTTTACATGTTTTCATATAGCATAGCATTAATTCATTCAGTCATTTCTTTCTTCCTTTCTTTCCTTAGTCATTTCATTCATATAAAAACATCATTTATAAATCATATGCATGAACTTAAGCATCATCGGAACATTGGCATCATCATATGGTCATTGCATACATGGGTATCATCATAGGGTCATTGCATAGCGACAGTTCATGGCATCCTTCAGCTCATAGAGACATTTTTAAAACAAACACTTTCATGGCATCCATAAAAGCATCGGTGTACAAAATCATGAGACAGAAATCTCAAGTTTTCATTTTATTTTGAAAATACTACGTTTAATAGCTATCACGTATAGGCATCTAATCACATGCATACAATTATGTACTTGGGGTGCAATAAAAGGGGCTACCAACAAATGCTCACACATATATATACGTTAACACTTATACTTAGCATCTTTTCGTAAAGCATAGTTCTTTTTCATTTTCATAAGCATCGTAAGGAGAAACATTTTTTATTTTTATTTCTTTCTTACTTTATAGAAAGCTCTAGAAGCATATGAACATAATACTTACCTATACGCTTTGCTATTTTTATACCATGCAGTCCAGTCACATGCGTGTTAGATAGTAATGAACCTACATGCATACACATAACTAGCATCAACATCTATCCAGTATACAAGCGACTAAACTAGAAAATGATCTACACTTCACTGAAGATATTTTCCTACTATCCTTATGTCTTGGGTTTTCACTTATTATGCTAAACCGAACAAGAACTCACTTACTGACACTAGGACGCTTCCCATCTATACATGGACTCTCACATAACCCTTACTATGCTTCAGATTCAGGAATCAACTTACGGACAATACCTCTTTCAAATTAAACATCAGCTTATCCACTAAAATGAAACTCATGATTCACCTTAGGGTCAAGACATTAGGATCTACAGCTTACTCTTCTTATTAACCTCATCCTAATGCATGACTTAGATTGACCAAGTCACGCATCCCAATCTTACCCAATACACATGACGTTTCGACATCCAAGCCTAGGTGTCATTCTCATCCTCATCCTCATCCTCATCCATACATACCATGTGACTTTATGTAAACTCTGGGCTAAACATCGCATACCCTTACTTAGGATAAAATATCCATTACATATATTAAATTCATACATACACGTGTCTCACCAGATATACATGTAACCTACTTCTTTATCACATAAGATTAATATATAATACATTGATAACCTACTTGTGTGAACAAGCACTATATATCGATAGCAACCTTCTCCATACTGGTTGAGAGGACTTTTCCTACTTTCTAACCCTTTACAAGTTTATCTCAAGACTTCACGTGACAAGATCTTCCTCAATTGTACCTCCATCTCGTCACGTCATGTAATTCGAGACTACTATTGAGAGTCTCGAATTACATCATTATCCATCACTTCACATGATATTATGTCATGTGACTTCTATGTCAACTTTTGAGTCGACATGAGTACAGTTCTTCATGTACTTTTGTCACACCATGACACCCTGTCACGTTCCTGCTATGTCATTGCTACGCAACTTAATCGCTTCGTACATACTCCAAGACATAATATGGTTACATAGTGACACTTATCATTGGGGCTACTAGTTACATCACAACTACTCTGGGACACTATTCTATAGTCCCAACACTTCACACATACAACAACCACATACTGATATATGATGACTCCCTCATTGTGACCACACGGTCACATCATAACTATTCGAGGACATTGTTTCACAATTATCAATACTTCACACGTACAACAGTTATAATACTGCTACAAAGTGACTCCCATCAGCATGACCACGCGGTCACATCACCATTACTTTGGGACACTATTTCACAGTTCCCGATACTTTATTATGTACAATAACCATAACACTGCTATACAATGACACCCATCATTGTAACCACACAATCACATCGCAACTCCTTCTAAACATTGTTACACAATTTCTGATGCTTCACACACTCTACGCTCCTCATTTATGTGTCCATCCAACCTTCGTGACATGCCCCTTACGATACATCATGACTACATCACATGGAGTACACTACACAAGTACTCCCTTCCATCCATATCATGCCACATAGAGTACACCTCACGTGTACTCTTTCCACAACACACTACACCACATACCATACGATGCACACCACACGGTGCATCATTTTATTCTATGGAGTACACTCTATGTGTACTCCTTACAACACGCTATGACATATACCATATGAAATACGCCACACGGTGCATCGCTTTACCCCATGGAGTACACTTTACATGTACTCCCTACAAACCACATTGTACCGCATCACCACTACGGCACGCGTCACGACCACACTTCACAGCATAGTTCACAACACTAGTGCAAAGCACAATTCTCAACACTTCAGTACATAGTCACAACCACCATAATACAGTCAACCAACTTTCCACAACTACACAATGAACTCAATTATTACCACAATACAGCCAACCAATTAACCAATCAACTAACATCATAAATACAAGAGACAGAGGGTTATACCATCGCTAGGTAAACACGTGCATGCTCGCTTCCTAGCAGGATCAGTGTCGTCGAAAGCCACTAGTTTAAGCGGTAACCACTTCGTCGAGGTCACTACCATGACCTTGGAATAGGACTATCTTGGGGTCCAAATCTAGGATCTTGGATACTAGATCTAGGTCATACGAGGGTGTCCAACATGGTAGGAAGTTTGTGGGTGATGGTGGAAGGGTCGCACGTGGCAGCTAACATTGTGTCGGTGGTGGTCAACCATGTACAATACCGATTTGGGTTATATGGTGGCTGTTTGGGCATTGGGTTAAGCTATCGATGGTCTTGGATAGCTTGTGGTGGTCTCAAAATGGTGATCTCGTTGTGGTGCACGGAGGCACACAACGGAACTTGCCGTGTACAGTGCATCCGAGAGAGTGAGGGAGAGTATTACGGCTAGGGTGCTCGATTGGTCATCGGGAGCTAGGGGAAGGCTCATTGGAGGAAGGGAAACTCAGTGGTCTTGGAGATGAGGTGGTGCGACTACCGGAGGGCGACAAATCTAGCTCAAAGGGTGGAGAAACCCATGAGAGATAGGTCCATGCATGAGGGGAGAGTGGAGACTCAATTGGAAGAGGGAAGCTAGGGGGAGGTTGCCTGAGGTAGGGGGAGCTGCTGCTGGTGGAGATGACGCCATAGGTGGCGGCATACGGTAGCTAGGTGGTGAAATCCGTGGGTTTCAAGACCCATTTTAAGTGGAGGAAGGTAGGAGGAGTTGGGCTGCCGTAAGGGGTTGGGCTTGGTGGAGATGGGTCGCCGACATGTGGAGATGTTGGTGGGATGGCTGGTGACCTATGGTGGCTGGCGGTGGAGCTGTAAATGGGAGAAGACCCGTGTATACCCATTTCAGGTTGGGTGGCTCGCGTAAAGGAGGTGGTTGCGAGATGGAGGCTCGGCTCGCCGAAGGTGGCGATGGCTAACGATGGCCGGCGATAAGGCCTGGGTTGGGCTGAAACCGAAAGAGGAGAAACACAAGGGGGGGTGTCGTGCACGGAGGGAAAGCTAAGGGGATAAAGAGAGAAATGGAAAGTGATGGGGCCCAGGGTTTCCCTCTAAGGATATTTATAAGCTCTAAACCTTGGGGTCTTCAAAACGGACTACGATGGATTTTAAATATTGATTTGAAAATGTGTAGTCGCTAACTTAACTTAAAAAACTGAGAGGAATTTAGATAGAATATTGTTTTAACTTAACTTTAATTTTTAAATTAATATTCTTTCATCATTAATTGAATGATGAAGTTTTACTAATTATTTTAAGAGAATTAAGTCAATTAAGTTATATATTTAAATTAGATTTTTATACATAATTTACATTTCATAATATTTTAAATAATTAAAATCCTATTAATAAAATGATTTTGTACAATTATAATATTTTGGAGCTCTTCAAAATATTATAATTGTAATTTCCTTAAAATCAAGTTTGACTCCAATAACACTAAAAATACCTTTATATAATATTTCCAAGACATTTAAAATATTCGAGAGTATTAAAATGATAGACGTACTTTAAAATCAATTGTTATCTTTTAAAAACACGTCATCAAAATTCGACACGTACATCGATAATCGTGCCTATTCGAGGGAGAGAGAAGAAGGTTAACACATAATCTCTTTGGGATTAAATTTAAAGTATGTCATATTTTTTTTAATCTTTTCTCTAGTTTTTTTTTTCATTTAATGTATTTATTAATTAATAACTTTTTATTAGAATTAACTGTTTGATTTATCTCATACAATTGCAAGATTTGTTGAATTAACTATTGGAGTTGGTACATAGCTATTAGCCTATTTGTTGTAGTTGTAATTGGAACTTTTAATTTGAGCTTGTAACTTGGACTTGTAATTTGAATTTATAGTTTGGACTTGTAATTTGAATTTTTAATTTGAACTTGTAATTTGGACTTGTAATTTGTTGGGTTTTTGGAATAGTTGTAATTTACACTTTTAAAATTTAGATTTGTAATTCATGGGACTTTTGAACTTGTGAAAGCATATTTTTTTAAGCCAGATTTTTATTGTAGATTTTTTTATATAACAGTTTTTATTTTATAATAATTTTTTATATAATTTTTTATATAACAATTTTTTTAGTAAAACATATTTTTGAAATAAACTACAATTTTTTCAATAAAACGTTGTTTTTTTAAATTTTTTGCACAAGTCCAAATTACAAATATAGAATATATGGAGTTGTGCTGAATTTCTCACCAAGCAATGAGTTGTAATTTTCAAGTTGTCATAGAAAGAAAATGAAATGTTGTAGATGAATTATCAAGAAAGTGGAATCTTTATAAACTTTTAAATTACTTTGAATTTAAAAATTATAAAAATATTATGGATACTATGCATTCAAGATTGTATTGAAATAGGTGCGATATATATCTTAATCACTTTTTCACGTTTTTAAGACATAAAATTTATTTAAATAATGAGATGAAATAAAATATTTTAAGAGTTGTGAAGAGTTTTTTGGCTAGCAATGAGTTGGAATTGTCAAAGTCATGAAAGAAAGAAAATAGAATATCATATATCAAATATTAAGAAAATGAATTGTTTCTAAACTTTAACAACATTTTAAATTTATAATGGGTTAACACATAAATAGGTAATATTGATCCAACGAAACCAAACTATCAATTTGAAAATTATAAAGAGAATTATATATATAATTGTGAGGTGTGTAAACGTTGTGTAATCATTTCGAAAAAAAATGAGGTTTATTATTATTTTTTTTTTTATGTGAGTTCCATATTTTATTCACTTTTTTAAAGTGATTATGTGATGATTGCACAATTTACGATTGTAAATATCTTTCTCAATTATAAATATCATTCAGGTTAAGTTTAGATATAAAAAGTATTTCATCTCATCTTATCTTATCTTATTTTATATTTACAACTTTTCTAAATTTTAATATAAAATGTAATGATAATTTCGTATTTGTCAAATCTTAAAATAATAATAATATTAAAAAAATAATATTTTATTTAACTGTGAATTCTTATCTTAATTCAACCCACCTCATTTCATTATCTATACATGTAGGTTTGTTCATCCAGGCAAAGTTTTGCACGATCTGGTTCTAAAATTTTCTTTATTTTTTAATAGTTTTGGCACTTTCACTTAAAGAATTCAAGAAAATTTTTCATCTTTCGAACTCAGATTTTCCAATCCGGAACTCAGATGAATATGCCTATATACATGAAACCTTCAATATTATACTATGAGAAATGGGTCTGAGGCCGATGGGCGTATATAACCCCATCACCCACGGGCAATAGAATTTCTCCCTTTGAGCACTAATAATATTGGATTAATGCATCTACACACACACACACACATATATATATATATATATATGCATAATATGACATTAAATTAGACTGCATTGAATTATGCATCTACATATGCATCAACATATTTGTATAACTATTAATAATTTTTACAAATTTAAAGATGCATTGTTCACTTTTCAAATCCAATTTTCCTTTTCTCTCTCTCCTATCACAAATGTTATTTTACCATTCACTCTACAAATGTTATTTTATTATTCACTCCATACATATCATTTTACAGATATAATGGGTGCTAATTACAAAATATAAATAATAATTTCTAAAAAAATTAGTAATCATAAAATAATATATCTATATTTTTACCTCAAAGATGCATAATCCAACGTGACAATTTCTTTTTAATGGCAAAATCAATCTCCAAACAATGTGATTTTGCATGTACATATAAAAAAAACTAATGTTAATGTTCTTTCAAGTAAAATGAATTGTATGATCTATTTAGTATAAAATATGTGAATAGTATATATAGCCTAAAATATGAGATGTTTGAATAATTAATGAGTCCTTCTAGAGCCACAAACTGGACTTGTAATTTTGATTTGTAGTTTGGACTTTTAATTTGAACTTGTAATTTGGACTTTTGGATTTGTAATTTACACTTTTAAAATTTGGACTTGTAATTTGTTGGGTTTTAGGAATGAGAAATTCTAAACATAAACTCACACACCACTCATTATTTTTTTTTAATTTCTTATTTTATAAAATATTTGACATATGGATAATGAGTAAAAAAATTCAATTATTTAAGTAGAATACATTAAAAAAAAGAGTATTATTAGAGAATATCCACACTCATCACACTCACCCTTACGTATTACTGTTCATGTGGGGGTAAGTGTGATCAGTATGGATGTTCCCAATCATTTTTATTTTTTTAAACCAGATTTTTATTGTAAATTTTTTATATATAACAGTTTTTATTTTATAACAGTTTTCTAATTACAGATTTTTTTTTATATAACAGTTTTTTAGTAAAATAGATTTTTGTAATAAACTACAATTTTTCAATAAAATATATTTTTAAACAGATTTTTTTTTAAACAGAGATTTTTTTAGAAATTCGCAATTTATTAAAACTAAAAAATCGAACTAGAATTAGTAAACAGTTTTAGGAAGTCATCGGGATGTAATCGATTTTATAAAAAGTAAAATTGGTAGTACTGATACGATTCTATATTTTGACTAAAATCAAACTGAATCAAATCGATTACATCCTTAATTACTGTACCTCAAAACTTAAACTAGATGTTTTTGATGAGTCCAATTCAATTATTTTGATAAAAGTTTTCTATATTTTAGATATTTAGTTAGTCTAATACCAATGTTTTAAAAGATCGAGAGAAACATAGGGAAATTTATTCGGTTTTGGCTTCTTGAAGGGAGAACGAAAACTAGAGAGCTGGAGGGATAACTCAAAAACTATAGAAAACTCCACGGGAGCATTTGTAAAGAGTTTTGAGAGAACAGTGTATTAAACTTTTGTTATAATGGAATTATACCTACAACCTCTGGAATAAGCCCCAATATCGAACCACGTTAAAAGTGACCTCCTTTTATTTTTAATTATTTATGATTAGCTAAGCCATAAATGAAAGTTTCGAGCATATCATCACCATGCATCCAGGGAAAGGTTCATCTGACCATACTGTAGATATTGTCACCGGAAATTAACTCAACACATCTAAAGGTAAAATTCTCAAATTGATTATAAATAAAATAAATAAATATTTATGATGAATTATTTACGATTATGATGATTATTTATAATTAAAATAGACTTATTTTAATAAAAAATAATTATTTTAATAAAAAATAATAGATCATAAATAAATAATTTCTTTATAACGAGAATAAAAAAGAATTGGCCATTTCAATGCACAATTAATTTTCTATTGGAAAAAATTAATAGTTTTATGGTACGAGATCATTGTTAATATTTATTATTTTAACTGTAATCCGAAAAAGGAGCAGTATTAGTTTTGAGTGAAAAATTAGATTCCAATTCTGAACTGTTAAAAATTAGTTGTTGAATCAAATTTAATTAATTTTAAATTAATTATTGATAAGATTAATTATTTTTTAATTTTTTTATATATAAAAAAAAAGTAAATTAATTTCAACCTATTTATATATCTTAATTTAAAAAATTTAAATTTATCTGAACTTAAAGTTAAATTGATATATTTTATTTTTAAAAGTTGGCGGCGGCGCAAGGTGTCCCAACAACTAAAAATAAGAATGATTGACAAGTACTTGCGGCATCTTAGTAGGAGTAATGGTGTACGCCACCAGTACTTTTATATTCAATCTTATCTTTGACTTTTGTTCTTGGGACACTTGTGCCACTTAGGGGCAAATGTGATGAGTAGTATTCGGTCTTCCTATATCTTGAGTTCATCGCTACTGATAGTAACGACAAGTCATCTTAATCTGATTTATTTAAATAACGGATAATATCGTATTATTATTTTTTAATAATAACTAAAAATGAATGTAGACAATACGACTCATTTTAATTCATTTTATATAAATAAATTGAATATATAACATAACTCGTTTAACCTGTTTAATACAAAATTTAATATTATTATTTATAGATCAATATTAAAACTTTAATAATAAAAAAACATAAGCATAAGCTCAGAATCTTAATCTCAATAATTAAAATAAGCATATTAAAAAATACTAATATAATAATCTAACAATAATATAATTATAATTTTGAATCCAATTTAATAAGTTATTGTAGATTGATTTGAGTCGTGAATCATATTATCATGATTCATGTGCAGTGTGCGCTTAAAATTGGGGGATAGATCATAGAGTTGATGGGAAGAAAAGAGAGCAAAGGAACCCGAAGTTGACTGATGAGGTATTCAAAGAACTCCAAGGAAATGGGAGCTTGGAGCATATCTATTAGCACGTGTCTGTCATTCGTTCATGTGCCACTACATCCGAGTCTATCCTTTCAAGTGAGTGAGCCCCACATTCACTATATAATGGTATTGTGGGATTTAAGGTACATATCATCATTTTCAGTCGTTTTCCCCATAATAGATATGCTTTAGCTCCATTTCAGATATGTATTACTTTTTTTTTGGTCTTGTTGAATTTGGTATTCAATATTTTGATCTTGGTTAGCAGTTTCCCACCGTGATAACTGACTGAGAGTATGATTGCTTCTTTTTTTTTTATGTGACAAAATTCACAAAACCGCCACAATATCCATCAAAAGGGTTAAGAAATTGTTGGGCAAGAAATTTAAATCCATCGATTGAGTGATATTAGGGAAGGCCAAAAGCATTCAATTGGAATGCTTGAGCTCGATATCTTCAATCTAGGCCATAGATTATTTACTAACAGACAAATCAAAATTAAAATTTCAAAAACTTTTATTATTTGAGAGTTGATAAAAGTTAAGATCTGTTATAGAAAAACTTGCATACAAAAGCGTCTTGAATAGAAAAGTAGTTTGACTTGTAATATAAATTTTTCTAATCTTTATCAGTCAAATTATAATTTCGTTTTTATAAAAAGAAATGAATTCATTTTTCATTAAGAAGAAAAAAAAAATGCCCAGTTGCAAACACATGCAAAAAAAATTTTCCTCAACTCCAAATAACAAATTCTCATAGTTTACTTATTTAATATCATTTGAATAGTGAGTAGAGATGAGATTAGATGAGATAAAGATTAAAAGTTGAATAAAATATTATTATAATATTATTATTTAATATCATTATTATTTGGAATTTGAAAATGTTAGAATTATTTATTATATTTTATATGAAATTTTGAAAAAATTATAATGATGAGATGAGATGAGACAATTTCACTATCTAAACAGAATCTAAAATTGTACCAATTTTTAATTTGTTTTAACTTCCTACTCTGTAATTAATACTTTATAAGCACAATCTAATTAGAATAATACTACATATGCTCATAAAATATATAAACATCATGCAGTTGTTTTGAAAAAGAGTGATATATCATTAAAAAATTAACTATTTTTATGTAAATTTCATATTTATTTACTTTTATAACTAGCAACTAGCAATATCATTCCTCATCGAATTATCATTTATATTTACTTTCTCGGTGCTATCTCTACTTGCAGTTTATCCATCTATATTTTCATTTTTACTTTAGTAATTTCAGATAAATGTTTTTGGGTATTGAGTTTTATGCTTCTGTACATTACACTATTTATTATTCAGCTTTATACATACTTTTTTAACTTTATCTATTATTATAATACCAAAAACTTTATCTATTATTATATATAAAAACCAGATTTTAAAATCCTACTTGGCATCTATACCACATCTCACGGTAAATTTTACCAATCAGATAAAACTCGCTCATCTCTTAATAAACCGCTTTGGACTCCAAACGGTGTAAACTCGTTGATTATTTCTCCTGAAAATCGAAAATCCATTCGTATCTCTCTCACATGACTTAACGCATTCGTATCCATACCGCATTCATTTGCATCTCTCCTCTCAAATTCGTTTCAAGACCCGTTTCGTCGCAACTTCCATATATATATATATATATATATACATACTTGATGAAAGGAACATACAAAATACGTTTATTTAATTTAATTATGTGATTATTTTTAAGAATTAATATTATTTTTATTAGAAACTAAATTTAAATTAATAATGTAATGCTTTTGGGTAAATAAATATAATTTCTAACAAAATTTTGATAACTACTCATAATTAAGTAGATAATAAATAATTATATATTTTTATATATTATTAAAAAATAGCATTAGTAAAAAAAATAAGATAGTTCCGTAAATAAACATAGCTCATAGTTTTATCAAACATGTTTGAGATAATTTTGATTAAAGCTTTAGAAAAAAAGTTAGTTCAAGATATGATATATTCATGATTCTACTATGATGATCTAGCATTTGTATTATAGAATGTTTTTTTGTATTCTCCTTTTCTATAGGTTTTATTCGTTATAAAACCTATTATGATATAGAGATTAATTAAGAAAAAATAAAACTTGAAAAAATAGATTTGAAGAAATAACAAAACAATATAATACAGATCAATACCTTGCAACCAGCTAAATCTGAGTAGCTTCCAACAATATCAAGATCAGTACAATCTAAAAAAAAAATAGTGAATTTTGTTTTTTGATGAGGAATTTCACAAAATAAATTCTACCACATATATCATGATCTGATCACAAAACAATATAAAAACCAAATGGACCAGACTTTATATTATAATATGAATTTGTGTATTCGTTAAAAAAAAGTTGAAAATAAAACTAAAAAAACTGATTTGAAGAAATAACAAAACAATTTAATACAAATCAATACTTTGATTCCAACTAAATCTGAATAGCTTCCAATAGCACCAAGATTAATACAATTTAAAAAAAAAAATTATTTGAAAAACGCAGATGGATCAGAAAATATAAAATTAAATAATAGAGAAAAAGAAATTTGTTCATGTCATAAATCAAAATAGAAGATGAAATTTTACAAAAGCATAGTTTTGTTTATTCTAAATACTAATCAATACCTTGAACCCAAATAAAACATAGTATCTTCTAACTGCAAGGAGATCGATAAAATTAGAGGGAAAACAAGAGTAGTTTATATATTTCTGTTTGAAAAACAAAGATCAAGGAGGAGGTACTAAATCAATCGGAAGATTAAATTACCTGAAGAGGTAGTACGTGTAGTCGAAGGGGTGCTAATACTTTCAAGGCTTAATTGCATGAATGTGTTACGTTCATTTGTCAGGATGTGAATGCATTTTAAATCCATACTTAATGGGCTTAATGGCATTAATTCAAAAGTCATTCGGAATGGATTATTGGGAATTTTTAAGGCTTAATTGCATGAATGTGTTATGTTCCTTTGTCAGGATATGAATGTATATTAAATCCATAATTAATGGGCTTAATGTAGATTATATCAAAAGTCATATGGAATTATTCTCTCTTTCAATTGTCAATTTAATCCAAACAAAATTGAATTACAGACTATGAATGCATTGAATGTGTTACAGACTTATCTTTTGCATTTGAAATAATAAATATGATTAGAAAGGGTTGGAAATGATTTGTGTTCTTAATGCATGTAAGTGGATTAGAAACAAATTAAATTTGATTTTAACCGCTTCGGAATTTTAACAAAGTGGATCAACCAGAAATTCAGCTATTAAATGCATCCTTGGCGTTTCAAAAGGATGTGTCCTGAACAAAAGTGGATGACAAACGGCGTTTCATAGATAATGCATACAATAAACAAGGAATTAACCAACTTTAACGGTAAAAAGCAAAATAAGAATTTCTGTTACATAGGCTTTTTATATATATAAAAATATAAAGATTAATAGAATTAATGGATTATATTTAAAATAATATTTCTCATTAAATGCAGTATATATTTTAACAAAAATAGATAGAAAGTGTTAACTTTAACAGAAAAATAAATTTTTTTGTTAAAACAAGATTTTCTGTTAGATAGTCACTTTATATATATAAAGATATATATATATATATATATATATATAGTTAGGGTGAGTTATATAGAGTTATTCAAATATATTTTTAAAAATTAAAAAATTATATTCTAATATTTTATTGAGTTTAAAGATTTATCTTTTTGCTACTATTTTATCTCAAATTTGTAAATTTAGATTTATTATAATAATTTAATTTAATTTATTATAAAAAACTAATTTAATATGACGTGAGGGACAAATTAAGGATCGCATGAAAGTTCGAAGGACAAAGTGAATGTGGGTATTTTTGTGTTTGCATATGCAAGTGCGTCGTTCTATTCAATTTAACGTAGATTGGTGACGGAAAAGAAACATTGGGAAAAATTAAATGCAGGTAGTTCAATGAGATCAAAATTCTTGTCATATATAGGATTATCCTATATTTCCTATAAGATAGACACATCATTATTCTTCCATATTAGATGTGATAATTATATTTCTTAATATGTTACCTCTGCAAAAAATTTATATATTTTAGTACGTAGATTATATTTTTCTTCCTACTAGACAAAAATGCCTCGCATGTTTAATCACCAATAGTATGTATAAATATACATAATTTTAATAAATTTGCATCCATGGTAGAATTGAAAAAAATATACAGAAATGCTGAAGTGTTACCGAACTTTCAAATTATTTTACATCTATAGTTGGTTAACACATATATACGTGTATGACATGATTCAACATGAACAAAAATAAGGGTACAAAAATTAAAAATATTAATGATAATTTGCGTTCAATGTTACAGTACTATATGAAAAAGATTCAAGGTATTTGTTCCATCACTCTTCTCCTTGTTCAAAGAAATGGGCCATGGTCGAGGAGTGATCAAGAGTACTTCTCGCCAAGCAATGAGTTGGAATTTTCATATTCGCTATAGATGGAATATCAAGAAGGTGAAGTGTTTATAAATTTTCAAATTCATAAATTTCAAAATTATTATGAATTTGAAAATTATAAATATTATGAATATATACTATTGCATTAAATGTTAATATATTATATGTGAAATAAGTGCAAGATATATATATATATATATATATATACACTTAATTCGTCACTATCTCGTGGTTTATATGATGTGCAGTGTTAAAGAATCTTTGGCCATGCATGTAACTAATTGGTGAAAACAATGGGACGTCACAGCTGAAATGCTAATCAAGTATATTGTGATGTTTCACAAGATATATGGATAACATGCTAATCAATTATATTCTTCACATACGTGGATGACATGATTCAAAGAAAAACAATTATGGGTTCAGAAATTATAAATACCATAGATACACTACAACACATTTGGGCTTTAGTGACGCTTTAAAATTTATGACAGTCTTTAAACCGTCACCAAAACCTATTTTCTATAACAATTTCTTGAAACCATCACTAAAGACAACTACTGGATTTTTTTTACGTTTGAACGATGACAATTTTTCATTCAAACGTTGAGTATACGTTGAGTATATGCAAGGTCTCTATATCAGTGGACAGGCGCCTCAATGCTCGATCCATGTGCGTAGTGATTGAGGCAGTATGTGCAGTGAACTGCCTCTCCATGGCACGTCTGTAATAGCCCAAATTTCTAAGGTAAATTATTTTATGGATATTATTTTAAGGAGATTTATATGATGCATTTGTTTATTAGGAAATTAGAGTAGGAGATTTAAGTGAGAAATGTGAGATAACACTTAGTATTGAGAATTATGCACTTTCGGATTAATCTGTCGAGTTTTAGGAAAATGATCGTAAGTCAGCCATATGATGTCCAAATGAGGTGATTTTAATTGTTATAGAACCTTAAGAGATATATCTACAACTTTTATGTTTGAAGTTTCCTGAGATTCGGAGGGAATCAATAGCTTATTCGGGAATCAAGTGGGAAGCTTTGGAATGGGCTTAAATGGAACCCGAGTTGGATAATTGAACTAAATTGGGGCATGTAACTAATTAGGCAACTGGTTTTAAGATTCTCTGGGATTAGGACATGGGTAGGGATATTTAGGAATGGATGGAAAGTTGATTTGGAAGTCAATTGAATAGTTAGTGTGATGGGAACTCAAGGGGAGCCAAAATCTGGTTGATAGGTGACTAAGTGGATCAAATTTGGCTCTATCTTAACTAAACTAAGTAATGGCCTTCTAGAACTTGTTAAGGAGAGACCTAAGGGAGTTGGGAAGGAACCAAATGGGTAGGAAAAGCTGGAGATGGGCGTGTGACACAAGGGGAGAGCTGGAGATGGGAGATGCATGCATGGTTAGGTGAAATGCCACCTCACCTCTTATCCCTTTAGCTTGCTTCTCAGCCATGGATCAAAATGGGCAGCCAAACCACCTCAATTGTGAGCCCTTGGATGACTAATCCAGCTGCAAAGCCTAGGATTTGGGAGGCTTAATCCTCATCATTAGATTTCCCTAGATGGACACCTCATCACATGCAAATCTGGCAACTAGGGCACCTTAGGTGCAATTCCTTTTCTCTCCCTCATGTTGGTCGACCACCACCCTATAAATAGAGCTTTGAGAGCTTCCTAAGCTCCTTTAGAAGGAGAGAACACTTGCCTTTTGAAGCCATACCAGAAAACCCTCCCCAAACCCTCAAAGTGATCACTTGTGAGCTAAGTGAGTGTGTGTGGGAGAAAACTTGTAGGAAGTTGGTGGAACAATTCTCTTGAGCTTGGAAGGAATTGTAAGTCCATATTCTAGCTTAATTTAAGCATGGAAGTAGTTTATTGGCATGATTGAGTTATGTTTAATAGTAGTGAACATTTAAGAACATGTTTAAGTGGAAATGGACACATGAGTAGGGTTGATTATATTTGTCTTGTTAATGTGTTTAATAAAATTGTAGAAACTTAGATTTAAGCTTGTAAGAAGATAAATGGAGTGTATGGAAAAGATTAGCATGTTTTGAGTAGAAAAACCCTTAGAGCCGTAAGTTCGCTCGACTTTCGCTCGACATGTGAGTCTAGCGAAGGCAAAATCTGAACCCTCGCTCGACTGTCGCCGATACCCCACTCGAGAGAGTCCCAACCCGAGACTTCACTCGATACTCGCTCGACAAGCCGCTCGAGCGAGATGCCCTGTTTTGCTTAGACTTAGAGTTTCCTTAGAATAGAGTTGGGAGTTTCAAATGGGAAGGGTTATAAGTGAAATAACTCATGTGTATAAGAAAAGAATAAAAAGGAAATAAAGTTTAAAGATTAAGTTAGTCACGTCATGACGGGGACGGCGATACGTAACGCCCGTATGATTGACGTGCCGGCAGGGACGGCGATACGTAACGCCTGTCGTGATATATGAAATTGTGATCTCCACGGGGACGGCGAGACGTAACGCCCGTGTGATTGATCCTCACGGGGACGGCGAGACGTAACGCCCGTGAAATTGATTTGAATAGCGGGGACGGCGAGACGTAACGCCCGCAGTACTATGTGTATATATTTCGTGTCATAACGGGGACGGCGATACGTAACGCCTGGATGATTGACACCAGACTCATCATAACGGAGACGGCGATACGTAACGCCCGGATGATTGATGAGTGTATGTGATGGGGACGGCGATACGTAACGCCCATCAGTGATAAGAAAGAATATAAAAATCTTAAGGGAAAACGGGGTAATTTAATATAAGATCATGGGTGAGTTAAGAAAAGTGTCAGTTAGACAGTGGTCTTGTGAGGGGTATGTTAGGGTAATTTTCCCGTGTCATTGGTGGTATAACTTTATGGTTGTTTTCCCTGTTTCCTTTAAGCTGTTTATGTACTTACTGAGATTTCATTCGAAATCTCACTCTTTTGTGGCTCCATATATTTTGTGCATATTACTTCGTACAGGATTCGATGACCAGCAGGGGGACAGCCCCGATGAGGCAGGAGACTTCGAGGAGTCCTGAGGGACTTTCCGATTATAGTCCTTATATGGACGTTTCTTTTGTTTCCTTCGGACCTCCTATCAGTAGTCGACCCACCGGAGCTTGGAGTCTGGACGCATCCTCTTTTGCTGAGGAGAGGCGACGTACGGGATGCTGCATAACCTTAGGAGTAGATGGTTCATTGTCCATGTGTGGGGTTTGTGTGACTCCACAGGGACAATAGCTCCAGCGAGACTTTAGTATTAGTATGGATAGGTTTCACTATGGGAGAGAATACCCCGAGGTTAAGAGGGAGAAAGAGTGAGGTGAAGGAAAGTTCTTTTGGGATGAATGTAAAATATTTTGCTACAGTTTGGGTTGTGTATATGTATAAAGTACAATGTTAAGTTATTAATGAATGTTGTATATGTATTTCCGTGTGATCTTTAGAAAGTCTTATATCTATAACCTGATCCGCTGCGAATTAAGTAATTTATACCTTTTAGTCTTGTTAAGTACGAGGGTGAGTAGCCGAGTGTTGCTCATCCTGACACCTTAATTTACGTTAAATCCCAGACGTAAGTTGGGGGCGTCACAACGTCCCCACCCGCAGTCTGTCCCACACAATGTTGTTCACTGGTGCCGGCAATGTCAGCGGGATCAGGCTGCACAGTTTGATGCGAGGGAGATGGAACCAAATCTGCTACAGGAGGAGGCACATGCCTCCTCTATCCCTGACTCCGATTATACGTATGGATGCCAATATGGCTTATCTGATGCTGCACTGCCTTTGAGACCCGAGGCTGCACTTATACAACTAGGAGTAACTGGGTGATAATAACTCCATATGGGAGGTTGTCCGCCAAGACAGTGCATGTCTCATAGCGGATCCTCTCAAATATCACCCATGGCAGGTCAATTAGGTTTCCACACACCAACCGAATAAGAAACTGGGCACGTGTCTGGTTGAATGTCACAATGTGTGCAAGGGGATCCACGTTTGTTGCAACTATTAGATGCAACATACGAAAGAACCCCTCGAGCGTACTCTGCTAGAACATGTTTGACACCTCGTACGCCTCTCGGTCTCTGCCTGTGGGGATGAAGAAATCATCTTTCCGCTGAGGACCTTCCTACTCTGACTCAGCATTGTCGCCTGAGTCGAGGCCGATGTCGTGACTGCCTGTGGAGTGAACTGGGCCAGTCTGGGATGCCACCATGTGTGCAACGACTATGTCCTCCATCTGCTATCGGCTGTGGTTGTAGTTGTGGGATCTGCAGCAGGTCGGTGATGACATCCGTGGAAACCCTCAATTGCACCTCGCGGACCTCGATCGTGTGGGAGTCCTGGCCGCATAAAACTCTCGCATTGATCGGCAGTGTAGTCATGGCCGCATAAAACTCTCGCATTGACCAGCAGTGTTGTCAGGGCTGCATAAAACTCGTGGACCATGCTCGGGTAAATGGTACCCTTCAGCGAGCATATCAGGGCCCAGCCTCTATCCACAAATACTAACCTGAGGCTACTCCCTTGCCAGTATAATGAGTCGAACTTGTTAATCAATACCTCTCGCTCCGGTGTAACCGTGCGAGCCTTGATCCGGTGGGCCTCTCGTGAGGCTCATTCTCGGCCCCTCTTCCCCGTAGCTTTTGGTTGCTCAACCATATTATATCCGCACAAATAAGATAAAAATTAGAGGCAATAAAAATTAAATTAAGAATTAAAATAGGGATCTGTGAGTACGTTCAAACGTACTCGCGAGTACGTTCGAATGTGACTTTGGCTTCCAACGTTGGAGCCAGTCACGTTTGAACGTATTCTAATAACATTCGAACATGGTTGTTCGTGTTCCGACATTGCCAAAGTTACGTTCCAACGTAACAAATATACGTTGGAACGTAACTCTTATTCTTCCCCAAAGCATGTATATTTTTTATGTTTGGTGATCATTTGAATGTGTTTTATACTATTTTGTGAGACTTTTTCCAATTGAAGCATTTATATTTTTTTATGAAAATTATTGTTGGGTATGATATATCTGTGCATTATTATAAATATTGAGTGAGTAAAAATATTCAGTGATTGTGCATATTTTGGTCATTGTATATATTATGTTATGTGGGAATGATTGTGCATATTAGATTATTTTGATTATTACTTAATTTGTAATGGAATTTTTCAAACAAGATGAGAAGTGATTATTTGAATGTGTCTTATGATAATAATACACGTTGGCATATTATTTTATGTGAATTTTTCTAAGGATATTGGTGTGTCAATTTGTGCCTCTTTTCTAAGTATGTAAACCCAAACTCCAAACTCCAACCCCAAATTCCAAACCCTAAATCTCTAAACCCCAACTCCAAACCCCAACCCCAAATCCCAAATTCCAAACCCTAAATTCTCAAATCCCAACACCAAACCCTAAATCCCAAACCCCAAATAAGTAATTAAAATTTTTCATTTTAATTACTTCTTTTTTTAACATTTGTTTTCAAGGATGCCGCCAAAAAGAGCACGAAGAAATGTGACACATGTTCCAAGTCCCGAACCCGTTCCGGACTCCCCTGTTGAGGAATGCGCTCCAAAAGAAATCAACATGCAAGAGACGAAGAGTTAGTTGACACGTAATAGTAATGAAATGTCGTTGGTAATTAATTAATTATATTTTAATGCTCAATAATATATATAAATAATACCATACTATTATATATATTAGTTTATACATCGTCCTCTTAACGCGGTCGTGGTTGTACTCGTGGTATCTTTTTAGAAAAAAATAGATGTCATAAAAAAATCAAAGTCACAATTCCTGAAAATTCCTCTAGAGGAGTAGATGATAGCACGGCAACACTTTCCTCTTATGTCGGTACAGTAGTTCGAGCTTATACTCCATTTTATGTGCAATCATGGAGAGATGTTTTTAATGAATTTAAGGATCACATTCGGAGCTGTGTGCTAGTGAGATAACTTTACAACTATATTTTTTTTCTCAATAAGTATATCGTATTACTTACTAATTCACTCCTTATGATAAGTTCGACCTTAATTTTACTAGTACCAAAAATGTGAGAAATGTGAACGGATTGATAACTACATTATTTCGACGTCACAAAGGCCAATGTCATGAGCACTTCAAGAAGTTTCAGATATTGGAAGAGGCTGCAAGGTTCCCTTTCCAGAATATGAAATTAGTTGATTGTGTAAAGTGTTGTGATCTTTTCTCAAGTCCTGATTATCAAATATTCTAAATTAGTTAGTTATTTACATTTGTATTCGTTCTAAATTAGCAATAACATAATTATTTAATTTTGTAGAGCTTAAGTTTGACAAATGCACAGAATAGATCCGTTCTCACTGTCTACCATCGTGTCGGTTCAAGATTGTTCCACCGCCTTGTTGAGAATATGGTAATTAATAACTTATAGAAATTCTACTATTTTTCTGATATTTAATGTTATTTAGTTACTAATATTAAATTTTTCAATTGCTAATGTGTCTTTGTTAGAAACGTGATGATCCTGAAAATTTTTCTCTCATTCATGTATATGCTGCTGCTCACACTAATGAATGTAGTGAATGAATGGATCGTGTCATTGCAGAAAATTATGTAAGCGATATTACTTTTGTTAAATAAATTAATATATATTTGAATAATTTATTGTTTTTGGTATTTCAATTAATTTTGATGCTTAATTTGTATTTTCTTTTAATTATATGACAAAATATTGGATATGCATTCAGCTTCTGGGGAATCCGTACCTAGTGATATAGACATTTTCACGGAAGTGCTCGCGGCCAAGTTTGGCATGGTCAGACGATTGGAATGTTCACTCAAACATTCAGCTGGTTCATTATCCTCCACGAGCTCATCAACCTCATAGATTAATAATCTCACCAAAGATTTAGAAGCATCACGACAAGAAAATGAGATTATGAAGTTGAGACAGCAAGAGATAGAGTGTCTCTTGGAGCGACATTCTGATCTAGATACACATGTGCAGGAGCATCAAAGAGAGTATGATGAAAGAATACACACTGCAGTCCAAGAACAAATGTAGACGGAGTGGCGACCTAGATGGAGCATGTTATGTCACTACAACAGGATCGCGGTGAATAAGAAAAAAAAAGAGATAAATTTTATCTTTTTTTATTATTTGTAATTTTTAGTATTTAACTTTAATATGCTATAAGACATTGTAAGTTGCTAGATTAATTATATAATATGATACAATTTGTATACTTTTTAATTTTATTAAAATTTACCATTTCTAATAAGTACGTTTAAATGTGTACATTAAATGTTCAAACCTTAATTCTAATTGCGTTCGAATGTACCACACAACGTTCAAATGAACTAAACAAAACATTCGAATGTTTATGAAACTAATATTCGAATGTCCGACAAAACGTTTGAACATTCCCAAATTAACGTTCAAACATTCTCAAACGTAACGTTCGAACATTCTCAAATGTAACGTCCAAACATTGGTTTAGGAACGTCCCAACGTCAAGATGTGACCAATGTTTGAATGATATATGTAACGTTCGAGCGTTGGAGAAATGAATGAAGTAGTCTGTTGTTTGAATGTCAGTTAGATGGGTTTATGTTCGAATGATATATTGTACGTTCGAACATGACTTTTAGTGACACATTTCAACCGTCACTAACGGTTATAACGTTCGAACGTTAAATCAAACGAAAAGGCACCAACCAGTAAAGTGTCACGAATACTTATCTGTGACGCATTTACTGTGACGATTCTTGTGATAGTTTCTAACTGTCACTAAAAGTCTTTCGTGACGTTTTCATCATTTTTTGTGACACTTTTGTCTGTCACTAAAGCCCAAATTTGTTATAGTGATATTATATGCATTATTCAATGTTAAATTATATGAAACAAATGCAAGGTATATTCTCTATTACTCTGATCTCATGGTTCACAAGATATAGAGTTGTGAAGAATTTATTGCCAAGTAGAAGATGGGATTTTCAAAGTCATCCAAACAATGAATATAAAATGTTATAGAAGAAATTAAAAGTTATTCTATTATCAAATTGGTGTATTGAGCACACCACCCACATCACTTAAATAACAAAATTTAATTTGTAAAATTCAAAAATTATCTTTCAAATCAAATTATGCGATAAAATCAACGAATGATGTAGAGTCCTTAAAATAGCAGTACTTTGATAAAATATCAAAGCGAAGTGCTTATAAATTTTTAAATTATTATGAGTTTGAAAGTTATAAATACTGTGGATACTATAGAGTCAATGTTACACTGTGTGAAATAGGTGTGAGATGAATACATCATCACTCTCTTATTGACCTATGGTTCACAAGATAGGGAGTTATATATGTAGAATCTTTCATCTTTGGCCATGTAAAAAGGTTAGATTTTTATAGTCATCAAAGGAAAAAATGGAATTCCAGAAAATAAATGCTAAGAAGGCGAAGTGTATTTGGGCTTTCTAATTATTTTAGATTTATAGTTGATTAACACATAAATGGATGATACGATTCAATGGGCTGGTTTGTTTTCACAATTATTTTTATCTCATCTCATTCTATTTAATCATTACAATTTTCTTAAATTTCCTTACAAAATAAAATAAACAATTAAATCTTTTCAAATCTTAAAAAAAAAATAATATATTTTAAAAGAATTTTATTCAATTTTTATTTTTTATTTTAACTCATGCGAAAATGAACGAGCTATAAAGGTCCCTAAGTTACAAATACTATGGATATTGTGCATTCAATGTACGCTATATGAACAAATCGATGCCAGAAATAAATATCCTCTACCACTCTTTCATGATTTGCAAGATATGGATTTGTGAACAATTTCACACCAAGAGATGAGTTGGGATTTTCAAAGTCATCAAAGAAAAAAATGAAATGATATAGTTTAAATATAAAGAAAGTGAATTGTTTGTAAACTATTAAATTATTCTGATTTTACAAATTATAAATATTAATATGGATATTATGCTTTCAATATTATCCTATGTGAAAAAAGTGTGAGCTATATACTTCATCACTCTTTTATGATTTATAACATCGATCGAGACGAAAAGACTATTTGTAATTCATTTTGGCTAGAAATAGTTATTTTGCTAAAAATAATTAATCACAAATAACAATTTTCTTGTAGCTATGTGTGGAGTTGTGAAGAATCTTTAACCATGTAATGAGTTGGGATTTTCAAATTCATTAGACAAAAAATGGAAATCATAAATACCATGGAGTCGTGAACACTTTGCATTCGATGTTACACTAAATGAATTAGATGCAAGTTATATACTCCATCACTCTTTCATTATCGCATTATATAGAAGATATGGAGTTGTGAAGAATTTATCACCAAGCAATGTGTTGTGATTTTCAAGTTGTCATAGAAAGAAAATGAAATGTTGTAGATGACTCATTAAGAAGGTGGAATCTTGATAAACTTTTAAATTATTTTGAATTTAAAAATTATAAATATTATGGATATATACTATGCAATCAAGGTTGTATTGTCTTATAGGTGCAAGATACATATTAATCACTTTCTCACGTATTTAAGATTTAAAGTCAGTTTAGATAATGAGATAAGATAAAATATTCTAAAAGTTGTGAAGAATTTATTGGCAGACAATAAGTTGGAATTGTCAAAATCATGAAAGAAAGAAAAAAGGAATATCATAAATAAGATATTAAGAAAATGAAATGTTTCTAATGGGTTAACACATAAATAGGTGATGTTGAGCCAAGGAAACCAAACTATCAATTTGAAAATTATAAAGAGAATTTTATATACAATTGTAATGTGGGTAAACATCGCATAATCGTTTTGAAAAAAAAAAAAAAGGTTTACTGTTACAAAATAAATTTTTTTCACGTGATTGCACAATTCACAGTTTCAAAGTGATTATGTGATAATTGTATAATTCACAGTTGCAAATATATTTTCTTAATAATAAATATCATTCAGATTAAGTTTAGATATAAAATGTATTTCATTTCATTTCATCTTATTTTATTTAATCCTTACAACTTTTCTAAATTTTAATATAAAATATAATGAATAATTAAATCTTTTCGAATCTTGAAAACAAGAATAATCTTAAAAAAAATATATTCTAAAATAATTTTATTCAATTTTTAACTTTTATTTTAACTCATATATGAAAATGAACAAGCTATAAGGGTCCCTAAGTTACAAATACTATGGATATTGTGCATACAATGTATACTATATGAAACAGATGCTAGGAATATATCATGTACCACTCTTTCATGATTTGCAAGATATGGATTTTTGAACAATTTCACACCAAGAGATGAAATAAAATAATATAGATTATTTTATATATTATAGATTAAATATAAAGAAAGTGGATTGTTTATAATTATTCAAGTCATCAAAGTATATATTATAATTATTTTATAATATAGTATCCAAGTCATCAAAGAAAAATAATAATAATAATATAGATTAAATATAAAGAACGTGGATTGTTTATAAACTTTTAAATTATTCTGATTTTATAAATTTTAAATATTAATATGGATACTGTGCTTTCATAAGTACCCTATGTGAAATAGGTGTGAGATACATACTTCATCACTCTCTAATGGTTCCTAAGATCAATTGATGTAAATCTTGCTTTTGTAACCAATCATGTGCGATGAAAAGACTATTGTTGTCATAACCCGAATTTTTAAATATCCGTTTAATTTTCATATGTGGCATGATCATTGAAGATTGATCAAATAAGGAATTAGTATAATAAAGAAAAGACTTATAATTGTATATTGAAAGATTAGGAGTAGGATTGGGTACAATGATTGCTTGTTTTATGTGGAAAAAGTGCCTAACCCAAGATCTCGCTTGACTCTCGCTTGATATCTGGCTCGAGCGAGATACAGGGAGAGATTTGACGTCTTTTAGTATAATGGTCATAACTAAGAAGAAGGTTAGGAGTAGGATTGGACCTCATTTGATATCGTATTTGAGTGATTCAAGGGGATATGGAAATCTAAGAGGAATATCTACAATTTTTATGTTTTGAGTTTTAAGATATATGGATTTAATCAAATACGAAATGAAGATTAAAGTGGCAAATTTGAATTGGAGATAGATAAGCATTGACTTTGAATTTGACTAAAGACTTTAAATAAGATTAAATCTTTTGATTATTTTCTCAATTAGCCTAAGATCTGGACAAGTGTGTATATATGTGAAAAATGAGGAGATTCTATCTAGGGAATTCCGTGTGAAACAAGAAGGAAAATCTACCAATCACTTGGTGTGACCGGATTGGTATCCTCGGGCTTATTTGTCGACTTTTAGTATCAAAATCATAACTTGGTCATATGAAGTTCAGATGAGGTGATTCCAATTCATATAAAATCCTAAGAGATATATCTAAAACTTTAATGTTATGAGTTTTTGAATATTTGGAGTAGATCGATGACTTATTCTGGAAACAAGTGGATAGTTTTGGTTTGAGCTCAAATGGAACTCGAGTTAGAAGAAATTGATCAAATTGGGGCATGTGACGAAAATTGTGATTGGCTATCAATTATTCTGAGGTCTTGACATGTGTATGAGTATGTGTCATGAGGATAAGAAGTAATCTAGAAGTTTTAGTTGACCCAAAGACATGAAGTAACATGAGAGGAAGAAATATGTCTGAATATGTCCAAGTCTAACTAAGTGAGTTACAAACTAAAGTATATCCCAACTAAACCAAGAAGTAGCCTTCTAGAACATGTCAAATGGAGTCTTCGGAGGCTTATCAAGTAACCAAATGGATAAGAAAGAGGCTGAGAGACGTGGGAGACCAAGAAACGCTGGAATGGCTTGATTCATGCATGGTTAGGTGAGTGTCACCTCATGCCTTAGGTCATCTGATATCTCTTCACCATTGATCAGTTTTGGCTGACTAAAATGACTTAATATCAGCCATTGGATGAGGATATTTGCTACCAAGTCTAGATTTTATATGCTTAGATTTAATCATTTGATTTTAGGAGGCATGACACCTCATCCCCCAAGCAAGAGGTAACCGGTCACCCTTTTAGCTGCCTCTTCTTCTCCTTTTCCTCTAAAGGGTTGACCACCCTCCTATATATATGTGTTGGTAAGTCTTATAACCCTCTTTGAAAAGTAGAACACACGCCCACTCGGAGAGAAAACCAAAGAAGAAGCCTATCTATACTATTGAACATCCAAACATCACCTAAGTGAGCTAATTGTGTGATCTTGATGAATTCTTGCAAGAGCTTGGTTCTATCATCCATTCAAGTTTTGGAGAAATTTGTCAGTATACAATTTAACCTAATCTTGGCATAGAATAAGTAAATTGATGATGAAATCATGTTTGTTGTTAGTTGAACCTTAAACCTTGCTTATATGATGTAATGAAATCCATTATGTTTTGGATGAGATTTTGTTATGGTAAAATGCTAAGAAAATTATAAGAACATAGATTTATGTTTTAATAAGTAAAAATAAGGTTTATGTGAAAAGATTGCATGTTTTAAATTGAAAAATCCTATAAGCCGTGATCTCGCTCGACCCATTGATCGAGCGAAGGACAACTATAACCCATCGCTAGATTGTCGCTCGATGTCTCGCTCGAGCGAAAGACAACCCGAGATTTCGCTTGACCCTCACTCGATATCCCGCTCAAGCAAAAGGCAACCCGAGACTTCGCTTGATTCTCGCTCGATACCTTACTCGAGCGAGATACCCTATTTGCTTAAATTCAAGATTTTTACTTGGATCTTTGTTAATGTTTTAATAAAGAAAAATTATATATGTTATTTAAGTGTATAATTGGTATGATACATGTTATAAAACCGAGTTTATCTTAGTAGGCATTAATTTTATGAATTGATGTAATGTAAATGTGTGTGCATGTGATGTATGCTATTGTGAAATATTCTCACATGTTATAAGGCTCATATGGACATAAAATATATATGTCATAAGTCTAAGTTTAAGCGTATGTTGCATTACGTCACATATATGTGTCATGAAGTATGTTTTAAGAAAATACGTTAAGAAAACTTAACAAGTGAAAAGATTAATAAGTCAGCCACGTCATGATGGGGACCAGCGATACGCCCGTATGACTGACGTACCAACACGGACCTAAGCCTGTCGAGTATTTGACGTGCCGACAAGGACCTAAGCCTGTCGAGTATTTGAAAACCGGCAGGGACCTAAACCTGTCGAGTATTTGAAAACCGATAGAGACCTAAGCCTGTCGAGGATGTGAAAATCGGCAGGGACCTAAGCCTGTCGAGAATATGAAAGCCGGCAGGGACCTAAGCCTGTCGATGATACGAAATAAGTAATACTCGATGGGGACGCATGTCGATGATACGAAACAAGTAAGATTCACAATGTTACGAAAGAAAGGAAATAAGAGTTTAAGTATGATAAAGTGGGTCCATGAAGAACATAAGTCTAAGTCATGCATAAGTCTCATAAAGATTTTTATAAGATATATGTCTCTGAGCATTGACATGTAGGATAAGTTTTTATGTCATCTATGCCATATTTTGTTGATTGTGTACTTATTGGAATTTCTTGGAAATTTCATTCTTTTATATTTTATCTATTATTCCTTATGGAATGATAGATGGTGTTGTAAGAGTAATAAATTTTCATGAGACTCAGACATTACAGGAGATTAAGAGCCCCGAGGGTCCTACAGAATACTTCTCTCCTAAAGGAATGATCTTATATATGGGATCAATGGAATAGCAAGAGTATCGGATGGCAGTAAGAGATGATATTTGTTAGAATAAAACTAACTGGGTTATGTAAATTCTGGATAGGATATGTTATGATAAATGAGATATTATGAAGATTATAGGTTTATTATGCCAAGTGATCTATTCATGCAAGAGTTAGATCTCTTTGCATTTATTGAAGAATTACCTCATTCTCTGTGTTTTGCATTACATTTAATAGTAAACTTAAGTGCATGCATATAAAAAAAAATCTGGGCATTACAATTGTGACTCATTTTAGTTGGAAATAGTCTTTTCGTTAAAAATAATTGATAGTATATAAGTAGTTTTCTCGTAGCTAGATGCGTGGAATTGTGAAGAATCTTTAACCATGTAATGAGTTGGGTTTTTCAAATTCATTAGAGAATGAAAATTATAAATACCATGGATACAGGGCCGGCTCAATAGGTTAGGGGGCCTAAGACTAAAATTTTGATTGAGGTATTTTTTAAAAAATAAAATAAAATTATTAATTTTACATATTTTTTTATTTAAAAATAATTCCTATCATTTGCCAAGCAAATCACTACTTAAGATTTTATAATACATTTTTAACTATTATTTTTAATGAACAATGACATATATAATATCTATTTCATACTTTTGATGTTCTCTTATGAGTTAATTAATATTTTTAATTAGATATTTTTTTTCTTTCCTTAAAAAAAATCCTACTTTAGACTTTTTTCGACTAACTTTCTTCCATTAGGGAGTCTTAGGCAATTGCCTAAGTCACCTAATGAAAGAGTCGGCACTGCACATATACTTTGCATTTGATGTTACACTATATGAAATAGAGTTGTGAAGAATTTATTGCCAAGTCTAAGATGGGGTTTTCAAAATCATCCAAACAAAGAATATAAAAAGTTATAGAGGAAATTAAAAGTTATTCTATTATCAAATTAGTGTATTGAGCACACCACCTACATCACTTAAATAATAAGATTTAATTTGTAAAATTCAAAATTTAAAAATTATCTTCCAAATCAAATTACACAATAAAATCAGTGAATGATGTAGAGTCCTTAAAATAGCAGTACTTTGATAAAATATCAAAGCAAAGTGCTTATAAACTTTTAAATTATTATGAATTTGAAAGTTATAAATATTGTGGATACTATGGAGTCAATGTTACACTATGTGAAATAGGTGTGAGATGAATACATCATCACTCACTTATTGACCTATGGTTCACAAGATAGGGAGTTATATATGTAGAATCTTCTATCTTTGGCCATGTAAAAAGGTTAGATTTTTATAGTCATCAAAGGAAAAAATGCAATTCCAGAAAATAAATGCTAAGAAGGCTAAATGTATTTGGGATTTCTAATTATTTTAGATTTATAGTTGATTAACACATAAATGGACGATACGATTCAATGGGCTGGTTTGTTTTCACAATTATTTTTATCTCACCTCATTCTATTTAATCATTACAATTTTCTTAAATTTCCTTACAAAATAAAATAAACAATTAAATCTTTTCAAATCTTAAAAACAAAAACAATATATTCTAAAAGAATTTTATTCAATTTTTATTTTTTATTTTAACTCATGCATAAATGAATGAGCTATAAGGGTCCCTAAGTTACAAATACTATGGATATTGTGCATTCAATGTACACTATATGTACAAATCGATGCCAGGAATATATATCCTCTAACACTCTTTCATGATTTGCAAGATATGGATTTGTGAACAATTTCACACCAAGAGATGAGTTAAAATTTTCAAAGTCATCAAAGAAAAAAAAAATGTAATGATATAGATTAAATATAAAGAAAGTAAATTGTTTGTAAACTTTTAAATTATTCTGATTTTACAAATTATAAATATTAATATGGATACTGTGCTTTCAATATTATCCTATGTAAAACAAGTGTGAGATATATACTTCATCATTCTCTTATGATTCATAAGATCGATCGAGACGAAAAGACTATATTTGTAATTCATTTTGATTGGAAATAGTCATTTTACTAAAAATAATTAATCACAAATAAGCAATTTCTTTGTAGCCATGCGTGGAGTTATGAAGAATCTTTAACCATATAATGAGTTGAAATTTTCAAGTTCGTTAGAGAAAAAATGCAAATCATAAATACCATGGACACTTTGCATTTGATGTTACACTATATGAAATAGAAGGTATATGCTCCATCACTCTCTCATTATATAGAAGATATGGAGTTGTGAATAATTTTTCACCAAGCAATTCATTGTAATGCTCAAGTTGTCATAGAAAGAAAATGAAATGTTGTAGATGACTTATCAAGAAGGTGGAATCTTGACAAACTTTTAAATTATTTTGAATTTAAAAATTATAATTATTATGGATACTATGCAGTCAAGGTTGTATTGTCTGAATAGGTGCAAGATATATATTAATCACTTTCTCACGTATTTAAAATTCTGAGTATGTTTAGATAATGAGATAAGATAAAATATTCAAAGAGGTTTGAAGAATTTATCGGCCAGCAATGAGTTGAAATTGTCAAAATCATGAAAGAAAGAAAAATGGAATATCATAAATAAGATATTAAGAAAATGTAGTGTTTCTAAACTTTTACAACATTTTAGATTTATAATGGGCTAACACATAAATAGGTGATGTTGATCCAAGGAAACCAAACTTTCAATTTGAAAATTATAAAGAGAATTTTATATATAATTGTAAGGTGTGTAAACATCGCATAATCGTTTTGAAAAAGAGTGAAGTTTACTGTAAAAAAATAATTTTTTTATGTGATTGCACAATTCACAGTTTCAAAGTGA
Source organism: Platycarya longipes (assembly GCA_036559045.1). Taxonomy (NCBI): domain Eukaryota; kingdom Viridiplantae; phylum Streptophyta; class Magnoliopsida; order Fagales; family Juglandaceae; genus Platycarya; species Platycarya longipes. The sequence continues at coordinate 29,167,574 of CM071793.1, read as the reverse complement.
TTACGTGATGATTATATAATTCACAGTTACAAATATTTTTTCTCAATAATAAATATCATTCAAGTTAAGTTTAGATATAAAATAGTATTTCAATTCATCTCATCTTATATTATTCAATTCTTACAACTTTTCTAAATTTTAATATAAAATATAATAAATAATTAAATCCTTTTAGATCTTAAAAACAAAAATAACACTAAAAAAATATATTCAAAAATAATTTTATTCATTTTTTAATTTTTATTTTAACTCATATACAAAAATGAACGAGCTATAAAGGTCCTAAGTTACAAATATTTTGGATATTGTGCATTCAATGTATACTATATGAAACATATGCCAAAAATATATATATCCTCTACCACTCCTTTATGATTTTCAAAAAACAAAATATTATATATGTTGTTTTAAAGAAAATATATATATATTTATAATTTTGTAAGATAATATTAATTTTATTTTGTGTTGGCTCCCTCTCTAAAACTTATCTTGGTCTCTCTCTATAAAATTAATCTAATTTAAAAATAAAATACATCTCATATAAAATAAAATGATATAATAACATGATGACATGTTTTTATTATAGATAAAAATAAAAATAAAAAGATGTTGAATAATTTCTAATCTATTTTTAATATATTTTTATTATGATGATATATTCTTATCATATGATATAATTTTTTAATACATAAGTTGTATTAAATATATTTTATTTTTATTATAGATCTTACTATTAAATTATTTTATACCACATAAAAAATTATATATAAATAGAACAAAAAATATTTTATATATTTTATTTTAACTTTGCTTGGCCCCGACTAACCCAAAATTTTGGCTTCGCTACTGTTTGCAAGATGTGGATTTGCGAACAATTTCACACCAAGAGATGAATTGGAATCGTCAAAGTCATCAAAGAAAAATATTGAAATAATATAGATTAAATATAAAGAACGTGGATTGTTTGTAAACTTTTAAATTATTCTGATTTTACAAATTATAAATATTAATATGGATACTATGCTTTCAATATTACCCTATGTAAAACAAGTGTGCGATATATACTTCATCATTCTCTTATGATTCATAAGATCAATCGAGACGAAAAGACTATATATTTGTAATTTATTTTGACTGGAAATAGTCATTTTACTAAAAATAATTAATCACAAATAAGCAATTTCTTTGTAGCCATGCGTGGAGTTATGAAGAATCTTTAACCATATAATGAGTTGAAATTTTCAAGTTCGTTAGAGAAAAAATGCAAATCATAAATACCATGGACACTTTGCATTTGATGTTACACTATATGAAATAGAAGGTATATGCTCCATCACTCTCTCATTATATAGAAGATATGGAGTTGTGAATAATTTTTCACCAAGCAATTCATTGTAATGCTCAAGTTGTCATAGAAAGAAAATGAAATGTTGTAGATGACTTATCAAGAAGGTGGAATCTTGACAAACTTTTAAATTATTTTGAATTTAAAAATTATAATTATTATGGATACTATGCAGTCAAGGTTGTATTGTCTGAATAGGTGCAAGATATATATTAATCACTTTCTCACGTATTTAAAATTCTGAGTATGTTTAGATAATGAGATAAGATAAAATATTCAAAGAGGTTTGAAGAATTTATCGGCCAGCAATGAGTTGAAATTGTCAAAATCATGAAAGAAAGAAAAATGGAATATCATAAATAAGATATTAAGAAAATGTAGTGTTTCTAAACTTTTACAACATTTTAGATTTATAATGGGCTAACACATAAATAGGTGATGTTGATCCAAGGAAACCAAACTTTCAATTTGAAAATTATAAAGAGAATTTTATATATAATTGTAAGGTGTGTAAACATCGCGTAATTGTTTCGAAAAAGAACGAAGTTTACTGTAAAAAAATATTTTTTTATGTGATTGCACAATTCACAATTTCAAAGTGATTACGTGATGATTATATAATTCACAGTTGCAAATATTTTTTCTCAATAATAAATATCATTCAAGTTAAGTTTAGATATAAAAGAGTATTTCATTTCATTTCATCTTATATTATACAATCCTTACAACTTTTCTAAATTTTAGTATAAAATTTAATAAATAATTAAATCCTTTCATATCTTAAAAACAAAAATAACACTAAAAAGATATATTCTAAAATAATTTTACTCATTTTTTAATTTTTATTTTAACTCATATACAAAAATGAACGAGCTATAAGGGTCCTAAGTTACAAATACTTTGGATATTATACATTCAATGTATACTATATGAAACAGATGCCAAAAATATATATATCCTCTACCACTCCTTTAAGATTTTCAAAAAATAAAATATTATATATGTTGTTTTAAAGAAAAAAAAATATATATATATTTATAATTTTGTAAGATAATATTAATTTTATTTTGTGTTGGCTCCCTCTCTAAAACTTATCTTGGTCTCTCTCTATAAAATTAATCTAATTTAAAAATAAAATATATCTCATATAAAATAAAATGATATAATAACATGATGACATGTTTTTATTATAGATAAAAATAAAAATAAAAAGATGTTGAATGATTTCTAATATATTTTTATTATGATGACATATTCTTATCATATGATATAACTTTTTAATACATAAGTTGTATTAAATATATTTTATTTTTATTATAGATCTTACTATTAAATTATTTTATACTACATAAAAAATTATATATAAATAGAACAAAAAATATTTTATATATTTTATTTTAACTTTGCTTGGACCCCTCTAACCCAAAATTTTGGCTCCGCTACTGGTTGCAAGATGTGGTTTTGCGAACAATTTCACACCAAGAGATGAGTTGGAATTGTCAAAGTCATCAAAGAAAAAGAATGAAATAATATAGATTAAATATAAAGAACGTGGATTGTTTGTAAACTTTTAAATTATTCTGATTTTACAAATTATAAATATTAATATGGATACCATGCTTTCAATATTAACCTATGTGAAAATGAACCTATGTGAAAATGAAAATTATAAATACTATAGATACAGGCCGGCTCAATAGGATAGGGAGCCTAAAGCTAAAATTTTGATTAAGGTATTTTTTTAAAATAAAATTATTTTGATTTTGATTTTACATGATTTTTTATTTAAAAATAATTCCTATAATTTGCCAAGTAAATTACCTCTTCAGATTTTATAATACATTTTTAGCTAATATTTTTAATTAATAATGACATATATAATATCTATTTCATACTTTTGATATTCTCTTATGAGTTAATTAATATTTTAAATTAGATATTTTTTTTCTTTTCTTACATGGAGTCAATGTTACACTCTGTGAAATAGGTGCGAGATGAATACATCATCACTCTCTTATTGACCTAGGGCTCACAAGATAGGAAGTTATATATGTAGAATCTTTCATTTTTGGCCATGTAATAAGGTTAGATTTTTAAAGTCATCAAAGGAAAAAATGGAATTCTAGAAAATATATGCTAAGGCGAAGTGTATCCGGGTTTTCTAATTATTTTAGATTTATAGTTGATTAACACATAAATAAATGATACAATTCAATGGGCTGGTTTGTTTTCACAATTATTTTTATCTCATCTCATTCTATTTAATCATTATAATTTTCTTAAATTTCCTTACAAAATAAAATAAACAATTAAATCTTAAAAATCTTAAAAATAAAAATAATATTAAAAATATATATTCTAAAAGAATTTTATTCAATTTTTATTTTAACTCATATAAGAAAATGAACGAGGTATAAGGGTCCATAAGTTACAAATACTATGGATATTGTGCATTCAATGTACACTATATGAACAGATGCCAGAAATATATATCCACTGCCACTTTTTCATGATTTGCAAGATATGGATTTGTGAACAATTTCACACCAAGAGACGACTTAAAATTTTCAAAGTCATCAAAGAAAAAAAAATGTAATAATATAGATTAAATATAAAGAAAGTAAATTGTTTGTAAACTTTTAAATTATTCTGATTTTACAAATTATAAATATTAATATGGATACTGTGCTTTCAATATTACCCTATGTAAAACAAGTGTGAGATATATACTTCATCATTCTCTTATGATTCATAAGATTGATCGAGACGAAAAGACTATATATTTGTAATTCATTTTGACTGAAAATAGTCATTTTACTAAAAATAATTAATTACAAATAAGCAATTTCTTTATAACTATGTGTGGAGTTGTGAAGAATCTTTAACCATGTAATGAGTTGAAATTTTCAAGTTCATTAGAGAAAAAATGCAAATCATAAATTCCATGGACACCTTGCATTTGATGTTACACTATATGAAATAGAAGCAAGGTATATGCTCCATCACTCTCTCATTATATAGAAGATATGGAGTTGTGAATAATTTCTCACCAAGCAATTCATTGTAATGCTCAAGTTGTCATAGAAAGAAAATGAAATGTTGTAGATGACTTATCAAGAAGGTGGAATCTTGATAAACTTTTAAATTATTTTGAATTTAAAAATTATAATTATTATGGATACTATGCAGTCAAGGTTGTATTGTCTGAATAGGTGCAAGATATATATTAATCACTTTATCACGTATTTAAGATTCTGAGTGTGTTTAGATAATGAGATAAGATAAAATATTCCAAGAGTTGTGAAGAATTTATTGGCAAGCAATGAGTTAAAATTGTCAAAATCATGAAAGAAAGAAAAATGATATATCATAAATAAGATATTAAGAAAATGAAGTATTTCACTTTTACAGCATTTTAAATTTATAATGGGTTAACACATAAATAGGTGATGTTGATCCAAGGAAACCAAACTACCAATTTGAAAATTCTAAAGAGAATTTTATATATAATTGTGAGATGTGTAAACACTGCATAATTGTTTTGAAAAATAGTGAAGTTCACTATTAATTTTTTTTTTTTTTTATGTGAGTCTTATATTTTATTCACTTTTTTTCAAAATGATTACTTGGCGATTGCAAAATTCGCGATTGTAAATATCTTTTCTCAAATATAAATATCATTCAAGTTAAGTTTAGATATAAAATAATTTCATCTCATCTCATCTTATTTTATTTAATTCTTACAACTTTTCTAAATTTTAATATAAAATATAATAAATAATTTAGCATTTTTCAAATCTCAAAATAATAATACTATTAAAAAAATAATATTCTTATAATATTTTATTCAATTATCAATTTTTATCTTAATTCATCCCATCTCAATTCACTATCTATACAAACCGTCAATGCTATACCATGAGAAACGAGTGTGAGGCCATGGATACCCCTATCACCCACGGACAATAGAATGCAATATTGGATTATGCATATGCATCAATATATTTGCATAGTTATAGACAATATTTTTACGAGTTTGAAGATGTATTGTTCACTCTTCAAATCTAATTTTCTCTCCTACCGCAAATGTTATTTTATTATTCATTCTACCAATGTTATTTTATTAATCACTCTAATTAGAAAAAATATATATATACATATAAATAATTTAAAAAATAATAATAATAATAATAAATAATACATATATTTTTAACCTCAAAAGTGCATCCAACGTGTGAATTTCTTTTTAATGGCAAAATAAATCTCCAAACAATGTGATTTTGATAAAGAAACGACTAATGTTAATGCTCCTTTAAATAAAACGAATCGTATCTATTTAGCCTAAAATATGTGAATCGTATATATAGCCTAAAATATGAGATGAATAATTAATGAGTCCTTCAAGAGCCATAGCCCGGGATTCTCGACTGGGATCCCACTTGTGTAAATCTTTTTTTTTTTTTTGTGCCTTTTGTTTTTATCTATTTTTTTAACATTTTTAAAATTTTTAAAATGTTAAAAAAATAACACAATATCATTAAAAAATACATTTTTAATCATTTTTATAAAAAAAATATATAAAATCATAGTCGAAATTCCCAATCAGGAAATCAGGAATCCCGGTCTTCAGCTTTATTATTATTTATAATTCATTGAACTTGTCAATACGAAACAGTTAAAACACTTATTATTCTACATTACTATTCATATACCAACTTTTTTTCTCAGATATTTTTCTCAGACATTTAACAACTTGATGAAGTGGATCAGAATATGCTTTTGGATCACAGTCTCTAAAATAGATATGTGATAATATTATGGCCAACAATGAGTTGGAGGGAATTGTCAAAAACGGATCAGGGTATGGACTAAGAGCATGAATCATAAAGGGGGTGGGTGTGGAGTGCGTGGTCCTCTTGGATCTTTTTCAGCGAATTGGTTTCCACGAAAAAGCTTCCTTTTCTTTTCAGTCTTCTCATCCTACCTTTCCCAGAAATGTCGACACCGTGTGAACATTTGTTTCATCATTGTTGTTAACCCAACGTGCCTAAATGTTTTGAGTTTAATTATCTTTTCACCCTTTTTTCTTTCCCGCCATAAAACTGATGCCATCAACGACGTGTCAAATATGAAAATATGACGTTATAAATATTTATATATATATATATATATACATATATATTCTTCAAATAATTCTATAAAAAGTTGATTTTAAGGAGATAATTTTGATTTTAAAAAAAATTCCTCATTTTCAACCTCATTTTCATGAATCTAATGTATTTTATTAATTTGTTTTTAATATATGATTTTAAAACGAGGTTAAATATGAGATAAAATATTTTTAAAAATCGAAACTAATTATTCATGGATTCTCTAAAACTGACTCGCTTACTAAAGACTCTTAATAGAAAGTAAAATGATATATGTTATGCCAAGTTTTGTACAAAGACAACTCCGCCCAATGCCATGCATCATGATTCATGCATGTATGTTCGATAATAAACGAACTGAACTTGGGGTCCATGAATGCATGCATGTAAAGTGAATATTAACGTGCAAAGCCTAGTATTTTATAATTCATCCATTTCAACTGGAAAAGCGCCAAAAAGAAATGAAAAAAATGGTACGGCCATTCTCTGTGATTACACTAAGAGCCAAAAATGAATGAAAAAAAAGGTCAAATATATTTGAATCTTATCATCAATACTCATCAACAAATTGTATTTGTATACTAATTCTTGGGTCAAAAACGATGTCTCAGACCAACCAAAGGGAAATGGGTACGTAGAAGTTTCTGTCCAAGTGTCTTATTATAAGTAGGTTCTATGTATTGGAAAAGATTGGATTGGACTTGATCCGATGCATAAATATTATTCGCGTTGGAAAGGCAAAGTGGGCTCGGAAGCTGGGAAAAGAAAAGGAGATATCCTTAGTTAGTACCTACATATATGCATGCATGTTAAATTATTAATGTTAAAATGTTACCGACAAGTTTAAGGTAGCTTATTATTTATTTCATTAAAAAGTTTACTTGTTACTCTATTTATTGTCACACAACACACACATTATTAATATGTAAGCCGCATGATGTCACATTAATTATCACAAAAAATTATTTTGTTTTCTTATAACTATAATAGATGATCTTATGGTATAGTTTTATTACACATAAGTTGGTGTATTAGCACATGACTACTTATAGTCAGACTAATTATAACTAAAAGAAAAAATCAATAATTTTCTAGCATAGTTAATACGAAATACTTTCACACCAACAGTGTGCTGGATGTGTAAAAAATCAAATTTATAAATAAATTTACGCCATAAAATTAAATAACTTTGTTAGTTAAGCCAGTATGGAATATATACGTGATTCTCTACACCATTGACATGTCATGACTTGTCTTGCAAAACGATTTAATTTAAATTTTATTTTACTAATTAAATTATGTTATGTCAGTCAAATGAAGAGTATGTCCTTATTACAAAAAAATTAGGCTATTGTAATAATTTTATAGCAATCAAATAGGTAATTATAATATTTTTATGTCTTAAATAATCTATTCGACCTTACACTTATGTCAGACATATTAGTCTCAACCACGAAAAAATAAAGGAATTAAATACTCCTAATAATAATATTTGTAATAGGCTTGTTCATCCGGGTTGGGTACAACCTGGCCTGGTTTAAAATTTTATTTATTTGTTAATATTTTTAAATTTTATTTTTTTTAAAATGTTTAAGAAAATTTTGAATCCGAATTTCGGATTCTCAAATCCAAAATTCGGATAAACACCCTTAATTTACAAGTCGATGCAAAAAAAAATATGAGTAGTGGGATTTCTTAATTATATTTTTCACATAAATCAAATCGGCTATCATATATACAAACATGTTTTCTATACCTAGGTGCGGCTGGCTTTAGAGTTACTTTTACACCAAATACTGCCACGAGATGGGCACACTTCTACAGTGGAATGGTTTTTACCCTCCACGAGCCCACCCCACGGCCACCACGTTTCTCAGTCTGATTAAGGAAAGTTAAGCTCTCCTATATTTAATGAAATCTCGAACTCTTAACCCTCTATATAGCCATTTGGCCGTACCAACGGTCATGATTTCTTTTCTTCATGCAGTGCCACGTAATCAAAGGATGCAGACATTTTCTTCGGCTTGGATCAGTAACTTGGTACAGAATCACGGACCTTTACAGTATAACTCGCCATTTTTTTCCTTCTTTTGAAAAATAATATATATAAGAGGAATATATAACCCAGAAATGAAGACATACATGAACGCATTCTTATTAGTCAGAAAAATTGACAGATTTGAATGCGCGAAAACATTGTATAATTGACAAGGTTACGTCATGCAAAATTCATAAGATTACGATATGTGGAGAGACTAATGAATCTATGATTCTGGAATTTGTTAGAATCTTGTATATATTTATAAAATATAAATAATTCTTTTTACAATCTATATTTAGTAAATTATATTGTAGTCCACAAAAAAATACTTTTATTTTATGATTAAATGAAATTTTTAAAATTTTTTATTTGTAAATAAGGGTATTTTAATCAATTTTATTCTAAAATAAATTTTTTTTATTTGTTTATTGTTTAGACTGTAAAAAAATCCAATTTTTTAAATTGTATATAGCATTACCTAGACAGGCCGGAGACCAAGACTGATGAAAACGATGGTTTTTGTGTTAAATAATTTTTTTTACCGTCTATATTTAATGAATTGTAATACAATTCACGTAGAAGCGTTATCATTTAATGATTAAATGAAATGAAATTTTTAAATTTCTAAAATTTTTATTTGTAAATAAGAATATTTTAATTAATTTTATTTTAAAATAATAATTTATTTATTTATTTATTATTTGGACTAAAAAAAAATACATTTTTTTAAACTATATATAACATTGCCCTTTTGTTTGTGTTTATTAATAAGAATCTCACAGACCCACTATGTAAAGGGCTTGAAAGTTGAACCTCCTTTGTCACCACCCTCCGAAGAGCCACGTGCTTTCATCATATTTTTACAGGTTTGCTTCTCTTTAGGCGACCCTACTTGTCATTACTTTAGAATCCCTCCTCTTAATTTGTTGTAATATTTCAATTGAAATTCCCTTCTTTTCCATTGTTTATGCACTTATCCGAATTGGGTTCCAGTTTTTTATTCATCTAGGCTTGGCATTGATGTAGAGGGGGTTAAATATGCAGGTGTTACTGCGAGCAGAATCTGTTTGTTCTTAGTTCTTAAGCCAGGGAATTTTGATCTTTTTGGGTTCGTTTTGGAACTGGGGTTCTTTTTGAATATGGATTCAGGCCTAATGGATATCTCCTTAGAGATTATCAATGTAGCATTTGTCTTTACGTTTCTGACATGGGTGTTGCTAAACATTTGGAGACAGAGGAGAGATGGCGGTGCTGTAAATTTGGAATGCCCACCAATGAGAGGTTTCATTGCGACTACTGTGCTTTCTAACTTCATAATCTCAGCTTCCTATCTTGGCTTTGCCATGTATGAATATTGGAAGAGTAGGATTATCCCTTGGAAATCTGTCATCGTTTTCATGACTTGGTTTCTATCAACGTTGGTAACAGTTTATTCAACGAAGAGAATTCTAAGAGGAGACAAAAGGTGGCCGTTGGTCCTTACTGTTTGGTGGGTCTTTTCCGGCATCTTTGATTCACTTTTACTCTCCATTTATGTGATTACCTATGTGAAACCCATAGATTTGCCATATCCTTTGCCAAAGCCAAACACGGTTGATTTCGCACCCTTTCCTTTGGTTATCCTTCTTTGTTTCAATGCTTTACCAAGGAGTTGTAGTGTTAGGAAACGCGAGGGTATAGTAGCACCTTTACTGCCAAAGGAAAATGAATGTTGCTCTCATGATGATGGTTCTTTCATTAGTGCTGGAATTTGGAGCCGACTTACCTTCTTGTGGCTGAACCCGATTTTCAAAAGGGGTCGAATTCAAAAACTTGAATCGTCTCATATTCCTTCAGTTCCTCATTCTGAAACAGCAGAGTATGCTTCCTTGTTGCTCGAAGAATCGCTTAGAAAGCAGAAATTTGAAGCTTCTTCGTTGCCCAAGGCAATAGCTGATGCCACGTGGAAATCCTTTGTCAAAAATGCAGCTTTTGCAGGTGCATTCCTGGTCACAAACATCCCCTGAATACGATTTTTTATTTTTGTTCTGTTTCGAGATTTTACATGGTTTTGATCCATTTTTTCTCTTTTTGGTAGGAGCCAATACAATTGCATCCTATACGGGGCCCTTCCTGATCACAAACTTTGTGAATTTCTTGTTGGGTAAAAATAATGATTCAGACCTCCTCTATGGTCTCATTCTCGCATTCATATTCTTCTTTGCAAAGACTGTAGAGTCACTAACTCAAAGACAATGGTATTTTGGTGCTCAGCGCATTGGCATACGAGTACGGGCAGCTCTGATGGTATTGATTTACAAGAAGTCTCTGTCAATTAAATTTGGTGGTTTAAGCAATGGTAGGATTATAAATCTGATCAATGTTGATGCTGAAAGAATTGGAGACTTCTGCTGGTACATTCATGGAGTTTGGTTGCTTCCACTCCAGGTCATTTTGGCCCTGATCATACTTTACAGGAACCTTGGTGCTGCCCCCTCCATTGCTGCTCTTTTTGCCACAATTTTAGTGATGTTATGCAACACACCTTTGGCCAATATTCAAGAAAGGCTTCACTCAAAGATCATGGAAGCTAAGGACTCGAGAATCAAAGCAACTTCAGAGACCTTGAAGAGCATGAGAGTTTTGAAGCTGTATTCATGGGAGCCTACATTCTTAAAGAAGCTCCTTCATCTTAGGGAAACCGAGAGAAGCTGGCTGAAAAGATACCTGTATACTTGTTCAGCAGTTGCCTTTCTCTTTTGGGCTTCTCCAACTTTTGTTTCAGTTATCACTTTTGGTGTCTGCATTGCATTAAACACGCCGTTAACAGCAGGCAGAGTCCTCTCAGCTTTAGCCACTTTCCGGATTCTACAAGAACCAATCTACAACTTACCAGAGCTCATTTCCATGATTGCTCAGACAAAGGTATCAATTGATCGTATCCAAGAATTATTGGGAGGAGAAGATCAAAAGAAACTGATGCAATATCATACTTCAAAAGCATCCAATTTTGCAATTGAAATTGAGGAAGGAGAATACGCTTGGGAAACAGATGATGAAAAATTAAACAAACCTACAGTCAAAGTAATGGAGAAGATGAACATAGTGAAAGGTTATAAGGTCGCAATTTGTGGGCCAGTTGGATCAGGAAAATCAAGCCTACTCTCTAGTATACTTGGTGAAATCCCCAGGATTTCTGGAGCAGGAATCAAGATTTATGGGAAAAAAGCCTATGTGCCTCAGAGTGCTTGGATTCAAACCGGTACCATAAGGGAGAATGTGTTGTTTGGCAGGGAAATGAGCCAGGCCTTTTATGAGGAGGTATTGGAAGCCTGTGCGTTGAACCAGGACATCAAGATGTGGCGGGGTGGAGATTTGAGTGTAGTTGGAGAGAGGGGGATGAACTTAAGTGGAGGACAAAAGCAGAGGATTCAACTGGCAAGAGCTGTCTATAGTGATGCTGATGTTTATTTGCTCGATGATCCTTTCAGTGCTGTTGATGCACATACCGGAACCTATTTGTTTAAGGTAAGATACACTATCATTGACTCCTATTCATTTTTTTAGTCATTCACCATTAAATGGATTTTAATACAACTTTACTATTTTTGCAGAAGTGTCTTATGCAACTATTGTCCCAGAAGACTGTCCTCTATGCTACCCATCAAATGGAATTTCTAGATGCTGCAGATATTGTTCTGGTAAGTTCTCATAATATACTTGATTTTCATGTTCTTTAAGAAAACTAAAAAACAATCCTCACTACAGATGGCCATTTTCACTAAAAAACAATCTCTTGCTTGTAATTGCACATTTTCATAGGTGATGAAAGATGGAAGGATAGTGCAGTCAGGAAAGTTCGAAGATCTTATTGCAGATTCCAACGGTGAACTTGTTAAACAAATTTCTGCTCATACAAAATCAATGAACCATGTTAACTCGCAGCAATATGATAAAAATCGCATGTCCTTAAGCAGCAGAACCTGTCCTATAAATCAGATAGAAATTGCACAGGAAAATTTTGAAGGGCTCCTGAACGGTAGAAAACTTACAGAGAGAACTCAAGGAGAAGAAACAGAAACTGGTCCAGTAAAATGGAGTGTTTACTCAACCTTTATCACCTCTGCCTATAAGGGAGCTCTAGTTCCTGTGATCCTTCTCTGTCAAGTTCTCTTTCAGGGACTACAGATGGGCAGCAATTACTGGATTGCATGGGCAACAGAGGTAGAAGGCAGGGTAGGTAAAAAGGAGTTGATTGGGATATTTGTTTTGATGTCGGGTGGGAGTTCAATCTTCATATTGGGAAGGGCAGTTTTTCTGGCAACTATTGCTGTTGAGACTTCTCAGCAACTCTTCTGTGGAATGATCACATCAGTTTTCCGAGCACCAATTTCCTTTTTCGATTCAACGCCTTCAAGTCAAGTCCTTAATAGGGTCTGTTTTTCTGTTTATGTGGAAGTCCAAAAGATTTAAGCTTTATTTGAAGCTTTTATGAAAACTCCAGAATAACTTTCTTTCTTTTTAATCATTGCAGTCTTCTACAGATCAAAGCACAGTAGACACAGACATTCCATACAGATTAGCTGGATTGGTATTTGCTCTTATTCAGCTATTAAGCATCATCGTCCTTATGTCTCAGGTGGCATGGCAAGTCTTCCTTCTCTTCCTTGCCATTCTTGCAATCTCCATGTGGTATCAGGTAAGAAAGTCCTTAAAATTTTTGTTCTGCCCTTTTAACACCCTCATCATGATTAAACCAATTTATCTAGGAAGAAAGTCTGCAGCAGCTTCACGCACCATGTAATGCTCAAAGAATAAATAATATGTGCAGTACTTAAGCTTAATGAACATAATCATAGGACCTGAGATATTTTGAGATATTTTATTTTAATCATTGAAGTTAATCTATCTTACATGCCATAGTCTGTATGCACACTAAATAAAACTTTGGTGCTATTCCTACTTTCCTCAGGCTTATTACATTACAACTGCAAGAGAACTTGCCCGAATGGTTGGAATACGTAAGGCTCCAGTTTTACATCACTTTTCAGAATCAATTGCTGGTGTTGCAACAATTCGCTGTTTCAATCAGGAAGATCGCTTCTTGACACAAATTCTGAGTCTTATTGATGACTATTCTCGGGTAGCGTTTTACAATTCTGCCACAATGGAATGGCTGTGTGTTCGGATCAACTTTCTCTTCAACCTGGTGTTCTTCCTTGTTCTGATCATCTTGGTGTGCCTGCCTAGGTCAGCTGTTGACCCCAGTAAGTTTTTCCTGTCCCTCTTCTTATTAACAAAGTAACAAGGGAAGAATGTGCAGTATTTGGCAACAAAATAAAACTCAAAGGAGGATAAAAACTTAAGTTTTATGCCTCTTCAAATTAAAACTTTCAATCCAAGTATGTGGAAATCTAAACACGATCAAATATTACCCGGTTATATCCGTTATAGAAGGCCCAATGGATCTTCTCCTCCTTTTATTTTCCAGTAGCAACTTATAATCTTGATATTGTTTCAACTCATACCATTAAATGTCAGTGTAGAACTAATGCATTGGTTGATCTATTTCAGGCTTGGCAGGACTGGCAGCAACCTATGGTTTGAACCTAAATGTTCTTCAAGCATGGGTGATATGGAATCTGTGTAATGTTGAAAACAAAATGATATCAGTTGAGAGAATTCTTCAATTTACTAAGATACCAAGTGAAGCACCTCTAGTGATTGAAGATTATAGGCCAAAGCCTGAATGGCCAACAGATGGAAGAATAGAGCTTGAAAATCTTCATGTACGGTATAACCCTGCTCTCCCAATGGTTCTCAAAGGGATCACTTGCACCTTCCCGGGAGAGAAGAAAATTGGAGTTGTGGGCAGGACGGGAAGTGGAAAGTCAACTTTAATTCAAGCTCTCTTTAGGGTGGTCGAGCCTGCAGGAGGACGTATCCTTATTGATGGAGTTGATATATCCAAAATTGGGTTGCAGGATCTAAGGTCTAGATTGGCTATAATACCACAAGAACCAACATTGTTTCAAGGAACTGTGAGAAGTAATCTGGATCCTTTACAACAGCATTCAGATCAAGAACTTTGGGAGGTTGGAACTACTAGATAACACTCTTTGGCAAAAATCTTATAAAGCTTCTCTCAATATATTATTTTTTTTCTTTTCATTTTTCCTTCTTTCCCATTAACATAACTTCATCTCAGGTTCTCAAGAAGTGTCATCTAGCAGAGATAGTGAGACAGGATCAGAGGCTTCTCGATGCCCCAGGTATAGAAACTAGAAAATAAATGATGCTAAGTTGCTCTTTGTTTCTTTTCCCTCTCTTTCACAAGGCCACTTATCTTTCACTGTTTGGGTTTTTCGTTGTGGAATTTGGGGAATGCAGTCGCAGAAGATGGAGGAAATTGGAGCGTTGGACAGAGGCAGCTTGTTTGCCTAGCCAGAGTGCTCCTCAAGAAGAGAAGAATTCTGGTGTTGGATGAAGCTACTGCTTCTATTGATACTGCAACAGATAATTTAATTCAAGAAACAATAAAAGAAGAAACAAGGGGATGCACCGTCATTACTGTTGCTCATCGAATAAATACTGTTATTGACAATGAATTGGTTCTGGTCCTTGATGAAGGTATGCTAAGAAATCCAATAGCCATTTTAGAAATTGGAAGGATTGATTTCCTGGGCTTTTACATATATATAAAATTGCAGTTGGTACTTTAATGATAGTAAGCATTGAAGTAGGTAACCTATATAGACACGTACCTTTAAATAAATATGAGTGAGATTAGCTTGTGGATCTGTCTTGAAGCCAATACAAGACAGCCTTAGTAATTATATGTTGATCGTTTTATAAACAGAAATCAAATTGCCATCAAGACTGCTTTCTATGTAATTCCATAAACTGTAAAAAATTTGAAACACGTCCCTAAATCCGAATCATATAGATTAGTGTCACCAATGTAAGACTGCATACATCATTGAATTGATCTTATCTTATTATTGCTGCTATTATGCTTAACACAGGCAAGGTTTTAGAGTATGACTCCCCAGCTCAGTTACTCGAGGATAATTCGTCCGCATTCTCGAAGCTGGTGACTGAATTCTTGAGGAGATCATCCAAGAGTAACTTTCATAGAGATCTGTCTTGAGGGAGAGCGGAGATTCGTGTTCTTATTGCATGGTATACAATCACACCTATATCACAATGCTCCGAGATTCAAAAATCGACACTGACAGTGACAGACAGCACCAGCTCTTCCAACTGAGATTCAAGATACCCCACAGGAAACAACAAAGTTTTGATCATATATGATAACATTGATATGGTACCTTGTCGCATTGCCAAAGTAACCTGATAGTGTACACATAGGCCATAGAGTTGTTGCTTTTTGTCTCATGAAATTTGGTGTCCTACCATTATGATTGGAGAATCCATTCATTCCCATTCCTCTACACGCTATACTTTTATACCATTAAACTCCAAGTGCCTTTGTTTTGTGGTCGACACTGAGAACTAAAGCAAGAAAGTTGTCAGTACAAAACCAGAAATGTTCAGTTGAGAGGTGGGGAAAAAGTAATTACAGCTCAACCATGTGCGTTCCACATTGTGTGTATGAATGAATCATGCTGCGTGTCTTAATGAGTGTCCAATCCACGGAAAAGATTCTCCAACTCCATGCTCAGAAACTCCAATCAATTGATGGTCACAGCCTTTTGCAAAATGCCCCGAAATATCAGTCATATTATTGTTGTAGCCAAAGCTGATAAAGGCGTTTGCTTTTTATTCCACCCAACATGAAAGTCAGGGAATCGGTACTGCAGATTCTTATATATATGGCTCAAAGCAGCAGGACTGATATTAACAACACAAAGGATGGACTCTACCATTTAACTTAAATTGGGTGCAGAGATAAGAGTTGAAGATAATATATACTTGCACCTCAGATTACAAAAATCCATTTTTTTAAAGCTGCATATAGTTGTAATTCATATGCTAGATTATTGTAGTTTTTTATATAAGAAAAATGCTACTATACCACTTAAGTTATGCTGCTCACTTTGCCCTATTGACGTGGCACCATCATGTGGTGCCGTGTGGCTTCGGAAGTCATTTTGTTTTGAATCTATTTTTAAAGTAAGCCACAATGCAATCCATGGTGGTGTTAAATTAATAGGACAAAGTGAACGATATAACTAGAGTGGCACAGTTGCAATATTATTAAAAAACACATATATAAAAAAATTAGTAGTAATAAAAAAAACAAAAAACAAAAACTGTTACCACTCCCTCTCTTATTTCTCTCCCTCTCACCAGGCGACTTCTGGCCTCTCTCCTCTTTTCGACCACTCCTTCCTCCCCTCTTTTCATTTTCATCCTAGTTAAAAGTATTTGTAGTTGTTTTCAGCACATTTGTAGTTGTTTTTCTTTATTCTTCTGGTGGCTCCATCCATGGCCGATTTACTGCCTTCCGACCATAGATGGACGACATGTGCCCCCCTCCTAGCTTCCCTAGGCGCCGATCTTCTTGGACATGGTGGAGTTTCGTCCTTACGCGAAGCACATTGCCCACACGTGCGGCCCTTACCGCAAGTGAAAGCCCCGCACCGCCGTGTTTTTGGAATTTTTTGGCCACCACGCACGGCCTTTTCGGGATCTCCAACCTTGGATCTTTAACATCTGATTGAGTTATTAAATTCATTAGTGGCGCGTGGCCTTCACGCACCACCTCCGCCGGTTTCATTCCCTCGGTGGCGATTCGTCTATGGATTCAGATGCTACGTTATGTTCTTGCTTTCCACAACCAATGATCAAATGAAAATGGACATAGCGGGTTCACAAAATCAGACTAGACTAACACGATGCAGCATACTTCCATTTGTTGCACCTTCCAGCCGCAGTCTTATAGTCTGTTTATCAGACTATGTAAAAAGGGTCTCCAAACGGTCTTCCTTTTACGAAAATTGGGTAGGAGCAATTTTTTTGTCTCTGCTATCCCACTTTTAATTTCTTTAATTTCTTATGCTGCATTGTATGTTAGTTTTTTGAAATGATTGTCAGGGACTCTCACTAGGAGTGTAACCGGTCCGGTTCGGTTTGGTTTTGAACAAAATTAAGAATCGAACCGGTGCTACCGGTTTTACATTTCTTAAAACCGATTACGCCCCGATTGTCTTCCAAAATCGGTAGTACCGGTTTTACTGGTTCGGTTCGATTCTGGTTCGGTTTTCCGATTTTAATAAAATGTTAATTTATAAAAACTAATTTGAAAATTCTTTTTTATTAAAAAAATTGTAATCCATTATAAAAATCTGTTTTAATAAAAAAAAATCTCTTATATAAAAAAAACTACATAAAAAAAGCTGTTATAAAATAAAAACAGCTCTATAAAAAAAACTGCTCTATAAAAAAATTTGTTTTAGCAAAATTTGTTGTAAAAAAAATCTGCATTAAAAAATTGCTTAAAAAAAGTTGTTCTATAAAAAATCTACATTATCTCATATATAATTATAATTTATATTATTATATATAGGATAGAACATATTATATAATAATACTAAAAAAAAATAAAAAATATAACAAATAAATAGAATCGGTCCGGTTCGGTCTGGTCCGGTCCATTTTTAAAATGGATGGAACGGGAACCGGACCGATATTATCCAGTTTTTCAATTTCTGAAACCGGTACCGAACCGAAATGATCAAAAATAGGCATTTTCAGTCCGGTCCAGTTCGATTTGAATCAGTTTTCGAATTTTTCGGTTTAAATTTATACCCCTAACTCTCAACCTATTTGAATTTGTATCTTGTTATCCTGTAATTTTCTAATATACTATGCTTGCTTAGGGGAAAAAAAGCATATATACTTATAAAAAATGTTGTTTATATTAAATTTTGTCAACTTCAATCACACTTATTATATAGTATACTTTAAATGGCTACTATTTTAAGTAGCTAATATCTGAAATCACTTTAAATGAGGCAAATCAACAATCCTGGAAGGTAACCAATGAAAAAGAAAAAGCTTTCAATCAAAAGGATATGCCTTTTTTTTTTTTTTAGGAAGATGCTAGGGTACAATTCACTCTCTAATTTCTTATAATTTGTATAAAAAAATAATAAAAAATATAATTAAAAAAATTAAAAAAATATAATAAAAAATACAATAAAATTATAAAATGAAGAAAACATAATAAAAACACAATAAAAAAAAAGATGATTTTGCCTAATGGAAATTCGGTCTCACTCAGCTTCCGCTATCGCCGACGGCAGTGGGCGGTGCCCACCAGCAACGCTAGGGGCTACAAGAGAAAGGGGGGGGGGGGGGGGGAGGGGGGAGGGGGGTCGAACCAAATCCCAAAATTTCCCTTTTTTTTAATGGATTAAAAATTAAAATAGTGC
Organism: Platycarya longipes; assembly: GCA_036559045.1. NCBI lineage: Eukaryota > Viridiplantae > Streptophyta > Magnoliopsida > Fagales > Juglandaceae > Platycarya > Platycarya longipes. The sequence continues at coordinate 29,148,659 of CM071793.1, read as the reverse complement.
ATTAGATTTGTCTTTCATCTATTCCCCGATTTTAAAACTTTTTACACCATTTGTTTTTAACTTCTCTCAACGTTATAATTTCTCTATGGTACCATGTTGCTGATAGGCGATGAAAATAAGCTATCTCAACCCTAAAAATAAACTGACACCTGCAAAAATAGTAAAAAATAATCTTAAGAAAATAAAATAAAATAAAATGGGCTAAGACCATGTTTGCTTGGGTGGCACCAAATTGGCATATCCAAGCATTATTGAGAGCACTGAATGGTCTTGCCATTTTCAAGTCTAAAATTTGAATTAAACTTGAAGTTTTGACTAATGTCAAAATTATTAAAGATATTAATCTACATTAGACTATCCATATCAAAGTTAAAATAAAAATAAAAATATTATATATTTTAATAATAATTTTTATTTTTTGGTCATATTATGCTTAAATTTAATGTGTATCATATTGAGTTTATTCCATGTTAGTTGTGGAATAGATTAGTTGCCAGTTTATAAGTGTGACGGAAAACTCACCTCTCAAAACTAACTTTTAAAATTGAAAAAGATCTAAAACCACCCAACATTTGTTACGTTGGTTTCCATACATACTCGGATAGTCCCCTAAGATAATATTGATGCGCCACATTTCGCCATTTAATCGGAGAATTCAAATGTTTGTAATCACTTATATATTGCATTTTGCAATATCAATTTGTCAGGATTGCCCACAGACTAATTGGGTGAATGAGATATTATCCAAATACATCCTAGTATTGGGCTTATTTCATTGGGTCGTAACTATTATTCTATTAATTGGCCCAAATCTTGAGTAGTATGTTAGGTATCCCGTGCTACATCGATCATATTCTCTCATGAACCAACCAAAAGCAAGCATTGAATTTTATGAACAATCTGGAGAGTTGCCCTTAGCATTCTCATAGATTGATTGAAAATAAAATCTAATAAAAATTTGAATAATAAACTTTATTTTCAAACCATATTAAATTGGTCAAAAGTCAAATATATTAGTTAAAATGAATAATAAAAAAAAATCAAATATAACCAATTAAATATAATAATCTAATTTTTGTTATGAAACTTAAAGAAAGGAACTACTATTGTAAAAGAGAAATAAGAAACTCTCTCTGAAACTCTTAAGAACTGAAACTTTCTTTCTCTCTATATTTTCTTATGAATTTCATTACAACTGAAGCCCCTATTTATAGGCTTTGAAGTTACTATGCAAGTTACTATGCAAGTCACTATGCAAGTTACTATGCAAATTTAATATAATAGTGGTGGGGTCATTCACATTATTTAGTGGTGGGACAGGGGGCGGCTGCCGTCCCTCCACTAAATTCATTACACTCCCCCTTGAATGACCACTCATAAGGAATCTGCCTCGTTAAAACCTTGCCAAGTAAAAACCCAGTGGGAAGAAAAACCAATGGCGAAGGAAAAAAAGTACAGTCTTCTTATGTATCCACAAGTGCTTTAAGATTGCCTCATTAAAACCTTGCAGAGGAAAACCCAGTGGGACAAAACCTCAGCGAAGGAAAAAGAGTACAATCAGCACATTTACTCCCCCTGAAAAGTGCATGACAAAAGATCTTTGAGTCTTCGCATTCCAATGTTATGCACAATCTTCTTGAATGTGGAAGTTGGTAACGCCTTTGTGAATAAATCTGCCAGATTATCACTAGATCGTATCTGCTTGACATCAATTTCACATTTCTCTTGAAGTTCATGAGTATAAAAGAATTCAGGTGAAATATGTTTGGTTCTATCACCTTTGATGTATCCTCCTCTGATTTGAGTGATACAAGCAGTATTATCTTCATATAAGATTGTTGGGCTATTATTGATCATAGGAAGTCCACACTTTTCCTGGATATGTTGAATAACTGATCTCAACCAAATACACTCTCGACTTGCTTCATGAATAGCAATGATTTCTGAGTGATTTGAAGAAGTAGCAGATAGTGTCTGCTTAACAGATCTCCATGATATGGCAGTATCTCCATAAGTAAATAAATATCCAGTTTGAGATCTACCTCTGTGTGGATCTGAAAGATAACCTGCATCTGCATACCCAATCAACTCTGGACTTGAACCACGTTGATAAAATAATCCCATATCAACCGTACCATGAAGGTAACGAAGGACATGTTTAATGCCATTCCAATGCCTTCGAGTTGGTGCAGAACTATATCTTGCAAGCAGATTAACTGAGAATGTAATATCTGGTCGAGTGCAATTTGCAAGATACATCAAAGCTCCAATTGCACTGAGATATGGTACTTCAGGACCAAGAATTTCTTCATCGTCATCACAAGGACGGAATGGATCTTTCTTCACATCAAGTGTTCGAACAATCATTGAAGTACTCAGAGGATGAGATTTGTCCATATAAAAATGCTTTAGGATTTTCTCAGTATACATGGACTGATGAATAAAAATTCCATTTGGCAAGTGCTCAAGCTGCAGGCCGAGACAAAGTTTTGTTTTGCCAAGATCTTTCATTTCAAATTCATTCTTTAAATATATAGCGGTTTTTGAGATCTCTTCAGGAGTTCCCACAATATTTAAATCATCAACATAAACCGCAATAATAACAAATCTGGATTCTGATTTCTTAATAAAAACACATGGGCATATAAGATTATTCTCAAATCCTTCTTTCAATAGATATTCGCTTAAGCGATTATACCACATGCGCCCGGATTGCTTCAACCCATATAAAGATCTTTGTAGTCTGATTGAGTACATATTTCTAGATGTACTTGTAGATGCTTCAGGCATCTTATATCCTTCAGGGATTTTCATATATATATCATGGTCTAAGGATCCATATAAATATGCAGTGACCACATCCATCAACCGCATTTCTAATCTTTTTGTAACAACCAGACTAATCAAAAATCTAAATGTGATTGCATCCATAACGGGAGAGTATGTTTCTTCATAATCAATCCCGGGTTTCTGCAGGAAACCTTGTGCGACAAGCCGTGCTCTGTACCGCACAATTTCATTTTTCTCATTACGTTTTCGTACAAATACCCACTTATATCCAACAGGCATTACACCCTTCGGTGTTTGGACAACAGGTCCAAATACTTCTCGCTTTGCTAGCGAATTTAGTTCAGCTTCAATAGCTGTTTTCCATTTTGGCCAATCATTTCTACGTCGACATTCTTCGACGCTTTTTGGCTCACTTTCTTCATTACTTCTGGTAATGTCAAGGGCCATTTTATATGAAAATATGTTGTCGACAACAGTTTTATTTCTATCCAGAATTTCTCCAGTTTTCATGAAATGTATTGAGATCTCATTATTTTCAGGTACCTGTTCCTCTTCAGGAGAAAACATTTCATGACACACCTCTTCAGGAGGTCCCTTTTTAGGAGATTTATACTCTTCAGGAGTTTCCTCTTCAGGAGGTTCTGGAATAGAAGATTTGAACTCTTTAAGAGCACCAATTATATTTGTAGCCTGTATTGTGGGTACGTGTTCTTCAGGAACACCAAATTCATTTTGTATTCTTTTTCTTCTGGGAATTTTGTCTTTTGCCCCAATAGGTCTTCCACGCTTCAGGCGTATTTTAGATTCACCTATTGCTGTTTTGACAATTTGTCCTTCAGGGACTTCAATCCTTACTGGAGCATTAACAGCAGGAATATAAGATTTTACTACACCTTTAGTGTCAGTAAATACATCCGGTAATTGATTTGCAACATTTTGCAAATGAATAATCCTCTGAACTTCCCTTTTTACATTCATTTGTAGGAGGATCAAAATGAGACAGGGTCTTATTATCCCAAGTAATATCTTGTCGTGCTTCAGGCACCGATTTTTCTTTACCCATTAACGGAAAATTTGATTCGTCAAAATGACAATCTTCAAAACGTGCTTTAAACATATCCCCTGTAAGGGGTTCAAGGTATCTAATAATGGATGGAGAATCAAAACCAACATATATCCCAAGTCTACGTTGAGGACCCATTTTTGTACGTTGCGGAGGTGTAATTGGAACATATACAGCACATCCAAAAGTACGAAGATGAGAAATATTTGGTTGTTGACCAAATGCAAGCTGTAATGGAGAATATTTATGATATGCAGATGGTCTAATGCGAATTAGAGATGCTGCATGAAGTATAGCATGTCCCCAAACAGAAATAGGTAGTCTTGATTTCATAAGTAAAGGTCTAGCGATTAATTGAAGCCTTTTGATCAGAGATTCAGCTAAACCGTTTTGTGTGTGTGTATGGGCAACAGGATGTTCAACATCTATTCCTATTGACATGCAATAATCATCAAAAACTTGAGATGAAAATTCACCTGCATTATCCAATCGAATGGTCTTAATTGGATGCTCAGGAAATTGTGCTCGTAGTTTAATTATCTGAGCAATAAGTCTAGCAAATGCAACATTTCTAGTGGAAAGAAGACAAACATGTGACCATCGACTAGATGCATCAATTAGAACCATAAAATATCTAAATGGTCCACTTGATGGATGAATAGGCCCACATATATCTCCGTGAATCCTTTGTAAAAAGGATGGAGATTCAACAATGACTTTTGAGGGAGATGGTCTGATAATCAACTTACCTTGTGAACATGCAGAGCACGGAGATTCATTGGGTAGAAATATCTTTTGATTCTTTAAGGGATGCCCATGTGAATTTTCAATAATTCGTCTCATCATTATAGAACCCGGATGTCCAAGGCGATCATGCCAATTCATAAATACTTTAGGGTCAATGCACTTCTGGTGCATTACCACATATGATTCAATTGTTCTCATTTTTGTATAATACAATCCAGAACATAGAGCAGGCAGTTTTTCTAAAACGAGCTTCTGGCCCGATATTGTTTTAGTAATAAGAAGATGCTCTTTACTGCCTTCATTGGTCGTTTCAATATGGTAATCATTACGACGTATATCTTTGAAACTTAATAAATTTCTTCTGGATTGTGAAGAGAATAGAGCATCATCAATACAAAATTTGGTGCCATTAGGCAACACAATATAAGCTCTTCCGGAGCCCTCAATTAAATCCGATGAACCTGATATGGTATGGACATAGGCTTTACTCAGTGTTAGATTTTGAAAATATTTCTTTTCTTTGAGAATTGTGTGAGTTGTAGCACTATCAGCCAGACATATATCTTTATCATTCAACTCAGAGATAAAATGCTCATCAATGTGATCCATGGTTCTACAAAATATATAAAAACTTTTATTACAGATAGAAAGAAAATACATTAATTGAGTGGAACACTTCCATCTCCAATTAAGTGTTCAATACTACCATCAGGATGATTAAAGAAATCAGATACATCAAAATGAGTAACGTCTACATTTACTGAATCTAATAAATCATCTGATGGTTCTACTAAATTTGTTTAATGCACTTTATTCTTTCCTTTAATAGAAGCTTGATATAAATCAGCTAAGTGCCTGGCCGTACGACAGGTACGTGACCAATGTCCAATCATTCCACATCTATGGCACACCTCTTCACTTTTCTTTGAAGAATTATTCTGGGGATTTTTACCCCTTTCTGAATTGTACCACTTCTGGTGATATGGTATATCCCTTTTAATGTTGTCATTTCTATGACCAACATTTCTATAATTTCTTCTACCACGTCCACGTCCACGTCCATGCCCCCGATTTCTTCTAAAGGATGCACCATTCACTTCTGGGAATGATGCAAACCTATTACCATTCACTTCAGGGAATGATATTGAGCCAGTAGGGCGTGACTGGTGGCTTTCTAATAAGAGCTCATTATTTTGCTCAGCTACTAGAAGACATGATATAAGTTCAGAATATTTCTTGAACTTTCTCTCTCGATACTGCTGCTGCAGGAGCACATTCGAGGCATGAAATGTAGTAAAAGTCTTCTCTAGCATATCTTCATCGGTGATTTTCTCACCGCATAATTTTAATACTGAGCTTATTTTAAAAAGTGCGGAATTATACTCACTAACACTTTTATAATCTTGCAACCTCAGGTGCATCCATTCAGAGCGAGCTCTTGGGAGGATAACAGTCTTCTGGTGTTCATACCTCTCCCTTAAACTGTTCCACAAAATATAGGGATCTTTTACCGTGAGATATTCAGTTTTCAATTCTTCATGAAGATGGTGGCGAAGGAAAATCATTGCTTTAGCACGTTCCTGCAGGGATGCTTGATTTCCTTCTTTAATAGTTTCTCCCAGGTTCATTGCATCAAGATGTATTTCAGCATCAAGTATCTAGGATAAATAATTTTTCCCAGATATATCAAGAGCAACAAATTCCAATTTTGTAAGATTTGCCATTTTCTACATATATAAATAATGAAATAAATATGTGTATCTCAAAAAATATATTTATAAATTCACACAGATAATTATCAATAAAATATATTAAAGATTTCAAATAATATATTGAAAAACTTACAGAGGAATAAGGCCACTAGCTTCAGAATTGGTAGAACTTTCGTGCTGATAACGTGTTATGAAACTTAAAGAAAGGAACTACTATTGTAAAAGAGAAATAAGAAACTCTCTCTGAAACTCTTAAGAACTGAAACTTTCTTTCTCTCTATATTTTCTTATGAATTTCATTACAACTGAAGCCCCTATTTATAGGCTTTGAAATTACTATGCAAGTTACTATGCAAGTCACTATACAAGTTACTATGCAAATTTAATATAATAGTAATGGGGTCATTCACCTTATTTAGTGGTGGGACAGGGGGCGGCTGCCGTCCCTCCACTAAATTCATTACAATTTTTATTTTATTCTTTGTCTTCTTTCTCTTTCTTACTTTATCATGATGTTGGAAGAAGCTTTTATGATGCTTTACGTTTTGTTATTGATTGTAAGGAAATACTAAAAAACAAATATGCAGTTGGCAATACGCTAATTGTGTCGATCTCTAGGTGATGTTTATTGCGGCCTGTATACATCGGGAATAAGTAAAAATAATTTTTTTTTAAAATATTGATTAGTAATTTAATTTAATATAATATAATTATTAATTATTTTTTAAAACTTATAATTTAATTAAAATATGATTATTAATTAACATATAATAGATAGAATAGTCAAATATGATAAAATTTAATTATTCATTATTCGTTATTATGTATCTTTATAAATAAATAATCTAATATGAAGATTTGATGTGAAAAACCAACACAAAAAATTAGTTATATTATTTTATTGTTATATTTTAAAAAAATAGATATTACAATGTGGGGATTTAAAGCATTCTCATTGGAAAATTCAAAGTTAAAACTTCAAAAAATACAAATTTACACACATATCAAAAGATTTTTGTCACATTTGATCAAAAATGAGGAATTTGTACAAATTTTTAATTTTACTATTCACTTTTGAAGATAAAATGTACTTTTATTTCCTTCTCCCACTTTCTTCTTTTTATTTTTAATCAAATATAACAAAAAAAATTTGATATGTGTACAAATTTGTACTTTTTAAAGTTTAACTTTAAATAATCTAATGGAATGCTCTTATGTAAATAGAATAGCCAAAAGCTAAAATAGAGATTATATTAACTAAAAGTGTACTTTAACAATGACCAATCTAATGAGAAGTACTTTAGTACCTTTTTTATAAACAATATTCGGTGCTAGGCATTACTTTGAATCGGGTCCTTTCATCACGAGAGACGCTATGGTTCGGTCCGGTTTTAAAAACCCAAAATACAGCTCTCCAATAAGAGTAAGCCACATCACTCACTTCAGCAAACTCATAATAAGCTCGAAATCCTTCAATAAAATCATATGTTCGATTCCCTTAATTCATTCGGTGAAGCAGCAAATCACACGCAGAGGAAATCACATGGAGTTTAGATCAAAACTAGATAAGTATTTGTCAGAAGAACGTGCAAAAAAATATTCAATTTTGATATCTTGAATTGGTAGAGAGTTAATGCTACCAATTATCTCGTTCTTCCTAAGGTAACACGTGATGTATTAGCCATCCTTATTTCCACTGTTGCCTTGGAGTCTGCATTCAGTACTGGAGGACGCATCTTGGATCCTTTTAAGAGTTTATTGTCTCTAGAGTCTGTTGAAACTCTTATTAGCACCCAAAATTGGTTAAGGGCCAAATCTGTTGACATCCAGGAGTTAGAAGAATACATAGAGTTGATGCAGCTTAAAGATAAGTTTAAAACATGAAATATTTTTTTAATACTATCTAACTTATTTTATTATATATTTAACTCAATTTTTTTAATAATTTTTTAGATGATTATCTAGTAGCTTTATCAGGGTGTGAGTCAGTCTTTCCATTCATGCTGAAAAAAATTAGAGTAAATGCGTTATTACTTGTGTGTGCATTACTTGCAAAACTTCTGAAATTTTAAAAATTTAGTATTCCACTTGTTTCTTGGCAGCACGAAGTACTCTTCAGGGAATGGTCAAGTTAATATTTTAAATAGAGTTGTGGGATTAGTCACCAATTCAGATCAAAATTTGAGTTACTCTGCTACCCCACTGGCAATTCAAAATATTGAAACTTGTTTCATTTGCTTTTTTAGGTTACGTTTGGATGTTGAGAATGTTTGCGAGTGTTTGTAAATAGTAATAAAAAGTATGTAATAATAATAATAAAATATTAAATAGTAATAAAAAAGTGATGAATAGTAATAAAAATAAGTAAAAAATAATAATAAAATAGTGAATAGTAATAGAAAATATTTGAGAATGTTTGGAAGTATTTTATTTCCAAACCTGCCTTACTCGCAGTGAAAAAGGATTTTGAGTTGGCACGTCGGCTTGGAGGGAAACGAAGGCCCTGGTGAGAGCATTGTACAAGTAGCAAGACCATTGTTATTGATTGTGAACATTCTAGCGGAAAATTGTAACTTTTCTTTGACAATAAATATCTTTTTGTAGTTTTAGCACTGAAATTAGGAAGTAGGAAGCAACCTCACTTTCTTTGATGGTATGCCATATCATATAATACAAATAGACCAATAAGCTTGTGATGGGATACCGGCCTCTAGAGGTTACTAAAGTTATTGAGATGAAATACAAATTGTAGTGTTAAAAATTTTACGCAACTATCCAAAGAAATATGTTTCTTGTTCTGCTTTAGACTCTTTTTTAACATATAATGCATTATATGGTGTTGCACACCAATTCGTATCTTCTTATGTGACCAATTTTAGCCGCTTTCAGTGAAACTCCAAGATCTCCTTTGCCACAAATGCTTTTAATAAGCAGTAATGTGAAATTCTCATTTTTATTGAAGATATTAAATTTTTTAAAGATTTATTTTGTTAAAACTTAAAAATGTAATAATTGTTTTAATAAATATAAGCCTTCCAAATAAAAAAACTAGTTTCAAATTCAGAAATGGATCCTGCTTTTTTAAAACTCGAAATTACATGGGTTTCGGCTCGGATTTAAAATCTAATTCCGGTTTTGGATATCCGGATTTTCGGACCCAGATTTAAAACCTGATTCCGGGTCAAGATACCCGAGTTTTCGGATCCAAAATTTGAGTGCACACCCCTACCCTCAACCACTCAACCATCACTTCACCGCTGGCCTGTTCATGAAATCCGACCCTGACCAAATTCACGCCATTTTTATAGCTCTTGATAGAAGAATTTCGCGACGATAATCTCTTAAACCCTTTGTTGTTTCTCAATCCTTCAACTAAATTCACGCCATTTGTATAGTCTCTCCGTCAGATTTTATGATCAAATATTAAACTCCCACTCCCTTCAATTCCAATCTCAGACTTTGCGAAGCACCGGTTTCTAAGAGAATAATTGATGAAGTATTCACGCCGAAACCCTAGAGGCTCTGGCAATATGAATTTGATTCTTAGTCGTTGAATTTCTCGACACAGCAAAGTTAGGGTTCTCTTTGTATATGTTCTGCCGCGATGAGTCCTATTCAGAATTTCAAACTGCCCTCCCAGAATCTTATCGAGCTCGACATTTGTACCTCTCTTTCTCTATCACTCTTACATTCCCTCTATGTCAGTGTGATACAAAGTTGTATTTGCGTATTATATTTTTTTGTGTTTCTTTTTAAGACAGCAATTCAGCAAAGGCTCAGATGGCAATTGATGTTCAGGACAGTCTCGAAATCGCTCACACGGTCGAGTACTTGAACTTTCTGAAATGCTACTTTCGGGAGTTCTCGATTATACTTTTACAGATTACGAAGCCACATTTGTTTTTATTTTTAAATTACAAATGAAAGAAATGATAGTTGCTACTTGACCGAATGAGTTGAGGGCTAATCGAACAGGTGAGTTTGCTGAAGGATTTGGTGTGGCCAAAACTAAAAACTTATTATGAGTTTATTGAGATGGGTGACATGGTTGATTCTTATTGGAGGACTTGGACTTTTAAAACCCGACCGGACACCAGATTAACTATTCGGTCACATATTATAACAAATTTGAAACCAATGCAACCGGCCTTCGGGTTTTTTTTTTTGTCTTTTTTCTTAATCAAGCATTAATTAACATAAAAAATCAAGTCACATGAGAAAGAGACAGAGCTTGTCCCAACAAATACTCCATTACAATAAATATAATCTAATAAATAAATAAATAAACAAAATTACGTTAGGGAACTAAAAATTCAGTCTGCAGAAAGAGCACTATCTTAAATGACAATTTTTAACAATTCCATAATGAGAAAATCTCATTAATAACCAGTCCATCTTGGTTTTCCAACAAGACAAGCACCAATAAAAATTAGGCACATCATCAATTTATGAGAGTAATTATGCGTTGTCTACCCTAGACGCCTTAATCAAAGGGTAATATTACATGTAATCTAAAAAATTGAACTCCTTTATAGTCCAAATAAAGGTAAAATTAAAAAATCTAATTTATGAGAGTCAATTTACAAAATAAAATTTAGGAAAAGACAAATATTAATTTTTTATATAATCTATTTCATAAAAATACATTTCAAAATTTGATTTTTATCAAGTTTTAAAAATTCTGAGGAGGTCAAAGCCTCTCAAGCCAAATGGTGGTTCCGCCCCTAAATCCAAGTAATAAACAAATAGAGAAATCCCTATTTTAGAATAAAATTAATTAAAATAAATTTATTTACAAATAAAAAACTTTAAAAATCTGAAAAATTCATTTTATTTAGTCATAAAATTGAAACGTATTTTATATAGATTGTAATGCAATCCATATTTGATGGACTGTAAAAAAATTATTCTTTAAACAATGACCTGCCAAATCAAAATCTAGGCGGCCATCAAACCAGTATGTTAGGAAAAAAATATCGCTCATTGATTCCGAACAAAAAAAAAAAAAAAAAAGTGAGTATAAAATTATAACATGTGCTTCAAGTTTTGCATTCCATGCAATTATTAAATCACAACAAAAAATTAAAAAAAAAAACTTGCTATACTATAAGAAAGAAGGTCAGATATAACTAATCGCATCGAAAAAGATAAAAAATGACCAAATTGATCTGATCCTTTTCGATATATTAAATTGGTTATATCTGACTTTTCTTTTTTTAGTGCTAGTTTGAATCAACTGACAATATTAAGCTTCTGGTTCAAAAATGAGAAATCGGTAAAAGTAGACATCCGGTTATTCTCAGTAGAAGGAGGGTTTTAACAATTCGATAATTGGTTGTGGTACACTACAGTTTGTTGTTCTAGAATGTTTAAAGAAGAGACGACATCCCCAAACTCAAGATCTTCTATTAGGAAAAGTAATAAATAATATGGTTGGATAGATGGTATCGACAATTTCTACTCTGTGCGAGAAAGAAACATACAAACATGTTACATGATCACCCCGCTCATGCTTATGTCTCTCTCTATGAAACGTAGGACTTAGAACCAACTTACTTAACAACTAAAATTTAGGCCTCATTTGATTACTTAAACTATCGTCTTGTCTTATCTAATTATTATAATTATTTTAAATTTTCACATAAAATATAATAAATAATTTAACGTTTTTAAATTTTAAAATAAAAATTAAATTTAATAATATTTTATTTAATTTGTATCTTTTTAACTTTCATCTCAAAATCTCATATGTCTAATCAAAGAAGGCCTTAAATGGCCACCCCTTCTTCCATTATTCTAGAAAACGTATTATTTTTCTTAAGTTGTTAGGAAATAAGGATTTATTATTTTTATAAATTACAAATTTCTAGTCTTCTACGCATATTTCTGAAAATCCTACTATTTATAAATTAAACATATGACTTAAAATTTATTATAATTATTATAGAAAAACTAACACATAATAAATAGTTGTACGTTATTGAACATGTGAAAAGAATTTGAGCCCATTTTAATATTGAAAAATTATATTTATAATTGTAGAATGCGTAAATATCATGTATTTGCTTTGAAAAAAGTGAGTCAATGTGAAACGCACATGAAAAAAAACTAATTTTTTAGGAAAATGTTATTTGTCTCTATTTAGGATCGCTACTAGGAATCCTAATTTTTTGTTTTTTCATTTTTTTTCATATGATTTTTAAGTAAATATTTTTAAATAATGTTGTAATTTTCTTGTATTTTTAAAAAATATTTTAAAATGTTAAAAAGTCATGTAAAAAAAATATACTTACTTAAAAATCATGTAAAATAAAACTAAAATAAAAACAATGAAATAGGGATGCAATAGGATTCCCAAAATTGGGATCTTTAGCATCGCCCAACTTTTTAATAATGGACTCTACTTTTTTTAAAAGTAATTACGCGATGTCTATGTATTTTACGATTGTACATAGCATTGTTGTTTAATATATGAAAGGAAATGCTATATTGTCCTCTAAAAGTGATCACTCACTTTGATTATTAGTGCAAAAATGTGCTTTTTTTCAATATATATTTTAAATAAATTACTCAAGCAATCAAAGTGAGCGGTCAATTTGGGATACAATGAAATATTATTTTGTAACTCGGTTGTAATAACACTAATGTTGTGTTTTGTATGTCTATACAAAGTTCTACAAATTCGAATCGGGATCTTTATCTATGAACACAAAGAAGAAGATGGGCTCAAGGTTGTCCGGAGAACTTTCGATGTCTTAAATAGTCTTACGAATTTTTAGCATTAGCTTTAGAATAATTTTGTTTAGAGAGAGTTCTTTGTACCTGAGGTATGACTTTTATATGCAATCCTAAGGAACATTCTATCTTCCATGTCAGTGTTAATTCGTCCCGTTGATATCTACCTTAATCAGGGCTTTCAATGTGACGTGGTGTTCCAAAACGATGCATTTAATATAGCATGGCTCCCTAGGCATGTCCCGACAGTAAGTGAACGACACGGTCACTTATGGTCCCTTTGTCAAGAAATGGAGGATCGCCCACGTCCCCCATGTGCCTACTAACGTAAGTCCTTCTATACTAGATGCAACAGGAGATGTTAGAGTCAGCACATCTCATATGTTCCCGTAAGCATGGCTGCCTATAGTGAGCCTTTGCATGATTTGATATAGATTAAAGGGTTGGACCCTTCAGATAACGCTGAAGTTGTTGGAGGGGAGAGCCTGGGTCCAGATGGGTAGGGGTGTCAAATCATGTATTCAGATGGTGTTGTGTCATGTCACGTCATGAATATCCAATAATATAGATTGACTTGAACCTAACCTGCTAAGTTAAATATGTCAAGTTTTCAAATCCTAACCTAACTTATTTAGATAACGAGTCATGTCATGCAATTTGTCTTAACTCGTTTAATAACTAATTAAAAATATGTTAACATGATACGACTCATATAAACTAAATTGTTTCATGTAAATGAGTTAACTATAACATATAACTTGTTTGACCTAATTAACACAATTTCATGTAAAAGTTAAAATCTATATTTATTATTAATCACAACATCTTAAGAAATATATTTCAATATGTTTCTAATTAAAATTATATAATAAAACCAATATTACAAACTCCACAATAACAAATATGAGAATAAGTCTAAAATTACAATTCCAATAATAAAAATATAAGTATATTGAAAAATACTAATATTATAACTTGACAATAATAAAGTTTTAATTTTGAAATAAATTCTATATGGGTCAAAATAAATTGATTTTGTGTGACGCAGGTCGACCCATTATTAAGCCGTTTATAAATCATGTCTTAACGAATCAATCTATTTTGACCTAAATTCGTTAACATCAAATCCAAATCTAATAATTTCGTATTGTAATCATATTGGATTTATAGGTCATGTCATATAATACCACTCCTAGGAATGGACCTCAATTGCTGGATGAGTTAGTTATTAGTAGTGTCGACATCAACTGATGCTTGTGAGGAGGCATCCATTCTCCCGAAGTTACGGGACTATTAACACGAGTTCTTTAGATAGAGTTATCTCGCGTTTCTTGATATTTTTTACCTACCCACCATTACGTCTTTGAGTGAAGAAGATAATGGTTTTGTATAGAAAGCCTTGAGTCATGTTCTTCGCTCTAGACTATCATTATTTCATTTTATTATACTTATTTATGGGTTCTAGTACCAAAAATCAAAAAAATAAATGAAATTGAGAATTGATCAGATAAGGACATGATAATAAGAAACAATATAGAATTTTTTTTTTTAATTATTTTTAGCACTTAACTTTTTCACGTATTCCCAAGCTTGGCTAACGTGGCCAAGCTTGGGAAACAGCCCTCCCAAGTGGGATACTCAGAGTGGGAAACAGCCCTCCCAAAACTGGATATTCGAGTCCTTTTGGTGGTTCTGAGCAGCTGGAGGGTGAGGCCTGGGCTGCCCTTGGCCTCAATGTTTTGCCCAACCCAACTATCATGGGTTGGGTAGAAAATATCTTTACCAATAACTTAGTATAGGATAATGATATCCTTGCACATCTTTTACTACTGCTTTACTATATAATTTTTTTTTTCTAATAATTTTTGAATTTGGATTAAAACTCTCATAACATGATTTTATTGCATAATTTAAAAGAAAGTAAATTCAATCAATTAAGGTAATCATGTAATTTAAATAAAAATATATTCAATTTTATTAAAATTATCATTTTTTTTTTGTTTTTGAGTCAATTTTTATAAATTAAATTGTTTTTAATTAAATCATATAATTTCGTTAATTGATTCAACTTTTTTTTCAAATTATACAAGAAAGTCATGTTCTAGAACTTTTAATCGACATTTCACATAAAATAGATTAAGAAAAAAAACAGAAAGAGAAATGCTATGCCTATGTTTTTTTTTTTGTCTATTATTTTAAGAGTAATGTTACATACAAATAGATTTGTGAATTAATCTGTATATCATTACCTTTTTTTTTTTTTTTTTTTTTGGCTGTAAAACATTCCATTCATTACTTACCCAGAAAAGGAGTATATTCTCCCATAATTTGAAATGAAGAAAAATGTCCGCAATTAAGTACAAACTCTAGAACTCAATGGCTAACAAAAAGGAAAATAAATAAATAAATAAAAGAATAGGAAGTTCTATAGAACTGTTTAATTTGCATTTGTCGGAGAAATAGTATCCAATTCGATCCTCTTTGATGACATGCATAACCGTGAAAATCTATTTAGGAATTCTACTTTCTCCAATCACAAGAGAACCCAATTTCCTGGCCATGAGTGTAAGAAAGATTGGTAATAAGAATTGATGAAGGGCTTAAATTTGCCGTCCACTTTTACCAGTACCTTGACAATGTGGATTTGGTAACTTATTTGCGTGTAGTTCGAGATCGAGGCCGCAGGACTCGTGCACGGGGTCGCAAAAGCTACAGTAATATCTGAGCGGAATATTGGCTTCCAAGTCAGGACTGTTCAAAAGATTTTGAAACACGAGAAGTTAAAATGAAATATTTTATTTATATTAAATTAAATTAAATTAAATTATATTTAATTACTTTGAGTGCCTAAGGTGAAAAGTTTTTGTTATATTTTGTTTATTATTAATAATAAATTTATTTAAAGATCCTTTTTGAGAGTCAATAAACTTTTCTATTTTTTTTTATAAGTTTTCATATCTAAATGCATATTTTCTATTAGACATATTTTATAGTAAAAGAGAATAATTTCTATTATATAAATTCTACTATGCTTATAAATATTATAGAATAAAATAAATATTAATATAAAATAATTAAACTTGATTTAGCAAATAGACTTTACTTTAATATAATAAATGAACTCCACTTTTATATAAAATTGTTAATCTGCATAATAAAATAAAATATATTAATATTAATAAACAAAATAAAATTAATTAATTAATTAATATTAAGGAGGAAAAAAATACAGATTGAAAAAATCAATTTAAGAAACACATGAGTCATGTATAAATCTATGAACTTGTTGAATTATGTTGCGTCCGTAGTACACATGAATAGTCAAGCCGGTTCAAAACGTCCTACATTTAAAAAAAAAAAAAAAAAAAAAATTCAGAACTTTCTAGTGACAAGCGTTTGCAGTTTACACTCCTCACTCCAAGTGTCAAGTCTCAACGACAGTATAGTATAGTAACACTAATGTGGCTTTTTTTTACCACATAAAATACATATAAGATTAAAACTGAAAAATGAAATAATAGACGTGAAACGGTGAAAGATTTTAAAATTACTTTATCTTCCTGCTCACTACCTTCTTCGAGTTCGATAGTGAATATTCGAAGCCTCAAGTGAGGTGCAGCGATGTTGATGTTGCGATGTAACGTTGAGAGCGATCTCGAAGGCAAATACAAGTAAGATAGATCAAAATATAAGAAGAATTATAATTTTAAATTAAAGATTGAAGTCGAGAAATGAAGTAAAATCGTCATATATAAACGGTGAATTTTCATGTTTTGATTTTTTTTATAGATGAATTATAACATTATTTTTTAGCTATGAAGGTATAATTATTTATTATGATTTTGATTTTTCCAAGTTTATTATGGCTTTTGATTTTCCCAAGTGAAATCAAATCTGCAAAGTATTTAAAATCTGTTGTTAAGGTTTTTTTTTTTTTTAACAAAATGCGTAATTGGTTTTTATTAATTTTTAAGATTAATTAATTTATTTCAAATATTTTTTAAAAAAATTTTTAAATAATATATTTTTTTAATATATTTTTTAAACTTTTTCATTAAGGGCCTTAGGCAACCGTGAAGTCTTAGGCAACTACCTAAGATGAGCCGACCCTACTTCGAAGGTGAAAACTGAGCGATGACGAGCTTCTTGAGGTCATCGATGATAGATGTAACCTGGGCCAGGGACATATGCAAATAGAGGCCATTTTTTAGGCTCTTAATCTTATCAACCCAATCTTGCATTCAAGAGAAACAAGAAGAAGAAACAAAAAGAAAGCAAATAAAGATGTAGATGCCGATGGAAAATGCCGATTGAGATGGCGACAGACCATGGCAATGGAGAACGTCACCAGCTAGGATTTGTTTGTGTATCAATACATGCCTATTGGGTAGAAGTGTAAATGATCTAGTCTAATCTGCGAGCGGAGGTGGGGAGATGGACCAGTTCCATCCTAGACCGGATTGAATTCATTACAAGTCCAATTTAGTTCGATCCAATTCAAGAGGGGTCCACTCAATCCAACAATTTATTTTTAATTTATTTTTTAAAAAAATTAATAAATTTTTTTATTTAAAATAATAAATTAAAATTGAGTGACTTATTAATGTAGATTATGTAACTAATTTAATTAAAAAAAAAATATTTTATATGGTCAACGATAATAAATTATATGTAAATTATATTATTGATTTATATAATATTATACATTTATACATATATTATAATTTATTCTATAATTCTTATAATATATTAATATATACTAGTACCATATATTATTATAGTTATACATTAAAAAGTTTAATAATACATATAACTAATAAATATACTAGTAGTATTACTAATATACTATATGTTAGTGATAAATTGATAATAGTATATTAAATAACAGTAACTCTTGTTATTTATTACTAATACTCTATGTAGTTAATAAGTTATAATTATTTAATACTAACATATTAAGTTATCTATATTATTACTATTACAAATTTATATATATGCTATAATTTATACTACAACTTTTATAATATGTCAATATATTAATATTATATACTACTTATAGAAAAATATATTAATATTATATACTAGTACTAATATACTATATATTATAGTTAGCATATTATAGTTATACATTAAAGAATATATATAAATATATTTTTTTTATTATTATTGTATTAGGTCTTGTTCGGTCTAGTTTAGGGGAGAGAATCACTGGATCGGGATTAGACCGAATTCATTTAGTCTAAATTTTTTTAGACTGGACCAAATCATGCCCCCAATTCGGTTCGGTCCAATCTAGTCCATCCAATCCAGACCGAATTTCTTACACTACAATTATGGATTGATTATATCTTCTATTTTAAGAAAAATGCTATTCATCCAGATTTTGGGACTCCATTTTGTGTCTCAATATCTTTTTTTTTTAGGTTTTCCTATTTTATAATTAAGTAAATGTTTTAATTTTGTATTTTTAAAAAATATTTTAAGATATTTGTTTTGCATGATTTTTTTAATATTTTAAAATATTTTAAAAAAATCAAAACATTATTCAAAAATATTTACTTAATTATAAAGTTAAAAAAAACCTAGAAAAAAGAAAATTGGGACCCAAAAAATCCCAAAATGTAGACCCGTAGCACTACTCTTAAAATTTGGCTCTTTATCAATCATATTAAATAAAGATTTGAGAAAATATTAGGAGCATCCAACAACTCATTGTACACACACATGAGCAGTATATATGTACTGTTTATATACGCTGTTCATATGAATATGTGTAATGATTATTAGATTCTTCCTAGCATTATTCATAAAGGTGTATATTAATATGAAAATTACTTATAACTAAATTTTTCCTTATTTTAATCGGTACAAGAAAAAAAAAATATATTTTTAAATGGAAAAGTAGTATCGGCCATTGATGAGCTGAGGTCGGCCAGACTCCCAGTCTAGTCGTCTACAGCAGTTTCCTCGACATCGAAGAGCCGATCACTGCTCTTTACGTGCAAGGCACGCAAAGTAGGCATTGGAACCCTGCTTAAAGAGACGGGTGAGAGACCAAACTCTGAGAGGGTGAGGCAACAGCAAATAGTGAGGAAGGAATGGAGAAGGGAGTACCCAGAGTTGGGGTGGCGGTTTTCTTGTTGAGTGGGAAAGCTATTCTTTTGGGTCGGCGCCGCTCATCCATCGGCGACTCCAATTTTGCTCTTCCAGGCGGCCACCTCGAGTTTGGTTAGTTTCTCATTTATGTTTTGTCAAGTTTCTGGGGATCCTTGCAAACAATTTGTCCAATTCTTCCATTATTTTTTCCTGGGTTTCTCTTTTGCTTGTTAAATTTATGCAATATGAGCTTATATAGAGTTGAATTGGATTTACATGCTCAATCTTACATGGAAGGGATGGGATTTTGATTAATTGATTGCAAAGAAATGCTATCGCGAGTTATTATTTGGGTCAAGTCAAGTGTTTGTCAATTAACATTTTTTTTTTTATAGGCCTTGTAAAATAAAATTTCTGTTTGCGGAATTAATTATTTTGATCTTATTAATCCCTACATACTAATAGAC
This sequence comes from Platycarya longipes, assembly GCA_036559045.1. Lineage (NCBI taxonomy): Eukaryota > Viridiplantae > Streptophyta > Magnoliopsida > Fagales > Juglandaceae > Platycarya > Platycarya longipes. The sequence goes on along the minus strand of CM071793.1, from coordinate 29,129,049 downwards.
GCTCTGTAGAGAAAGTATTTAAATTGTTGATAGCTTGATCTTCCTCCCTTTGCTCCTCTTAGAATGCGGTACTCAATGGATCAGGTGTAGAATTATTTACAATTGAGTTGTGAGGAAACTTTACTTTGGATACAAAATGCTAATAAAATGATCGACTCGGACCGCGATCTGGGTATCTCAAGGACCTTCTTGGTAGCCATAGATAGTTTCTTAGTCGACCTTGATAAGGGAAACTCCTTGTCAAGGACTGTGCACCTTTGGGATTAGTCAGGATACTATTCCCGAACGCCCGGTGCCAATTAAAAAAAATGGGAAATGCTTTAGCCATAAAAAGATCTCACAAAATAAATCCTATAAACTTATGTAGTTTATGTGGTTTGTTAGATTGTAAAGTTAATGTTATTGTAAAGTAGATCTAATAGACTATATGAAATCACATTAATTTGTGAGATTTTTTTTGTGAGATTTTTTTTGTGGCTATAGCAATCCTCAAAAAAAAAAAATTATATATTAGGCAGCAGCTAAGATTCACGGCCAACAATGATCACTCACTGTAATACCATCGTAGGTTAAAATATTTGATCCGTTTTCGAAAAAAGAAAAACCACAATCAATGCAAACTCATATATGAAAAATATTCAGACACATACCTCACTCCAGTTAGAGCTCTTACTTTCACGATTGTATTGGTGTCAAGATTTCTCCACTTATTCAATTACTTTCAATTTCCACTCGTGCATTTTCAGGAGAGAGCTTTGAAGAATGCGCAGCCAGAGAGTTGAAAGAAGAAACTGGATTGGACATTGATAAAGTAGAGTACTTAACTGTCACAAACACCCTGTTTCTTGAGGAACCAAAACCATCCCATTATGTTACTATCTTCATGCGTGCATTCTTAGCGGATCCTAACCAAGCGCCCCAAAATCTTGAGCCACAAAAGTGTGATGGTTGGGATTGGTATGACTGGGATAATCTCCCTAAACCTCTGTTTTGGCCTCTTGAGAAGATGGTGAAAGAGGGGTATAATCCTTTTCCAATTGACTAGAACTAATTCATAGGGATCCTTCTATGTTCTAATTGCTTTTTGTCCAGTATGCGAAGATTATGTATGCATGTGAAACGGCTAGGCCGTGAAAACATAAGTCGGGTGCTTTCAGTCTTATTATCAACTTGGTCTAAGATGTGTTTCCCTTTCTCTTATTAATCTTGCCTTCTCTTGCCTGCTCTTTCCTCTTATTTTAGTGATTGTGCGGCTTCCTGATTCCATTCTGTTTTCTAGTCTACTCTGCTTTGAACACCTTAGAATCTACATTCCATGTTTAGCAGCAATTACATTTTACTTATTTTGGAAATAAATAGAATTACATTTATCAAGCAGGTTTTTCAAGTTGGCTTGATTTATTCACAGTTATTGAGATGGCATTTATAAAGAGCAAATATTATCCACTGTGGCTGCAAAACCTACAACAATTATTGAATTATAGTGTTATTATTCTCCCGTGGTTGCAATTCACATTTGTATCATCACTATCTCCACCAATGGTATGATGAATTGACATAAAAAAAAAAAAAAAATATGATGAATAACTGTTTCAAGGAGAGTCTGAGACCTCTCCGAGTCTCCAACCCAACCTCAGTTTCTTTTATCCATTATCTTTGACGAAGTAGAATGGAAGGAAGGTTGAGGAGCTTTTACATCATTGGTCAATGCAGCCTGATCAACAATGTTCCTCATCTGGGTGAACCTTAATTCTTGGATGTTATTGTAATTTCCCAAGACTATCATCTCTCACAATCAAAATAGAAATGAAGTACTTTATAATAAGTAAAAAGAAAAAAAAAAAAAGCTGTTTTAAGGTAGGTAAAAGATACCAGTCCCTGAAATTGGTTCGATGTACATGGAGAAAGGATCCTTTCCTATTACTTAATACATTAAAATAAAAAAAAAAACCCGTACATTTCTGCCACTACTTCTCTTATCTCATCTCCTTGCCTGCAGAGAACCAGAAATTTACTTCACATTGCTCCAGGGAGAAGTCCTTTACCCTTATATCTGTCCTCTGCATTTATTTATGATTGCATCTCTGCTAGCAGATTATTACACCCCGGATAAGAATCAATGAATACCAAGAAAAGCATCCAGAAAATGATATTAGCACACTTTGTGAGTTCCTCCACAGAATTTAAAAAGAGAAGGACATGGCAGAATTCTACTGATCTGCATATCGAATCCATACATTTTATGATAGCGATATACGGCCTGACAGAGAAATCTAACCTCCTAGATTCCCAGACTCTGAACTAGCATTACAGCACTCTCATTAAATTATATATTTATATTTATAAAAAAATACAAATTTACACACATTAAAAAAAAATTGTCATATTTGATTAAAAATAAGGAGACAGAAGTGAGAGAAGAGAATAAAAGTATTTTTTGTCTTCATAAGTAAATAGTAACTTTATTAATTTAAAAAGTTACTATTTACTTATGAAGATAAAAAGTATTTTTATTCTCTTTTCTCTTTTATCTCCTCATTTTTAATCAAATTTAACAAATTTTTTGATATGTGTAAACTTAGACTTTTTTGCAAATGCAAATGCATAATAATCCAATGAGTGCGCTCTTTGAAGTAGAAATAACAACATAACCTTTTTTCTTCTTTGATAAACACAACATAACCTTCAATACAGACTATGGACCCGAGAAGCCCACTGGATTGAACCAAGGCATAGTGGTCCAACCCAAGCATTACCCATACTCGGTTGCCATTTCGTGAACCGATCAACACGATAAAAGGTTTGGCCTAATAGACTCCAAGCTATAGACACGTAAACTAAGGAAGACACATATGCTTCTTCCACTTCCGAAAGTCTCCAAAACCCCATTTCTTCCTGCGTAGTTTCAGTATATAGATGCCTCAGGAAAAAGTGTGATAAAGTCTTCTCCCTTTGTAGCACCTTGCCCGCAAGGTACAGGTAAGAGATCTTCAATTGTTCATAATACGATTACCAGGTAGCATTAGCATATTGTTGTCGTGCCACTGAATTAACAATTCAGAATAGGGTTGATTCTTGAATCTCCTAACGCAGCATGCTAACACTTTCTCAGGGTCAGCCTTGAGGACCTGTGCAGCATTTACCGACTGTAGGGTCGAGAACAATGAGATTCTTTGGCCAAGATTCTTCTTCAACAGCGAGATGTGGAAAACAAGGTAAATGACTGGAGTTAAAAGGTGTAAGGAGTCGGTTTAGACTAGAAAAACTGAAACCATTCGGTCTGGTTCGAAGCAGACTGAATTCCACGACGGTCAATCTTGATCCCATAAATTGTGAATCGAAAAAATTTGGTCCGATTTCAGAGTCTACAAATTTTGGACCGGATTGAACTCCTATATAATTTAATGATGTGGTTTTCATCTAATTTATTACAATTAATCATACAAAATATTTTTTAATAAGTTAGTTACATAATCCCCATTAATAGTTTACTTAATTTTAATTTAGTAATTTGAATAATTTTTTGATTAATTTATTTGAGAAAAATAAAGAAGAAAAACATTAAATAAAATTAAGCCAAACCGACTAGATCTCACCAAACAAGTAGTTACCGATCTGGTCTGGTCCCTATGGATGTTCGATACTATTTGGTTTGGGAAATATGATGGATAGAAAATTTCGGTCCATCATCAAATCGGATTGACCAATTTACACCCCTAGCTAAAATGGGAGAAGGTTGTAGCCAATAAGCCACAGCCCCTATCTTTTGAACAACCTAGAAAGTAGGCCTGTTCATCCGGGCCGGGTTGTACCCGGCCCGGTTTAAAATTTTATTTGTTTCTTAACATTTTTGAATTTTTTTTTAAAAAATGTTTAAGAAAATTTTGAATCCGGGTTCCGGATTCCCAAATCCGGAACCCAGATGAACACCCCTACTAGAAAGGGCCATAGAACTGTAGGTCTAGTTTCAAACTCATTCGATGATTCACAAACAATTGCCTATAGTGTTGGAAGTGCAGTAAACCCACTCACCAACTCTAAACCCAATTCATTATGCTTCAAGTTTACATATTTTTCATCCTATCTTGCACCTTCTTTAGATTGTCTTCCAAGAGCTGGAGTATTTGGTCTTGAAATTGTAGGTTCTCTTGCATAGCTTTCTCCTTCGAATTTCTCGTCATGTAAATTAATAACCATGGGGGACGTAGTCATATGAGGTTAAAAGGGTGGAGTGGATGAGTGTTGAGTGATGTTACACCATCATTCAGCTAAGGGTACCCATCAACCCCAATCCCTAAGCCTATCGCCAATAGAATTATTTTCATAATTTTTTGAGTAGCTGGTATTTGGTCTTGAAATCGCAGGTTCTCTTGCATAGCTTTTGCCTTTGAAGTTCTCATCATGTAAATTAATAACCATGAGCCTATAACTCGCGCGATACATGGATTGTTGTGTATGAAGAAGAGACATCTAGAGAAAGATGATTTTATAGTAGAGAAATTCAAAACAGTTTATAGGATGGTTTATTTTGACAAAACAAAATAAAAATTAAAATAGTGCCTTTGTGTGGAGTCTTAAATCGGTTTATATCTTTAGATGTAAGAAAATAAATGAAACTTAAAAATTACAACATTTCATGATGAAACATGTATTTTAAAAGGATTACTGCTCCATAAACATAACACTTCAAGATTCTAATTTTTTTTTCTAATTATTGCCAAAAATAGTTTACTTTTATTAGTAGAATGTCACGTCGAAATCATATGACTCTGCTTTTATATATAGTAATAGAAGAAGAAGATAGCTATATAAGGTTAAAGTGTTGGAGTGGAGGAGTGTTGAATGGTGTTATACCATCATTCAATTAAGGGTACCCATGGACCCAATCCCTAGGCCTATCATCAACAAAATTATTTTGATAATTTTCCAAGCATCTGGTATGATGTATCACGTTTCAGACAATGGGATTTGGCATTCCATGCAACTCTAGGATGTGTTTTGTGAAAAATTGGACCACTATCAATAGAGAAGAGGCATGTGAAATAAGTAAATTGAGCCATTTTTCTCTCAACTTTCTTGTCTGGAGGTCTATCATAGCTAGTTTCGATGTTTTTATCTATAATGCCGTCTCCTAGGAGAGTGGACTCCGTAATAGTTGAACGTTTCACATGTAGTTTTCTTCTTATACAGAATTGTGACATGTGATTTTGGCATTATCAATTTAAAAAGACCGACCAAGTGAGAATGTAAGAATGTAATTCGTTAAAAGAATTTTAGAATTGAACTAGTAAGAAACTTATACCTTGCCTTGCGCCATGACACTACTTGGATGCAATAATTCTACTTGGGCTACAACAACACAAACTTTATTTGTGCCTTTTTAGATTGATGACAATCAATTGGTCAATGACACAATAAAACATTCGAGACTACTAGGTTTCTCATACTCAATGTAATAATCATAAATCCTCTTCACATTTGTATAGATTTCATATCCGTTCGCCAAATAGAATTCACATTAGTGTTGAACCAAGCCAAGAAGAGGACATTATCCTCCTTTAAGGTGAAAGACACACCTCGTTAAGACTTCTTAGTAGGTGGCATTTTTTCACCTTTGGTTGTGTTGCTTGGAGTACAATATTATCATGTATGCTAGCCATTATGGTGTTGTTAACATCATAGTTACCACTTCTTAAACGAGTGGTTATGTGACATGCCGCACTCATCTAGGGTTAATAATGTCGTCATTTTTAAAAATTCTAGGAAACTCATGTGTTACTATTTACCTTAACTTAAATATTTTTTTAATCTAAATTAGGCCAGGTACAAAAATTTATAATGATTAGAAACATTCAAAATAATAATCATAAAGAAAATATGAAAATTTTCTTAACAAAAATTTCTCAAATTTTGTATCATAAAAATTAAAATTTAAAGTCTTAGCCTCTGCCATGTCTCCCTAAGTCAAGTCCCATCCTACAACTCCATTCTCAAAATGATACTCACCTAGGGTGGTTAAACATATAAAATAAACCTAAAATGAGTCGGGCAGTGAATGCACAAGCTTAGACAAATAGCTCAAAAACATTATTGAAGCACCAAATGCACAATGAGTACGAAAAGAACGTCAAAGACCGTGAATAGAAGCTTGACATCAAATGCACAATAAATCCGAAAATGAATGCGAAAGACCGTGAACATGAGCTTCACCTCAAATGCACAGTAAATCCGAAAAAACTAGATTTCCATCAACTTCATATATGGCAAATTACTTCCTTCGAACATTGGGCAAACCAATAGCATCAAGTCTAATAATTCCTCTCAACTCTCTTGGTAAACATTCATCCGTTCCTAAGTTCCATTTCATACCATTCTCATCTTGGCGAGCTAGAAAATCAACAGTTTGATTACCTTCCCTAAATTGATGAACAACTCGATATTGCATTCCATCTGAAACCTTGAGAAGTTCATCCCAATAGTCCCATAGGTACCATAAATTTTAGAGCCTATTTATAAGCCAATCAACCACAATGATATTGTGCATCCAACAGCTTTACATATTTTTACACCTTGCACTAGAGCTCTCAACTCCACCTCATTATTTGTTCCAACACCATAATATATAAAAACCTAAGAAACCTGTAATAAACTTTCCCCAATGGTTTCGTACCAATCCTCCCGCTCCACAATTTTCGAGATTACCACAATAACTCCCATCAACATTTAAATTCATCCATCCATCTAGAGGCTTTGCCCAAGAAATCATTTGGATCTTATGCACCAAAACATTTTGAATACTAATATCCAAAGCATGTAAGACCTCCTGATCAAACTTGGACATTTTTTTTTTAATCTTCCATCCCATTAACCAATTTTCCAAGCCACATTCTAACCGATCTCCAAACTCCAATTGCATCTTTTTGAACACCTTCCTTACGAGCTTTGCAATGTCGTCGCCATAAACACCATATTAGAATACTCGGTAAAATACCAAGCAAAACACCTTCACATTTGACAGATTTTTCTTGTACATTAAATTATATAATTTATCTGACTAATCTGATTAGCCAACACACTTACCTCTATGCAAAAGGTTGGATATCAACCTCATATTTTATGGCACCAAGGGAAACCATTGAAAGTATTCTATAATAATATAATACTAGTATATAACCTGCACAATGTGCAGGCTTATGTTTTTTTAAGCTAATATTGATTTATCAATAAATTTATAATATTTGAATTTACATTCTCTGATTCTTTTAAAATATATCAAAAAGAACTATATACATATTAAAATAAATATATCAAAATTGATACTTCAATAAACAATGCAGTGTATTTATGATTTCTTTTAGCAAAACAATACACAGGTTGAGATGAGTGCCTTTTGGTTTCTCAATATTGAAGAACGAAATGGAACTCTGCTTCATATCAGCAAAATTTTAATATCTTCTACCTACTCATCGAACCAAGTTCTCAAAATTCAGAATTCAAGAAACATAAAAGCATTCATAGTATTGGGTTGAAGTGAGAGACTAACCATAGTTCCTCCATAACCATTGCACAATCTGCAAGATTTCTTAGAGTCTTATAACACTTGTAGACCTTTTGGAGCTTAAAAAAATAAGATCAAGAAAAAAAAAAACCATTATCAAATTCTCATCAATAACCAAGAATTTAACTCAAATTAGAAAGAAGCCCTACTAAATTAATTACAGTGTTCTCAACATTTCCTTGCATTTATTAGACAAAAAGGCAAAGTGTTTAGTTGCTCAAATGTTCAACTGCATACCCGGCCACTAAATAGCTAGTGGAAAAAGTATCTCAGACAAACGGCAATGCATGTATATTGTGTTGCCCGAAAGAGCATATTTTTCTAAATCTCCATCACATGGACATTAGCAAAAAGCAACCATTTTTATGCTTTTAGTAGTAACTGTTAAATAAAAAAACAACCAATTGGGAAAATCACGATTTAAAACAAATTATGAGAACAGATCAAAGAACAAAGTTAAGAAATCAATAAAAGTAGCATTTCCTCAAAATACAAACCCCAAAACCAAACCAAACGTGCATATCACATTCTTTCTTCTTTTTTTATTATGTTTATTTTTTATAAATTTACTATAGGAAGTTACCATGGATATTAGTATCTTATTTTATTCAAATTCAAGAGTAATCATGTACAACTATTAGTGTCATTCAAATTGTGATGTAGAGAGTATTTTCAACTTCAAATTCCTTATCTGTCTCATTCCCACCATAAATTCTCTCTTTCTCTATTGTTTCTAAGTGTCTTTGTAGTTTTTCTAAAGCTAGAGAATCTTGAATTACTCTACCGAATTATCATGGTTTTAGCACCATTTTCTATACTTGAAAAGTGACTTGAATGATTATATGAAGAACAGTATAATCTGAATTCGATAAGGTAGCATGTTTTTTATAAACGATATTAGAAATTCTAAAAATCTAGAATTATAGCCCGGTTTCGTCATCAAGCTAAGCATGGTAAAAGAATATGAAAAATACTTGAAATTTAATATGACCCAAGGAGAAACCACCGCCTCTATCATTTCATACAATGAGCAAATCTTGGGAAATTTTGAAAATATCATTCCAATAAATCAATAAAGCGTTCAAATCCCCAAAAAATTGAGTTCCATATATCTTTATGGTAAGAAAGAAAAAGAAACAATAAACACGCAAAACATACTATATTTGGCATGACAATAGGAAGAAGAAACAGAATTCACCAACCTATTGAAATGAAATAAGTGCAAGACAGTAGAAACAATAAAACATTTTCACACAAAACATGTATGGTGAAGACAAAACATGCATTTTTCATTTTAACGATGTTGAAAACCAAAATATTATAAAAATCATAACCTTCACACAAAAACAAAACCATCAATCTAAAACAATCTAAGTATTATTGAAACATAACTTCCATTTTCGCTTATATAGTTCATAAATAAACAAAACATTGTGTAACTACCCACAATAATGTTTTTCTTCAATACATCTTTATGGCAATCACACTATTATAAGAATCTACACAGGAATACAATTCACATAAGTTTCAAACAATCTCAACCAATATTTTCTCACTAACAGGAGATCGTAGAAAACAATTATAACAGAAGTCACTCACCAAATTTAAATAAAAAATAAAATTCTACACAAACAGAAAACTACACTTTTAATAATTTATAAATAGTTATAAGATGCTTCCAGTGCCAACTAAATCTAGCCAAGTTATCTATTTTATATTACAAAAAACTAAATACTGAAATATAACAACCAACCAAATAAGGAAGCCGAAACCAAATAGATCAATGAACCCAAACAGATCACAGAGAGAGAGAAAGATGTGAAACTAAAGACACGAAGCATGCGGATGAAACTTTGGGCAGACCCGATGCTTCACTTAAATGGCACTAGGATAGAGTAACATTGAGAGAAACTGAAAAGGAACCCTTGGGGGTGGGGCGGAAAAAGAAAACTTATCTAATAAAAAGATGTATGCTAGGGACCAATATAGAAATGTATGCTAATTCATAGCCGAATCAAATTAGAAAGTTAACCCCACAACCCAAATCAACTATTCGAATACCAACAACAAAACATATCTATAAAAAAAAAATATATAGAAAACCAAGTTGAAAATGTTACCTGACGATGTGGACGTCGAGGCTGCGATGCACAGTAGAGAAATCATGCAGAGGAATATCTCGAAGGTCACCAACGCCCAAGTAGAGTTCTTTCATTACAATCAAAACTATTATGAATTCACTGAAAGCACTTACATTTCGTCTTCTGAAATTTCTCATAGCATGACTTGCAATCGAAAACGATTCAGTGCCAAAGTCATGATTTGGAGCACTTCGAAGACGATTCAGTGCTGAAAATGCCTCCTACCACTTTGTCTTTTGTTTCACAGCCCCATTTTCATATATGGGTAACCCATTTGCCGTAGAGATTGTGGGCATGGCGTCGCTGTTTGCACTCGAAATGAATGAACGAATTGCTTTTTATGCCTAAGAAATTCAAAATTACAGGTATCAATCGATTACAACCCAGAAACTTCATCCCCCTTTTTTCTCTTACTCGCACCCCTTAACCTTGGTGTATGAATAATGTGAAAATTTTAGTCAACCAAAGCAATCGAGAAACAGCAAAGAATAAGATTTGAGAAAGTTCCTTTTTTTTAACAAAAATAAACGAAGAACATAACAGAATTAACCTCTAAAAACCAATATTCCATTTTTTCTAATCGCATATTTTTTTTATTCTTATTGCAAAACTTAGAGCTTCATTCAATGAATACTCGCAAAACGTACTTCGATTAAGAGTTCCTAACCGTAAGACTCCGATTGGAACAGAGTCAGAAAGATAACCCAAAGATATGAAGTCAAAATCGAGCAGGAGCCCTCTCCCTTTCCCCCTGTCAATCTATATGTGACTTAAAATGTAGAAAGACAAAGATTGAAAGAAAGGAACTGAAACGGATTTGAAACGAAAAGGAAAGGAAAGGAAAATGGGTCGTGAAACGGATCTGAGAACAGAGACGAAAAGTTAAACAAATAGAGAGAGAGAGAGAGAGAGAGAGAGAGAGAAAGAAAGAGGAGCCTTGAGTCCTTGACTATACACCGTGACAGTTTATTTTCACTTCCTTGGTTGCCTCTTCGCGTGTTTGGTTTCAATGCATTGCTTATGAATTGGTTTCAATGCACTGTAGCTGGGAGCCGGCTGCCCTCTAAATTTTCACTTTCAGGAAAAAACGAATGCCATTTGAACCTGAAGTTAATTCGAATAGCGGAAATTACAGACTCATTGCACACATGCATGGTCTTTCAATTAACGTGTAAACTCTTTTACTAATAACGTGTCGCAAGTGGCTTCATTAACCGATGTGATTAACCGTCTAAACTATTTAACCGATGTAACTCTAAATAATAACAATTCTGTGTCCAATTGTGAACCAAATTTTACGGTTTGAGTGCCACATCAGATTGGATGATTCGACTTTTATATAAATAAATAGATATCACACTTGAGTCTGTGGCTTACACATCGGCCACTCATAAATCACATTAACATCATGCACTTGAATGATCATCTTATTGATTTGATTGTTATCTTATGCTTGTTCTTATGAAAGCTTACATGTGTTATGCAATGTGAGATGTATGACATACATAATACATACATGACTATAACATGTGGAATTAAACATGATCATGTATTATTATGAATGACGTGCCTGCAGATATCATGACATGCTTGGTATATACACATTGGCTTTCAAAGAATTGACTATAGTAATAAGCTGACTAGCTAATGTGTGTTAATCCTACTTTTATTATCAAACTACTTATCTCGTAGCGTTAATGAAATATTGGACAATGTTGATTACTTATAATTAAAACCAGAAATTCTAAAATAACACAATTTCCTAAAACGTAAAATTCTTATAATCCTACATATCATCACTCTCCAAATAATTGATTTCCATGTAATTTCTCCAAACAACTATACGATTAAACCCTAAAATGTTTCCACATCCAAATGTGTATTTTCTATCGATTTTATCATAAAATATCATCCTATATAATCAACACTCGCTAAGCATGGGCATTTACGCAACTTTATTCCTAGAGATTAAGTTCGACCACATACAATTTTAACCACTAAGAGAAATAGAGAAGCCTAACTATCAAAATATTCATGTGACGTGGGATGCAAGCTTGCAGCCATGTAAACTGTGAGGAGGAACAATGTCGATTAGTCAGTTGCTTCTGCAGTTGAACTTATCGCCTTTGATATAGGATGATGCTTCTTCTCTCTGTTGTTGGCAGCACGTGGTTCTTCAAAGTTGTTGTGGGGGGCATGCTCAGTGTAATGGTTGTTGTCGTGGGTTGTTATGAATCGATGAGACGTCGAAACAACCTGCCCCCCACAATTTTGCAATTCATGTATGTGGAGGAGAGGAGATGATCTATATATTTTCTAGTACAACTTTGGGTGGTGGTTCCTTTGATAGTTTTGGGTCCTTCACGATGGTGTAGGGAGCCTTATGTGGTTGTCCACGTGATTACTCTGTCTAGAGGTTGGAAAACAAAGTGTACATGTCATGTGATGCAACCATGGTGGGTGGTGCAAGGGTGGAGTGGAAGGGAGGCTCACAGTGTTATTTAAGGGGTGGCATATTTTATATTCTAGGTTATATACAATAGAGGCTTTCGTGGCTCATGTTCAATTGCCTTACTTTGGTTGGATTGGCTTCATGATGGTTGCCCTTGGTGACGTGAAGGGCTGGTGGAAAAGAAACTTGAGGTGGAGAAAAAATGGACATGGGAATAGTATTTGTTGTGTAGGGGTTGTTTCGTGTGGCTTGTTGTTAAGGTGTGTAACTTGGTTTGGCTCGAGCAATATTTCAGTCCATCATTTTCCACGATCGGATCATTAGCTATTGGTTTGGGCCGGTTTCAAATGGGGCCCGATCATACAAAAAAGCGAATCATTCTTGAAGTATTCAAAAAAAAAACTTGTAATGTGTAATTTTGGCCCATTAGTATAAAACAAAAGGCCCACAATATTTAGAGTTTTGAATAATACAATTATTTAACTTTATTTTCACATATTTTTTTTACTTAAAAATAGCCTAAACAAGTTGTTCAAATTCTCAAAATTGATAATTAGATATTAGTTAATTAATATCCTTTTATATTTTCAATAGTCATAGGTTAGATAATAATTACATAATACACTTATATACCTTTTTTTTAATACACTTATATAACTACTATATAGAATAATATATGATTTATTAAAAAAATATTTAAAAATATATATTTGTCGATCCAATCTAAAGTGAAAAAATGTTATGTGTAGATTTGTGAATGTATACACTGCGTTTTGTTAAGTGTAATAGGTGTAATAAGCAGTATTAGTGTCATAAGCGATATAATGCGTTTGAGTTGTAGTAAATAAATGATTGAAACGGTGCGTTGGAGTTATCCTTTCGTCTATATAAGGGAAACTCCTAACGAACTGATCTTCATTCTGTTAGTTGTTGAATGAAGAGTTTTTGAGGTTCCCACCCTCGAAGTTCTCTGTGAAATACAATAGTTCTCAAGATGTTCTTGAGACTTCATTCTGTTCTTGTTGTCTTCTTTCATTGAATCTCTTACAAGTTGGTATCCAGAGCCAACGATCCTTTTCTGTTGCGATGGCGGATGGTACAAGAAGTGCAGTAGTGAAGTCGCAGAGTCAAGAAACGGATCAAAAAAAGCTCGAAGATCACAGTCAAGAAATTGATTCTATTATGCAAAGGTTAGAAACAATTTGTAATCTTCTTAAAGGTTTTGTGGCGAATCAGAATGTTAATAATTCTGAAGGTTTTGTGGCGTATCAAAATGTTAGTAGTTTTGATCAAGAAGTGAGAATGATCGTGGGGAACGTGGAGAACGTGAGGAAGATAATTCTTTTATGCCTCAAAGAATTAAATTTTATTTTCCTCATTTTGATGGTACAAATCCTGCAGGGTGGATTTTTAAGGCGAATCAATACTTTGATTATTATCAAACTTTTGATAATCAAAAATTGTTAATTGCTTCGTATTATATGGAAGTCGAGGCCTTAACTTGGTACCAAGATGCTCAGGAGAGTGATTTGTTTTGTAATTGGGATACCTTTACAAAGGCTCTCCAAATTAGATTTGGGCCATCTATTTACAATGATCCAATTGAGGCTTTAACTAGACTCAAACAAACGTCCACAGTAGCTGTATACAAGGCACAATTTGAGGTTTTATCAAACTGGTTGAAGGGTTTGCATCAGAAACATAAGCTGAGTTGTTTCTTGAGTGGGTTGAGAGATGACATTCGCCTTCCTATAAGAATGTTCAATCCTGTTAATCTCAATGCAGCTTTTGGACTAGCTAAAATTCAAGAAGAGTTTCTTTTGTCATCTAAGAAATCTTGGAGGAATTTGGTTCCCAATGGGGAGATGGGTGAATCATCTATGGATAATAGCAAAATGCAAAAAACTTCCTCTTCAATGAGAAGAATTCCATTGTTAATATGGAAGAGAAAAGACGAAAAGGATTGTGTTTTTCTTGTGATGAAAAATGGAATCCCCAGCATATTTGTAAGTCCCCAAAAGTTTTTTTGATTCAATCAGAAGATGATGCAAGTTTGTCTGTTGAAGATTCGTTTCAGGAAGATAGTTCTGAATTTCAACAAGAAAATTTAGAGATTTCAATTCATGCTATAGCTTATTGCTTGAATAATAATTCCATGAAGTTGATAGGAAGAGTTGGCGGTTGTGCAGTAGAAATCTTGGTGAATTCTGGCATTACCCATAATTTCTTGGACCTAGCTGTGGTACTATCTGCTAGCTTCAATGTTCAATCTGATACCTGTTTACAAGTTAAAGTGGCTAATGGTGATAAACGGTTAAGTTTGGGCAGTTGCGAGGAGTTGGTAACTATACAGGGCTCCAAATTTTCAGTTTCCTTCAATGTTTTTTTAACATTGGGTGGTTGTGACATGGTTTTAGGTGTTCAATGGCTGAGAACACTAGGACCTATTATCTGGGATTTTTCTGCAATGTCTATGTGTTTTGAATGGAACTTAAAGAAGGTTGTGTTACAAGGGTTGGAATCTGAACTAATCATGGTTCAGGCAGCCAGGAAATCTTTGAAGTCATCTTTGGCAAGAAAGCAAGGCTGGTTTTTATAGATGATGCCAGTGGAACAAAAACAAACTAAAAGGGAGATTGACAAACGGGTGCTTGAGCTTTTGAGTGAATATTAGTCTTTTTTTTATGAACCCAAAGGGTTGCCTCCACAACGTTCTTTTAATCATAAAATTGTTCTGCAAGAAGGAACTCCTCCTATCTCAATAAATCCTTATAGGTATCCTCATTACCAAAAGACTGAGATAGAAAAAATTGTGCAGATATTATTGAAATCTGGGGTAGCAAGGCCTAGTCAAAGTCCTTTTTCTTCTCCTGTTCTGTTGGTTAAGAAATCGGATGGCTCGTGGAGAATGTGTATCGATTATAGAGCCTTAAACCAAGCTACTATCAAAAATAAGAATTTTATAGATGAATTGTTGGATGAATTGTTTGGGGCAAATTTTTTTTCTAAGTTGGACTTAAGATCTGGTTATCACCAGATTAGAATGAGGGAAGAAGATATGGAAAAGACAGCATTTAGGACCCATAAGGGTCATTATGAATTTTTGGTAACGCCATTTGGCCTTACCAATGCACCAGCAACATTTCAAAGTCTTATGAATCAAGTGTTCAAGCCATTTCTAAGAAGCTTTTTCTTAGTTTTTTTTTTATGATATTCTGGTGTACAACAGCAGTATGGAAGACCATTTGAAGCATTTGAGATCTGTTTTAAAAGTGTTGAAAGAGAATGAGCTATTTGCTAAAATATCCAAGTGTAGATTTGGGGTTAAACAGATTGATTATCTCGGTCATATAATTACTAAAGCTGGAGTAATGGCTGACCCAACTAAAACTACTGCAATGGATCAGTGGCCAATTCCAAATAATTTGAAGTCCTTGAGGGGTCTTTTAGGCCTAACTGGCTATTATAGGAAGTTCATAAGCCATTATGGAAGCTTAGCAGCACCATTGACTCAGTTATTGAAGAAGTAATCTTTTATTTGGATTGATGAAGCAACAAAAGCATTTGAAGAGTTGAAGAAGGCTGTCACTCAACCTCCTATTTTGAGTTTACCTGACTTTTCAAAAGTTTTTACTATCGAATGTGATGCTTCAAGTATAGGTTTGGGGGCTGTTTTGATGCAAGAAGGGCATCCTATTGCTTTTTATAGCAAAGCATTGAAAGGAAAAGCTTTGCTATTGTCAACATATGAAAAAGAATTCCTTGCCTTGGTATCTGCTATAGCTAAGTGGAGATCTTACCTTCTGGGTCAGTCTTTTAAAATTAAAACTGATCAAGAAGCTCTTAAATTTCTACTAGAATAAAAAATGGCTTTCCAAATTGCTTGGCTACAGTTTTTCAGTGGAGTATAAAAGAGGGAAGGAAAACAAGGTTGCAGATGCTTTTTCGAGAAAGTTGGAGGAAGATTATGCTACCTTGGCTGTCATTTCATTTCCTACACCTTTATGGATTGATGATTAAAGCAGAGCTACGTTTTGTCACAGAAGATTAATGAAGTTTATAACATGCTGCAGCAAGGAGTTGAGACTGTTAAGCATTATTCTTTACAGAATGGGATACTCCTCAAAAAAGGAAGAATTGTGGTGATACCTGATTCATCTTTTAAGATGAAAATATTGCAATTCATCCATGATAGTCCTCAAGCAGGGCATGTAGGCTATCATAAGACATTGCATAGAGCTAAGCAGGACTTTTATTGGGAAGGTATGAGTAAGGACATTAAGAAATTGGTAAGAGAATGCCAAATCTGTCAAGTGAGCAAGCATGAAACACTACCATCTCGTGGGTTGCTGCAACCTCTCCCAATTCCACAAAATCCTTGGTTTGATATTTACATGGATTTTATTGAGGGACTTCCTATCTCAAAAGGGGCAAATGTAGTTTTCACAGTGGTGGATAGATTGACAAAGTTTGGCCATTTTTTTCCTTTGTCTCATCCATACACAGCAAGTAAGGTGGCTGAAACTTTCTTCTCTGGTGTATTCCAACTTCATGGTATG
Organism: Platycarya longipes; assembly: GCA_036559045.1. NCBI lineage: Eukaryota > Viridiplantae > Streptophyta > Magnoliopsida > Fagales > Juglandaceae > Platycarya > Platycarya longipes. The sequence goes on along the minus strand of CM071793.1, from coordinate 29,112,339 downwards.
CCAAAAACCATAGTTTTGGATAGGGACCCAGTATTTACAAGCTTGTTCTGGAAAGAATTGTTTAAATTTCAGAACACTAGTTTGAACTTTAGTTCAGCCTATCATCCACAATCGGATGGGCAAACTGAGGCTTTAAACAAGTGTTTGGAATCTTATCTTAGATGCTATACCAGTGACAAGCCTAAGGAGTGGAGTATGTGACTTCCTTTAGCCGAGTGGTGTTATAACACTACCTGACACTCTTCAAGTGGGTTAACACCCTTTGAAGCATTGTATGGCTATCCTCCACCAAAATTACTCGCTTATATCTCGAGGACTACATCAAATGAAGCTGTGGATCAACACTTGAGGACAAGAGAGCAAATTATGACTTTACTTAAGCAGAATTTGCAGAAGTCTCAGTCTAGAATGAAACTATAAGCTGACAGAAACAGAACTGAAAGAATATTTGAAGTTGATGGTTGGCTGTTTTTGAGGCTACAGCCTTACAGACAAAAATCAGTCTCTCTCAGGCATAACCTTAAGCTGGCTCCTAGATTTTATGGCCCTTTTAAGGTAGTGCAAAGAATTGGAACAGTTGCTTATAAACTGGAATTGTCGCAGGGTTCGAAAATTCACCCAGTGTTTCATGTACCTTGCTTAAAAAAGAAATTGGGTCAGTCAATTAGCCCATTGCCAACACTTCCTTCTGTGGATTCACTTCGACAAATTCAACCAGAACCTAAGGTAATTTTAGAGAGACGAATGAGGCAGCAAGGAAATCATGCAATGACTGAGGTTCTAGTAAAATGGGTTGGTGCACAAATTGATGACAGTACTTGGGAGTCTCTATGGAAGCTCAAACAGACCTACCCTCATCTAGTAGATACCTTGCTGTAGTTGATCCGTTGCTGGCCTTGAGGACAAGGCTTTAAGAGGAGGGGACTTAGCAGCCTTGGGGTCAAGGCTTTATATGGAAGGGAGATTGTTATGTGCAGATTTGTGAATGTAATAATACACTGCGTTTTGTTAAGTGTAATAGGTGTAATAAGCAGTATTAGTGTCATAAGCGATACGATGCTTTTGAGTTGTAGTAAATAAATGATTGAAACAGTGCGTTGGAGTTATCCTTTCGTCTATATAAGGGAAACTCCTAACGAACTGATCGTCATTCTGTTAGTTGTTAAATGAAGAGTTTTGGAGGTTGGAGAACCCTCGAAGTTCTCTGTGAAATACAATAGTTCTCAAGGTGTTCTTGAGACTTCATTCTGTTCTTGTTGTCTTCTTTCATTGAATCTCATACAAAAAACTTCATCCGAAGACCAAACCGAAACCCTCTCGATCCCACAAATGGAGCACCAAAACCCACTAAACAAGTTTTCAGTCAGGTCGATTTTTTCGGTCCGAAGTTCGAACCGATAACTTTACACCCCTACTTGTGGAGAAGCAATGCATATTTGTGACTTCATGGTTCCGTGCAATGCAACCCTTGGGTAATCGATGCATGGAGGAGACGTGGGACTTCAACATGACTGGGTTTTTGGACAAAAAGTTGCCGCTGGATAGTGAAGCTCTTGACAAGTACGTTGTACGGGAACCTAAGCCCTAGGTTGAATAATACGTGATGCATGGAGGTGGGCTATATATACACACAATCTAATAGGTATTTAAATCGATCTTGGGCTTTTTCAATGATTTTGGGTCTTGGATTGGCCCATCACATACATACTTGGTTTCTAGGTCTAATCTTAAGGGCTTGTTTATAATTTTATTGGCTTAGTCTTAGTAACCCTAACGAATCCTAACTTTTAAAATGAGCCATAATCATCAAATAAATATTAAAGGGGATTTAACCTAGTTATTGAACCCAATAAAAGCTATGTAACGAGCCTTTTCACCCAAGAAAATTTAATAATAAGAAAGTTACAAACTTATAGAGTAGCATAGTATTGCTTGAATTTCACTAATATTAAGATCTCGTTTGGATACTAAATCCAGTTTAGCTTACCTCATTTTAGAATAGGCTTGACATCCAAATGCTCGGCATCAATACAATTTAATAGAGTTCAAATGTAAACTCAAGTAGCCCCACATGTTTCTTATTGCACTGCAGTATTAATGCCCGAATTGTTTTCGATCTGACAGCATTAATGACCTCTCTCTCTCTCTCTCTCTCTCTCTCTCTCTCTCTCTCTTAGCTTCCACTGTGCAAGTCAAAAAAAAAATTCACTATAAGTGGCGTATGCATGGGGAGACAGCCATTGCCAATGAACAGTGTATAGGTCCCACAAATTTTATAATTTTTCATAAATATCCATCGACTTATCTTAATATTCAAACATATTTTAAACTCATTTAAATAGATCCTACAAAATTTACTCAACTATCTCAACTCACTACTATTTATAAAAAATTTAAATAAACTTAACTCAGTTGAACATACAAACGTAACCTAAATTGAAGGATATGCATACAATTGATATGTTGTAAGAAACCTTAAAACTCAAATAAGATAACGAAATTGGCGTCAAAGGATTAGACTGAAACAATATTTCCAAACATGAGCTGAGATATAACAACAGAAAGTTAAAGGAAAAAACAAAGGATTTAAGAAAGCAAATCCTAAAAACAAAAAAACAGAGAGATCGAAGACAACAAATTCTATGCCTAATGAGCATTCAAATTACAGGAATGCTATCCATATTAAAAGTTTTAATATTGACGTTCTGGTTCTGTACCAAGCTGCCTCTCAAACTCTAATGATGCAACGTCAATTAGTATTTCCTGTTTTTGCTAAAGAATGCGTGGGTTTGGTTACCTAAAACTTTGACATGTTTGCGGAAGAATGAATACACATGCACATTCAGTGTTACTGTTAATTAACTAAAACCATGATGTCCCCACTCCCACATAATGTATATATACTTTTATACTGGTAGGTCATCTTTGTGGTTAATCTAAGACTTTTAATTTCACTTTATAAGTTGTTAGTTATGGATTGATGGACTGATATTGCTTTGTGGCCCAAAGTTTCAACTACTTTTGACCTTAAAGGATAGTCTGCACCACATCTGGAGGACATAATTCTCTTAAGAGGTCGATTCCTAGGGATCTACAAATCGCATAAAAATCAGCCAAATAAATTTAGGGGCTCAATGGCAAGACATTATTGTCATTCCTCATTTGTTGACAATTATACTCCGCAGCAGAATCTTAGATGAATAATATTACATATAAGTAGAACTATTAATATATGTTTATTGACTATTTATATATATATATATATATTTTAATTTTAAATATAAGCAATATTGAACACCAATATGTGTATTAATATTAAAATAAAAAAATAGATTTAATAAAATATTTAATTTAAAATAAAAAAAATATGAAAATAGCCTATCAGAATGTATATATGTATGTATAAGTGCATAATATTATTTTTATGTAGCATTACTCTTATTTTAAATATAAATATTTTATCAAAATCTACTTCTTTTTTTTTTTTTTTTTTTTACTTCGTACGTATTGATATACAAATTTACTTATGACTAAATTTTTTATCTTAGATTTTGGCATTTTGCTATGTCTCGACCCAATTATTGATTGTTTTTAGGTCTGTTTTCAGTATTTTATTATTATTTATAAATCCTTCATTACGATTTTACTGCTAGTCAGATTATTATGCACCAGCTAGAAAGAGACGGTCTATTTGTCATATAATTGCCAATCAGAATGCGACACAAATTTATATGACCATCTCCGTTAAAATTGACCGATAAAATTAATTGATTGCATATTTTATTCTTTTATTTTTTTATTAAATGATTAAGAAAATAACTATTAAAAAAAATCCAGTTAAAAAAAATATTTAGAAATATATATAAAAATATTGAAATAAAAAAAAAATTACATTTACATCGGCCTCCCCGTAGCGGCTCCCAAAATATAAATGATAAATTAAGATGTAATTAAAAATAAAATTAATAAAAAAATAATGATAACTTACTATCCTCTTATTATTTTTTTACTATTCTTTAGTATACTTGAATTTCTTTTTTTTTAAAGTATTTTTTAACATTCTTAAATATTAAAAAAAAATTAAAAATAAGATATATAACTTCACTAATAAAAAGGTTTTATCATCATCCTTAATAAAATATGACGGAGAAGCCCCCAATAAAAACTACCCTGTAGAGTGGCCCACAAGCAAACGTAAAGGGTAGTGGATTCAACCGTTTGTGACCTATTCTCAAGAGGCATCGCAGCAATTAAGGTTTGCTCATAACTCGGCTGGTTCAAGTTATAGGAGAGGTTCTCCTTGCATTTTATCATCCCCCCCCCCCGCGGCCCCCAAAAAAAAAAAAAAAATCATTTTTTTCTGAAGAAGTGTTAGATTTATGTAAAAATATTTAAAGTAACATATTAATTTTATTTCACTCCCATCCGAAATACAGTCTCTGATAGGTCTTTGTCAAGAAATTGTGAAGGGAGCCTATTGACAACTGGAGATTGGCTTTTTGGTTTGGGGTTTAGGGTGAAAAGCATTTCTCTTTTTTATTTTAGTTAAACTATTTATCCATCTATTTCACACCCTAAAATCAAACCAAAAGAGGGACAAAAAAGCAGGCAACCCCTCCTAGAACCGTGTCCTCGAAAATCAAACAAAAAGACAGAAACAGTGTGAGAGAGACCCCCACAAATTACAATAATAAATGGGAACACTTCCTGCAAAGCTGGTAAATATTGAAAAGCCCTAACCCTTAAAAAGAGACTTTTAAAGGAAGCCAGCTCCCCGCTGTGAGAACCCTCTGAAAATCTGTTAAAATGCAATTTAACATTTGTGCGTCTACACTATTATGAGACTAATCATTCCCCATTTTTATCAAATCACAAAGAGACAAAAAAAGGGTACAAAGCACAATGGAGGACCGCTCAATCTCTAAGCGGTGGCTCAAGATTTCCTGTGCTTTTGGTGCCAAGTGAAGGGAGCATGAAAACACTCACGGGCAGCATTGGAACCCTCTCTAGTCTCTGCCCCCTCTATTGGTACGGTTTGGTGTGTTTTAACCTGTACTTAACACTCTTTCCAATGCAAAGCTTGACTTTTTTGCACTCAAGCTTGGCCCTCTGTGTACCCCCCACACTCCCCCTGTTTTCTGCCCAGCCCCCAAACTGAATTTATATATATATTATAAACTACCTTACACTTTCAGGCTTTTGTCTCCTCTGCCAACACTATTCTCTGCATTCCTATTACAAAATCTCCATCTTTTTGGACTGTTTTCCATCGCTCTCTTTTACTCTGTTCTTGTCTCTTTTATCTCCCCAATTCCAAGGCTTTGTTCCTGTCACTGTTAGGTAAGGCTGGTCACCTTCCTTCTGTCAGAGATTCTCTCCTCTCCCTCAGTACTTCCAATCCTGTCTAAAGTGAGAAAGAGAGGATAAAACGACCCCGCTGGATGCTAAAGACCCAACAAAATTCTCTTTCTTTTCTTCTACTTATTTTCGAAGTCTCCATGGTCCTGGCTCCTTAGTCCTAACCACCTTCGAGGACTTTTGTCTTGTTTTGTGTTCTTTTATTACTTAACGAGATGAAGACTATCACGGCCAAGACTCTCCACGATTCTTCTTTCTCTTTCTCCAGAAGGTATTTTCACTGGAAAAAGAAGCTCGAGGACGAGGATGATGATGAAGTTTTGAACTTAGGTTCATCCTCTCATTTTTGTGAACAAGGGGTACTCAAAGATGTGGACTTCAGAATCCCCATACCGGCAGCAACCACCTCAGGTCCGACACCAAAGAAAAGATTATCAGTTTCTATGCTCCGGTCGGCTTTCACAAATTTCAGCAAGAGCCGATCACACTCTCACTCAGGCCTCGGCACCCGAGTGATAGGTACGCTTTTCGGGTATCGGAGAGGACACGTCCACATTGCATTTCAAGAGGATGCAAAGCTGAACCCGGCGTTTTTAATAGAACTCGCGACGCCGACAAGCGTTTTAGTCCGAGAAATGGCGTCGGGGCTGGTCCGGATTGCATTGGAGTGCGAAAAGAAAACGGAGAAGAAAGGGAAGAAGTTGCTGGAGGAGCCCCTTTGGAGAACATACTGTAATGGGAAGAAATGTGGGTATGCGATGAGAAAGGAATGCGGGCCTGAGGAGTGGAAGGTGTTGAAAGCGGTGGAGCCAATTTCAATGGGGGCTGGAGTTTTACCAGGGAATGGAGGTGTTGGGTCCGAAGGCGAGCTCATGTATATGAGAGCCAAGTACGAGCGAGTTGTGGGGTCTAGAGACTCGGAGGCCTTTTACATGATGAACCCCGACGGTGCTGGAGGTCCTGAACTCAGTGTTTATTTGCTTAGAGTTTAGCTTTGTTCATGGATAACATGTACTTCTACTTCTTGTACTCACTAATTAAGATATAATAAGAAAAGGAAGGTTTCAATTCTTGGCTTATTTGGGTTTTTTGTTTTTTTTTTTTCTTTTGGGATTTGGAATGGTGCATGTCTTGTTTTAAACATATAATGTTTTTGTGAAATTTTGGAGTTTGCTTATAAGTATTGTTAATCCAAAGTATAATTATAAATGTCTATATTTCTAACTTATAAAAAAAAATTTGAGTTTTCTTGGTTGTAGAGAAAATACAGAAACACAAAGATTGCTAAATTAGTCCCTACTTCACAACTAATTAAGATAAATAACTCTGGAGTTGGCACGGCCATTGAATTATATGCCATCTCAGCTCTTGAAGAAATGAATGAAAACTTACCAACCTTTGTCCTTGTTTTCATTCTTTTGTCATAACTTTCTTTAATTATGGTAGCTGCAGTGTCCTCAAGAGATTGGAATCATTTCAATTTAATTCATCCTAATTATAAATCAAATTATTCCATTTTCATGCATTTACATCCTGTCGTTAAAAACCACTCTGGTTTTTTATCTGTACAAAAACTTTCCGATCTCAAATACTTCATGTGTGTTTCAAGTCGCCGGTGCAAAAATTCAATAACATTGGAGAAGAAAACATGGAAGATAAGGGATGATGGCCCAATATTCTTAATTCACAGGATGGAGGTGACCTCTAATTCAAATTCCATTAGCCCTTAAATCATTTACTTCCTTTTTGAAATTACACCCACAAAACGCTTCAATATCCCACAACTTTCTTACCTCAAATCTCTGGTTTTGGGGCCTAGCCAATGGCCAAAAAGGGTAGGTGAGAAAGGGACACCAGAAATCAACAATTCCACATGTGAATTGAGAATTTTAGGACGATTCACACTAGCTTAGCATAAATATATGGAGACGGGAAGCGAGGGTTTCTGTTTATCTTAGGCATCAAACATGTTAATGGTGTTAAGTAAAGGATTAGGACAAGTGAATGACGAATGTGGTGTTGGTATAATGTCAATTTGCTGAGAGACAATTAATTAGACAGAGATGATTAGGTGAAGAAATGCTTTGCTTAACAATTAAGATAGCGTGTACTTCTTGCTTAGAAAAAAAAAAAAGAGCGTGTACTCTTTTAAAAAAAAATTATAATTATGTCAAGCTTCCAGATCTGGACACGTGTTCAAGATTAGCATCTGACGGTCACAAAGAAATGAGTTGCTGGCAAATGTTTTAGGATTCTGAAGGGCATTGTTGTCATTTTGTATTCTGGCATAAATTGATTCATGGGTGACGCTGGGCCGGTCCGAACGCCTCCAGTGTCAAAACTAGATCCCTATAAATTTTATAAAAATATAATAAAAAGTTTTAAAAAATATAATTAAAAACATAATTAAAAAAAATTAGAAAACATAATAAAAAATAAAATGAAGAAAAAATAATAAAAAATATAATAAAAATATAAAATGAAAATAAATTTATAGGAAATGTTTGGCCTCAGTTTAACCCCAGTCGCTGGTGACCACTGTGGGCGACACCGTCCATGCCATCGAGATTGGCTCTCTCTGGCGAGCTCATCCATACGTCGACGATTCTCGACGACCTTCCACCTTCTCCCGGCAGCCTTAAACCCAAAATGGGTTCGTATGTGAGGCCGCCGGAACGAGTCAGTCTCGATGGCATGGACGGTGTCACCCACAATAGCTGCCGGCGGCGGGAACTGTTTTTATGAAGGGGGTTAGTTTGACCCCCAGGATATTCCTTGATTCATTTGTTGTATTTGACAAAAATCGAGGGAGAGAAAATTCGAGAAGATTCTGACGATTTTGTTAGAGAAATAATACTTGTACTCATTTATAATTTTTTTAATTTAATTTTTAATTTTTAATTTTACTTAATGATTAAGAATATGAATATTAATAAAATCATATTTTTTTAAAAAAATTAATGATAAAAATATTTAAAAAATAATTAAAAGAAAATGATAAAAAAATTAAAAAACTTAAATACACTATAAGTTATAAAAATGTTGTGAAAATAGTTATATGGGTATCACGGTATCTATCACCACTCATTTTGAAAAGATTAGAATTTGTGAAATTTCCTGAGCCAAATTTGTGATATATTGTACAGAAAAGTGACTTTATTTTTTGTAACATTTCATCATCATCAATGAAAAATTTCATAGATATTGTTCTTGTTCTAAACGCAGATTATTAGAATTGAATCACGTAAATTTTGTACGTATGGTTATATTTCTTTGATTTTTTATTTTATTTTGTTTGTTCCTTGTCATTTTATTTTGGTTTGCTTTTTTGATCAAATTTGGTACACGAAAGCTAATCTGAATTCTCTTAAGGAAAAAGTTGGGGTCGAACCGACTCCTTCATTAAAAGCAATTTGTGAACAACACCGCTAGTACCATCGGGATTGGCGGGTTCTGGCAAGTCCACCCCTGCAACGACGACCCACGACAGCTTCTGACGAAGTCTCGGCACCTTCTGACGAAGTCTCGGCACCTTAAATCCAAAATAAATCTTAAAATTCATCTTCATGTTATTTTTTTATTATGTTTTTTATTATATTTTTATTGTATTTTTTCATTTTATTTTATTACTATATTTTTTATTATATATTATTTTATTTTATTATATATTTTATTATATTTTATTATATTTATTATTAAAAAATAACTCAATTATTATTAAACTACTTTTACTACTGAAGGCAGTCTGATCGATCCCAATATCACCTTTCTCTTAAATATCTGAGTTGTTAAAAAATTTGAAAAGATAACTTAACAAAAAGGATAGTATGTACTTCTCGTATATGATGCTACAATAATATCCTTCGCTACTTTGCCAAACGCGTGTAAAAACAGTGGCCCAATCACGGTCTTCAGCACTCACTCCCAAAAAAGTACGGATTTCCTTCATTTTCTCTTTTTTTCTTTTTTTCTTTTTGTGAGAAATAATAAGGGGCTCTTGAAAAAGAATGTTTTATGATTTGTTTTTATAAATATTTTTAATTTATCTCGTTTAATTATTATAGTTTTTTTTAATTTTTATATAAAATAAAATAAATAATTTAACTTTTTAAATTTCAATTCAAAAATAATATTAAAATTTATATTTTAAAAACATTTTATTCAATTTTTATCTTAAATCATTTCATTTTTATCTTATTTTATATTATTTATAAAAATAAATTAACTTATTTTATTTTATAATATATTTTATTACATCTAATTATTATAATTTTTTCAAAAAATCGTCTTACAGACCGTCCCTATAAAGAGCCTATGCTCACACTAAGAGGGTTTTAAGTCATTTTACATAGCTCTTTCATTCTTTTCTCTTTTCTGGTCTACGAAGATGGATCTAGTTTATGGGTGATTTACATTGGCGAGGATGTCTAAACTATGAGGATGGGTCTGGTTTGTTAGATTCATCTAGCTTGTTCCTTTATTTTTTTTTTTCCCTATAAATTTCTACTATTTAAGCTCAAACAGAAGCTCTCCAAGGCTATGGATGTCTGAACTACGAGAATGAATCTGGCTATGATCTTCTTGAAAGAAATATGATATCATCATGTATTGGACTCTCTTCCCTCTCTTTTTCTCTTTTCTTGTTAATAGAAATTTGAGTTCGTTTGTATTCAAAACTCATTTTAATTAATTTCATTCCATCTCAAATTTATTGTTATATATATTTTCAAATTTTTATACAAACGATAATAAACAATTCAACTTTTTCAAATCTCAATTTAATTTTTTTAAATTCTAAAATAATAAAAATATTAAAAAATAATATTTTAATAATATTTTATTTAACTTTTAGAACTCATTTTAACTCATCTCATATCATTTCTGAATTCATACGAGACCAAATATTTGTCTTTCAATGACTAAAGAATATATATAATCTTTGGTAAAATGTCATATGGGTTATGTTCACGAAATATTCTGGAATTATGTTCAGAAAATATTTGTCGCCCACTATGCCATTTTGATCATGGCTGTTAGAGCTTAAATCGAAGTTAACTTTGCTTTGTGCTTAAGAATCAAGCTTGATCTGAGAAAGGGACAGCGGGTTAAGCGCTATTGAGGAAGGGATGGAAGTTCTAAAGAAGGGGACGACAACAACGAACTTGAATTGAGCAGGAGACAACGGTTTAGGACACTCAGAATGAGAATATGTTGATGTGAGAAGGAGATGAGGCTTAGGAGATGTTGGTAGTTGCTGCTTGCTGAGTTCCAAAGCACCAGAGGACTCGTTTGTAGGAGCTTTTGCTGTTTGCACTTAAATGAAACGAATCATTTTATTAAATTGCAAAAGCCACGTAGGGCATGCACACCCATGGGGATCGCAATAGAATTAGTTTTTTTTCAAATTCCTACATAAATTAAAATAAATAATTTAACTTTTCAAATTTTAAAAGAATAATAATATTAAAAATTTATATTTTAATATTTTTTTTTAATTTTTAATTTTTAATTTAATTCATCACATCTCATTTGCTTAAACAAACTAGACAAGCTAAAAAAAATTCGAGATGTTGAGTTTTTTTCACTTGATTGTGAATTAGTTATTGTTGGATGGTCGAAGATGAAGGATGGATGACAATTGTACTTTCATGCTGAAGAAATAACACAATATATGACACTAAAATTTGCATCCACAGGCGATTTGGTCAATAAAACCGTCATGAGCATGAAGATATATATTACAAACTTAAGTTTCCAAGATATTATGTGGTGTACCATAATTAGGGTAGCCGACTTATCCACCTAGCCTAGCTGAGGGTGGAGGGCTGCCATATCCTTTCGAAAAGATAATAATATTTACAGTTATGAAATATATAAATATTATATAATTTTTTTAAAAAGTGAGTAAATATATAATTTATATAAAATAATAATAATATTTTTTAATACTAGACCATTTTTTTTTTTAAATAATTATATAATATTTATACACTTTATAATTATATATAACAGTATTCATTTTAAAGAATTATATTATTTCTCCCCTTTACGTAACATTTTCTTGTTAAAGAGGAAACATGATCATTTGAAAATGGATATATAGTGTTGACACGGGCTGGCCAATAGGAGCAACTCTCGAATTAAGGATATAAGAGTCAAGCTGTATGTAGCACCATTCATTTTAAAGGATCGTTTTAAAGGATAATGCTTTCCACTAAACCATAATTTCAAATACAGTTACGTATTGGTTATATTGCCTGTTTTGTACCAATCTAAATGCTGATTGTACCAGTCATATCAGCCTATACAAACTTGTATCAGCCATACTAAATTTTGATTTTTTTTGTTTTATTTCTTGTTTTTTTTTTTTCTCAATTCAGACTAGACTATTTATATATATGTACTTATATATATAATTTATTCATATATTGACTATTATTTTAAAATATAATTTATATATGTATTTATATATATAATTTTTTTTATATATAGACTATTCCAAAACGGTATACGAAACGATACCAATACCAAAATATTTCGTTTTAATACCTTGATCGATACGCTCACTAGTACGATATTCAAAACTTTGTTCTAAACCGCTCTTTTATAGATACTGGTATAGTGTTACTCCTTTTATTAAGGGGTTTTCCTCTCTTTTTATTTTCCATCTCTTTTCATTTAGCATTTTACTTTAAGTTTGCCAATGATGCAGATCTTTGTCGACTCACATATAAGGGACGCATGATTCCCAAACCTTAAAAGGATCGAGCATCGCGCATCCCTTGGCACCGACCGGTCTTTCGACCAGATCTCCCTAAAAATTGTATGTAAGTCTCCTCGCATGTGGCTATGTTTGGATTTGAGGTGATCTCCAATGATTTGAACTTATATATAAATAGTAGTATTTTGTGAGTCACATTGAGATTATTTAAATGTATGAAGTAGAAGTTAAGATGGATTTTAACTTTTTATGATAAGTTAGAAATTAAGTAGTGAGTTAGTTTTATTAAGATTGCTTTGAGATGGGTTAAAGTGATTAATTTCAATTTCCAAGTATAGATGAAAATTTTATGAAAATTAGTAAAATGATATGAGTTAAGATATTTTATTGGATTTTAAAAAATGTGAGAAAAAGAGTTGAATAAAGATATTATAAAATCGGAATATTGTTAAATTATAATTTTTTAATATAATTTTTATTTTGAAATTTGATAAGTTGTAGTATTTTTTTTTTTTAAGTTTGAAAAGTTTTAATGATTAGAGGAAAATTTTGAAAATTTGAAATTGAAAGTGTTTGTATTTTAATAATATTTAGAAAGAAAACTCACAAAAAGATGAGATGAGTTCTCCAAACAAGCCTTAATATTCCTTTGACCATTTGTTCGTGATTCACTGATTCCCCATGGTGTTTAATATTCGTCAAACAAAATTAACTCAAAACTAGTTTCTTGAAACCGAAACACATGAGCCACTAATCGGGAAAATTGAAGGGGTTTTCTTTAAGTTTAAATGTTTAAATATTAATTTTAAGGATGTGTTTCGTAACACTGTCAATAGTTTTTATCAACCCTCAGTAAAAGAAGCATAGGGGCTCGGTGTGTTGGGCACACCTCTGATGCTTAAATCAATATTTAGGATGAAGAAGTATGAAGTTAGTAGGGTCGTGAGAGTTACCTTGAATCATCAACCAATGCTAGTTTATAGAGGCGAGGCGCTCATTTGACCAATTATATGGATTGTATAACAGTATGATCTTTTCCCATGATTTTGGAGGTGTTGAATATCAGGTCTTGGATAGGATAAGTACAAGAGGATTATCACTATGGGCGAGTCTCGGATATATATATATATATATATATACACTACAAGAATATTGACTTTTTGCGACCAGTTAGTTTTCATCCCTGTAGAAATTGATGCAAAAAGTTAATTTTCGCGTCCACTTTACGCTGGTCGCAAATTTTGGTAGCTAAAGTTGGTTTTCAGATAAACAAATCGGTGTGAATATTTTGCGACTATTATTTTCGATGCAATAGGATTATAATGTTTTTGCGACCATATTATTTGCGTTGATATTGACATTGGCGTTTGTAAGAATAACTTGTAAAACAAAGAAAGTAGAGGAAGATTGAGAAAACGGCTAATGCCTTTCATTCATCATTTTCGCATATACAAACTATTGCCTATATAGAAAATAAAATAACTAACTCCGACAACTTTATGATAAAATATTCGACTGCTATGTACAACTGTATAACTAACTATAAAATTACATAAAAATACATTACAACTCAGCCACTATGAGGACATTCTAGTAATCTCATTCTGGCTTCAACGCATACTGGAGAAATTGTTGATGAAGGCTGCAACTCTTTGTCAAGTCCATTCATATCAGCATGAGCATCTACGTGTGGATGATCTTGTGAATGGAGAGTGGTGATGCCATGTTGAGTATGCTGCTCTAATATCCCCGCAAGATGAAGAATAGATGTCAATTATTCCCATCTTGAATAAATGAGAGAAAAAATAACATATGGTAGAGACTTAGTGAATATGTCAACAAGTTGATGATAAATGGAAATATAAGCTGTCCGAACGTTGCCAACAAGAATTTGATCCCTTATTAAATGACAATCCACTTCAATGAGTTTTGTCCTCTCATGGAACACTGGATTTGCTACTATATGAAGAGCAGCCTGATTGTCACAGAACATCTCAACAACTTGAGGATGATGAATGGATATATCAGAGAACAAGTGTCAAACCCAGATCAATTCAATAGAAAGTGAAGCCATTGCACGATATTTTGCCTCAACAGAGAATTGTGAAACAATAGTTTGCTTCTTTGAGCGCCAAGCTATCAATGAAATTTCTAGTAGAACACAATACCCAGTGAAATATTTTCAGGTATCAGGGCATGAAGCCCAGTCTGAATCACAAAAACCTCGGAGTTGGGCAGAGGAGGTAGAAGATAATAGAATACCTTGGCCAAGAGCATTTTTTAAGATAATGCAGAATTTGATGAGCTAAAGCAAGATGAGAATCTATGGTCTATCCACAAACTGGCTAAGAACTTGGATAGGATAGGATATATCAGGTCATGTTAATGTGAGATAGAGAAGCCTACCTATGAGCTGTCGATAGGAAGTAGGATCAGATAATGGAGTTCCAGCTGTCTTGCTAAGCTTGTGATTTTGATCCATAGGAATTTTGAGAGATTTTGAAGCTAAATGGCCTGTGTCAGCAAGAATGTCTAAAGTGTATTTACGTTGACATAGGTGAATGCCAATGGACTTTCTGAAAACTTCAATGCCAAGGAAGTATCTCAAATGACCAAGATCTTTCATTTTGATGTGATGGTTCAAAAAACATTTCAGTTTTGAAATAGAATCTAGTGAGTTGCTGACAACCACAATATCATCGACATAAACAATTAAAGCTGTGAAATTATCACCATGAATGCATGTGATAAAACCAAACTGAATAAAAAGGATGAGAATTTATCATACCATTGCCGAGAGACTTGTTTTTGAAGCTAAATGGCCTGTGTTAGCAAGAATGTCCAAAGTATTTTTACGTTGACATAGGTGAATGCCAGTGGAATTTCTGAAAAGGTCAATGCCAAGGAAGTATCTCAAATTGCCAAGATCTTTCATTTTGAAGTGATGGTTCAAAAAACTTTTCAGTTTTGAAATAGAATCTAGTGAGTTGCTGACAACCACAATATCATCGATATAAATAATTAAAGCTGTGAAATTATCACCATGAATGCATGTGATAAAACCAAACTGAATAAGAGAAGATGCGAATTTATCATACCATTGATGAGAAACTTGTTTTAGCCCATAGATACTTTTGTGAAGTTTACAAACTAGGCCAGGAAGACCTTTGTTATAGCCTGGAGGCATAGTCATGTAGATTTTCTCATGTAAGCCGCCATTGAAAAATGCATTGTTGACATCAAATTGTTGAAGATGCCAACCATTGACTGCTGCTAATGCAAGAAGAATTCGAATACTAACAATTTTAACCACTAGTAAAAATGTTTCATGATAATCCACCCCTTCTTTTTGGATGAATCCTTTGGCAACTAGTCTTGCCTTCTTCCTCTCAACTATGCCATTGGAGTTGTACTTGGTTTTGTACACATACTTGCATGAAATTGGGATTTTACCAGGTGGCAGATCAGTGATGGACCAAGTTTTGTTGAGTTCTAATGCAACAATGCATCAAGTTCAGATTCCATTGCCTTGCACCAATCTGGGTCCTTGGCAGCTTGTTTGTATGTTTGTGGGTTAGGTGTGGATGAAATAGTGGCAGAAAATAAAGAAAAACTAGGTGATAAATAATGATAAGAAAGATACTGAGATAAAGGAAAAGAAATACCTGAAGAATTTGTCATGTCCAATGATGGAATAGGTGAGTAGGTGGAGACTTGCTGACAATGAAATTCCTGAAAATATTGTGGTACTTTTCTTATTCGAGTGGATCTTTTAGGAGGAGAGGAAGGTCTTTTAAGAGGAGAGGGGGCAATAGGAATGAGAGTGGTGATAGGTGAGGGTGAAGTGGCAATGGATGAAAAAGGGGACAGAGAAGGATTGGGGTTGGCATTTTGTAATGGATGTGAAACTGGAGCAGAATGAGGAAGAGAAGTTGGAAAGGAAATGAGGGCAGGTTGTGAGGTTGAGGATGTGAGCCATGGAAGGGGAAGATGTTTTCATAAAATGTGACATCCCTGGAGAGGAAAACTTGTTGAGTATGAAAATCAAGAAGTTTATACCCTTTGACACCAAAAGGGTAGCCAAGAAATACAGACTGCCTGCCTCGGGGATCAAACTTCTTTCAGTTTTGTGAAAGGGTGGAGGCAAAACATAAACAACCAAGGACTTTCATGTGATAATATGTAGGTGGGACTTGAAGATAATTTCATATGGAGTCTTATTAGAGAGTGAGGGGGTGGGGATTCGATTTATAATGTAAGTTGCAGTAAGAATACAGTCTGTCCAGTAAGGGGTAGGAAGATTGGATTGAATTTTGAGGGCTCGGGCTATGTTGAAAAGGTGTTGGTGCTTCCTTTCAACAATCCCATTTTGTTGGGGTGTTTCAACACAAGTTCTTTGGTGAATAATCCCTTGGTTAGTAAAGAAATCTGTCATGTTGAACTTTGTTCCATTATCGCTTCAAATTATTTGAAGTTTGGTTCGAAATTGAGTTGCAACTAAATGACAGAATGATTTAATACATGATCGAGTATGATATTTCTCTTTGAAAAGATATATCCAAGTGCTTCTTAGAAAAAAATCAACGATGGTTAGAAAATATATATGTCCATCATAAGAGTCAATTGGGTTGGGTCCCCATATGTCACAATGAACTATCTCAA
This sequence comes from Platycarya longipes, assembly GCA_036559045.1. NCBI lineage: Eukaryota > Viridiplantae > Streptophyta > Magnoliopsida > Fagales > Juglandaceae > Platycarya > Platycarya longipes. The sequence continues at coordinate 29,095,598 of CM071793.1, read as the reverse complement.
AAAGAGTTTTATTAGTATGTTTGCTAACAGGAAATGAGAGTCTTTGATGCTTGGCAATAGGACAAACATAGCATGGATTATAGTTTGTAATTGTGAATACATGATTTTGAATAAATTGATCTTGTATTTGGAAATGGGTGTGTAACCCAATCTATAATGCCAAATATCTGAAATGTGATTAACACTTGTGGAAATAGCAGAAACAGAAATGTTCTGATGTAAAGAAACAGAGAAATGATCAAGAAGAGCAGTAGTTGGCACTAATGTTGAAAGCAGGTGGTAAAGGCCTCCCTTCAGTTCACCCATTCCAATCGTGGTCCAAGACAAAAGGTCTTGAATAAAACATTGCTGTGAAAAGAAAATAAAACAACAAACCAGAGAATTAGTCAGTTGTTTGGATGAGATTAAATTAAAATGAAAATAGGGGACACAAAGAGCATTGTGTAGGACTAAATTAGGATTTATGTGGACAATACCAATATGAGTGACAGGTGCGGTGTGACCATTAGGAAGCTTAACAACAAAAGACACGTGAGATGTAATAGATGAAAAATAGGAGTACTGCAAACCATATGATTTATGGCACCTATGTCAATGATCCAAGAAAAATGTGCAGGTAAATGATGTGTGAAGGAGACAAGACACAAAGAAATACCATTCATGGTGGGGTTGGAAAGGCAATCTGCCAAGGCAGTACTGACTAAGTGCTGAGCACCAAGAGCATCCCTTGAATGCAATAGAGATAGGAGCTATTGGTATTGATCCTTGGTGAAGGTTGGGTGAACCTCTACAAAAGTCTCATACTCGACAGAAATGGCATTGACATAAGGCAAACCAGCTTACTTTCCCTTGCCATGAAGCTTATGTCCAGGGGGATACCCATGATATTTATAGCATTTTTCTGCAATGTGACCTGTCATGTGACAGTGTGTAAAAGTGAGAGCTTGAGCATTTCTAGCTTTAAAGCAATTATCAAGAAGATGACCCTGAATCTTACAAAAGATGCAGTGTGGTTTATCTTGCTTTGGTGTTTGAGGGGATTTGGAAAAGGATCTGAATGGAGAGTGGGTTTGTTGAGTAGCAAGAGCCATTGAATCAGGTGAGGGGACTCCAGAAAGCATGAGATGTTGCATTTCTTGTTGTTGGATCATGGAGAAAATTTTGTTGAGAGGAGGTAAAGGTCTAATAACATGATTTGGTCTCAAGTGATATTAAAAGATTCATTGAGGCCCATGAGGAATTGAATGACACAATCCTTTCGATATAAATCAAGTAAAATAGTAAGTTTGCCACAAGTACAAGCAAGCATAGGTCCATAGATGGTAAGTTCATCCCAGAGAGTTTTGAGCTTACCAAAGTAAACATTAATATTGTCATTATCTTGCTGTAAACTAGCCAAAGCCTTTAAGTTGGAATATGCGATGGTCATTTTGTTGAGTGAAGCTATCTCGAAGTTCAATCCAAATTTGTTGAGCATTGTCCACTAAAGCTATGCTGGATTTGAGTGAAGGATTGATGGAGTTATGAAACCAAGAAACGACTAAGTCATTGCATCGTTCCTAGGCTTCATAAAGAGGATCAGAGGTGGATTTGGGTTTGGTTAGAGTCTCATTTATGAAACCAAGTTTATTCTTGGCACGTAGAGCTCGACAAATTGTTCTGGACCAAGTGGTGTAGTTCTCAGATGTGATAAGGACAGAAACTAAGGGTAGGGATGGGTTATCGCCATGATTAAGGCGGTAAGGGTTAATTATATTGGTAAAATCTTGAAAGAGAGTTTTGTCCTTTTTGGCGTCAGGAGCCATTGAAGGAAAGAATGAAGGTTGTTAGAAAACACAGTGGAAGGTTCTCGATACCATGTAAGAATAACTTGTAAAACAGAGAAAGCAAAGGGATATGTAAACTACTGCCTATGTAAAAAATAAAATAACTAACTCCGACAACTTTATGAGAGAATATTCGACTACTATGTACAGCTGTATAACTAACTATAAAATTACATAAAAATTCATTACAACTCAGCCACTATGAGGACATCCTAGTAATCTCATTCTGGCTTCAACGCATACTGGGAAAATTGTTGATGAAGGCTACAACTCTTTATCAAGTCCATTCATATCAGCATGAGTAGCTATGTGTGGCTGATCTTGTGAATGGAGAATGGTGATGCCATGTTGAGTATCCTGCTCTAATAATGTTAATACAAACTCTTTTGTGTTTATATTTGATTCTTTTGCGTCACTGTTTGTTTGACGCAAAAAGTTTACAAAGTAACACTCCTTTTTGTCCTTGTTGGCATTGCTTTCACTACACTAGATCTACTAAATGCATGAGAACGAAAACCCACGAAGAACGAACTCACCCAATCAAACACAATGGACCTCCTTCGAACCCATGGAATTCTTCATCGACGACAAGGTTAGCCCAGTTGCCGCCGACGACGAGAGTTTCTCTCCGTCTCCCAAGACTCATTGTGTGAGTTTGATAACTCCTTCTGATCATTTCCCCCAGATTTCCATGAACATTTTTGTTGAAATTTCGAATTTTCAAGAACTGAAATGTATATTTTTGTGATTAATGTCTATGATGTAAAGAGGAATGGATGGATTTGTGTAAAAGGGTTGGTGTAGAAAGGGAAAAAAATGCCCGCTAGGTGTTTGACAAAAGGCTCAAGTGAGAAAATAGTGGCTTTTTGTTTATAGTGCCTGCTCTAATTATTGTTTACAGTGGATTTTTGTCTTTGTCTTCCTTATATAGCCATGGAAATTGAGAAAACAGAGCATAACCCACTTCTTCTAAATTCTGGTTTTAGCATAATTATTCCAAGAAAAAAACATCATCCTATATTCATTCTATCTAGGACCAAAATGATTGCAGATATAAAAACATTCAACCAAATTTAAACAAATAGGTATTTAGGATTCCAATATATCTTTAGTTCTAATATAGGATGCAGTTAAACAACTTAATACTTGTTGGATTACTAGTCTTTCATTCCTTTTAAATATTACCCAATTTATTTAATTGTAAGAAAAATCATGTATGCAGAAAAATATTGTTCTAGCAATCACAAAGTTGATGGGTGATCGAGAAAGAATTAGATTCAAGATTCTTAACAAGTCCTGACTATACTTTCATCAAGATCAGTATAAGAAGTTTTTGTAACTTGCTATTTCAGTTGTCTTCCATACTGTAGCACTATGCTTGTGCTTAAGAACATTGTAAGAAGTTACTTTAGGTGACTTATCATGAGTACTTTGAAAAAAAGAACTTCTCAATAGTATTCTATGAATAATACTTGAGATATGTTGCCCAAATGACTAATACAACATGGGGGTGAATTGAGTTATATTATAAAATTAACAATTATAAACCAAATATACAATATAAAATATAAACAGAATATGAAACAGTAGGAAATATAAAGAGTAAGGGTAAGAAGAAGCAAACTCAGTATTTTAACGAGGTTCAGCCCCACTGCCTACGTCCTCGCCTCAAGCTACCCCTTGAGGATTCCTAAATTCACTATTCAATCTCTTTCAGGTGGAGATAGAAATTTATTACACATTTAAGTAACACCGCTACAAAGATGTAGAACACCCTCTACATTTGTAATCACCTCACACTTAGTGATTCAACTATTCCCTATGTAGAATACCTTCTACACACACAAGAGTTATACGCATCCTCTTACTGATACAAGAGCTGATAGTGAGTAGATTATCAGAATACACTCATCAATGAGTGAAATAAGAACAATACAGCGCAACCTATATCTCTCTAAAAATAAACAAGAATTAAGTCTCAAAACTTATAGAAGAGAGAATGAGAGTTTTGAATGAATGATGCAAAACTTAGCAATTGATGTGTAAACTCTTGTTGTAATTTTGCAAAAGTCAAGTGAGTTATTTATAGGTAAATGAGTTTTCATATTCAAATCTTAGTAATTTTGAAGACATCATTCATATTTCAAAATATTCAAATAAAAACATCTCTTTTCAAAACAACATTATTCATATTTCAAAATATTCAAATAACACATGCACATGTCAAAGATGACAATCATTCATCATTCAAATTCAAAATTTAAAATTTTAATGATGTCATATATATGTGGAAAATATAAATTTCAAAATTAAAATTTTTGATGATGTCATGCACATGTAAAAAGCATAATTTTCAAAATTAAAACTTTTGATGATATCATGCACAAGTGAAAAATATAATTTTCGAAATTAAAACTTTTAATAATGTCATGCATATGTAAAAAGAAAAAGAAATTTGATACTTTGTAAGAGAAGATTAATTTTGAGCCTTAATCCATTTTCGAATTTTATCAAGAGATGTACAAAATTACTCTATGAGTTTCATTTGTAAACTTGTTCTCTTTCTTGCTCTTACTTGATTTCTTGATATACTTAGCTCCATTCATGCGTAGACAACATGAACTTGTGTCTTAAATTTATTTGTTATCATCAGAATCTATACGTAGATGTAAAACTTGAAATCTTGAGTTCAACAAGATAGAACTCTAAATGAAAGAAGTTATATGTTTTTAGTTTATATGAGGTGCAAATATTTTGCTTTTTTTCACTGGGCTAATAAGATATAATGGTTGTAATTGAATTTTTTGGTTTACACATAAACATTTTTACAAGTATCTAAAATGATTTTCTTTTTTTTTTTTAAATTCATTTCAGGTTAATTGAATATTTTGTAAAAATTCAAGGGATATGTTAATATTTATTTAATCTATTTTATGGATTATTAAAGTTAACTCTAAAATAGTAAACATTTCAAGCATATTTATCAATGATTAGAAATTCAAAAATGCTATCTCGGTAATATTCATTTGTGTGTGACGCCAATATTCATTTGCATCCAAAAACATCACTGTTCAAATCATCTAACGCCAAACTTATTTACCGTCCATCTTGTTGACGCCAAAGCTCTTGACACAAATAGTTTTAACTTTTTGCGTCACTCTTTCTCATTTGCGGCAACCGCAAAAGTGACTCTAAATTCTATTTGTGTCCAACTAATGTGACGCCAAGTAGTTTAGCTTTTTACATCACTACACTCGTATTTGCAGCAACATTTATAGTTGCAAAAGATCATACATTACGACTCTACATTCTATTTCCGACTATATATATGTGACACGAATGACAATTTATTTGCGTCATTTGTTTTTACGACATCGTTATATCATCACAAATAAGTTTTTATTACTGCATCTCATCTTATTTCTTGCACCATAACAGGACGTAAATAATCTTATTTTTGCGTCATTATTTACGTTCGATGCTAAAATATTATAGAGAGCGAGTATTATCGTCTACCTTGCATCGAGAGAAAATAGAGGGAAATAATCAGTTGCGTCACAATTTGGGTCTTTTTGCGTCTATATTAGGTAATGCAAAAACAGAATTTCTTGTTTTGATACTTATGCCTTTTAGAGCATTAGCATTTGTCTCATCAAAATAAATCATCAAAATTTGATCAAAATTATAAGTTTGATGAGAAGTTAACACCAAAATAATCTCATATTTGACTCATCAAAAAACTTTGATGATTTACTATTCAAAAGTCAAACCAAAAGTATTTTTATTTTATTCTCCCAATTTTTTTCCTTATTTTTAATCAAATATTTATATGACGAAAGCATTTTTTATGAGTCCAATGTAAGATTATTTCGGTATTGACTTCTCATCAAACTTATACTTTTCATCAAATTTTGATGATTTATTTTGATAAGATCAATGCTAAATTACTAATGCTCTTAGAACACTTTTATTAACTTGACTAAAATCCAACTTTAATTAAATTTAGATAACAAGACACTTAAAACACTCCACATTGAATTTGGCATATTTAAATAAATTTAGACTTTAGCTATACTAATTCACCAAATATGTGGATGAATAGTAACTTAGCTAAACACTATTATATTCATTTCTCACTCCTCTCACCAAATATGTAAGTGTTTTGTAATTAAAGAATTTGGTTCTATTTATTATTATTAAATATAAAATATGATAAAAATAAATTAATTAGTAAATATTAAATATTAATTTAATTAAAATATAATAATTATTATTAACATTAATATTTTAATATTAATTTAATATTTAATAAATGTGATCAATATTAATATTAATTAAATTAAATTATTATTATTATTATTATTATTAACATTTAATTCGTTGAATAACAAATGTGATAAAAATAAATTAATCATATTTTTTATTATATAAAGAGTAAATAGATAATTCAATATAAAGATTATATTTGAATAGAATAGACAAACACAAACTCATATAAATTTAAATAGATAATTCAATATAAAATTTGCATTTAAATTTAGCTAAAATACTCTTAGGAAGGTCCGTGATTTGCTCGACCGTTACATCTAGGCCTGTTCATCCGGGCCGAGTTGTACCCGGCCCGGTTTGAAATTTTATTTATTTATTAATATTTTTGAATTTTTTTTAAAATAATATTTAAGAAAATTTTGAATCCGGATTCCGGATTTAAAACTCCAGAACCCAGATGAACACCCCTAGTTACATCATTTAATTCTTTAACTAGTAGGGTTCGAATTTATTGACAGCATCTTCACGTAGATATACGATGCAATTGCAGCTCCTTATTTCTCATTAGCTAGGCTTGTGGTATTGCGCTCGTGGGCCTTTGAAAGGTGGATCAGGTCCAGCCTAGCTAGAGAGGTATTTGTCCCATCTCATTTCTTCTCATATTTTCTAATCTCATATCATCTTAATATCTAAACACTATAAACACACAAATATTTTTCATTTTAAATCTTTAAATTTTATATTTAATTATTATAATTTTTTTTTTTAAATTTCAAACAAAACACACAAAAAACAATATAATTTTAATATTTTTAAATCTCAAAATAAAAATTATATTATAATCATATTTTAATTTATAATATTTATTCAATTTTTTTTTCTCTCATTTCTCAAAATTTCATAAAACATATTAATTTAAATTATTTTACTATTATTTGAAACTTTTTTTATTATTATTTTAATTATTTTATTTTATTATTATTTTATTTTAATTGTTTATTATATATCATAAAAAAATATTAATGCCTTTTCATCATCCATCAAATGATTGCTAATTTATCTATTAATTTTCACTGATGCACCAACTATTAAAAAACTCATCAATATTAATAATGAAAAAATAACAATTAAAAGAAGATAAATAATATTTTGTGTATAAAACGGATGATGCAACACAATCTTAATTCTTAAATTATAAAATATTATCAGAGAATACATATTCTAATAACAGATTTCATTTCAAAATAATAATAATAATAATAATAACAGATTTGAGGGTAACCATATATGGGGTCCTGGGGATCGATAAAAGGATTGTAGGACACGTTTTAAATGGAAAATATAAATTATATAAATATATATATATATATATATATATATATATATATATGTTTCTGGAGAAGTGGGGACGGGCTGATGCAGCAATGATGTGGCCAATCACTTTCCCAATAGACACATAATTATTCAGAGAGATCAGCCTATTTATGGTGACTAAAGGCAGGCAAGTAGTATTCCAATCGTTTGATTGAATCTACTAATATTATTTGTTTTTATAATTTCTCTCAATTTCTCTTATTTTATTTTATCTAATCATTATAATTTTTTTAAATTTTTATATAAAATAAACAATTAAATTCTTTCAAGACTCTAAATAAAAATAATATTAAAAATATATTCTAATAATATTTTATTTAAATTTTAATTTTAATCTCAATTTATATCATCTTATTTTATCTATGAAAACAAACCATTAATATTGGAAGGGCTGCATGCATTTGTCAAAGAAGCAACAATACATGTTTATAAATCAAGGCATGGCCTACTGTCCAGTCATTCACACCTCAGACTGACAGTTACAGCATTGACAAAATAATGCCCAACAAGATGTGTATTAATCAGGCAGTCCTAGTCTTCTTGTATGTTATGAATTTGAGTCCATAAATCCAACAAATGCTTAACCCACTACGACATTATTATATATATGTGTGTGTCGTTTGGGATTAAATCATCATGTGATTAGCATCACAAAGTTATTATTATGCCAACTCATAAAGCTCCAAGGCCACACCCTAACACAGTCATCACGAGGAAAAAGAAGGGCAACCATGACATATATATATATATATGATGCGTACGCGGTATTGTTAATGCATGATTGAGATGGGAGTCATGTCTTAAGTCATAACTATTCAAATTGTTGTTTGTTACCCCAAGCCTTATGCAATATACTGATAATTGATATTATAGTACTATGACTAGTAATTATTTAGTAATATAATTTTGGAATACTAGTATGTTATAGATACTCTCACCAAAGATTGAAGTATCATAGAAGGGTAATAATAGGCTTACTAACTCTTACTACTCTTAATCACCCATTTAATAATTAAAGACGAAACTATTAGTAAATTTTTTTTTTTATTATTTCTAATGATTAAAGATCATGTTTTAAAAAAATACTTAAAAAAAATATAAAAAAATATAAAAGTTTCAAGTACACTAGTTTGAAGTAGTAAATAGGTGGTAGAAAGTAATAAGATTATCATTATCCATCGTAAAAGTAACAGATGCCATCATATGATAGGATGAGATCACTATCAGTTAAGTAATAAGATGACAGTGATATCTCTCTCGAATTAGCTAAAAATTTCCCTAAAATCAACCTGACTTAGTCGAATCCAGATCATGCAATAAGACAACTTGTGAAATGGTTGTAAGATAATGCAAGTCACTTTCTGTCTTTAATTGACCAAGTCATATATAAGAACGTTCACCTACAAGGATTGGCCCACTGTTTATCTATCAATTCCTGGCTTGTTACATGCAATATATATATATATATATATATATATATAATATGATTAATATTCCACTTGCAAAAGACCTTAATTAATTCGAAAAATAATAATACAGACAAACAAACTTTTCCTCCAAAATCAGAACTATAAACAAAATATTTATCTACCATACTATATATATATAATATAATATATATGTGTTCTCTATACAGGACTGATTAATCGTAATACAAGGTTCTAATTTCATATACTTCATTTTTTTTCTTTTTATTAGTTTTTTTATATATAGGAAAGACTGTATTTTATTCCAACAAATCGAAATTACAACTGTGATCTAATAAATAGGGCAAACCGAAATTACAAGTCAAACTAACTAAACTCATTGACGCATCCCACACACAAATTTCTAATGACAGATATTATCTAAACCTCTATACACACTTAAGTGACAACACCATCAGAGATTTTCATCTCAAGTTGTCTGAAAATATGACTCTTTGTAAAACAGAGAATAAAACCAAATTCTACTCACCACCATCCTCCAAAAAATGAAAGCGGATCATCATGAAAAAATTAAAATAACATGAAAAATTTAGAAAGGCAGAGACAAAATTCCCACATAGATTCATCCACAAAGTTTGCACCTTTACGTCCAAGCCCTTCAAAGGTATCCAAGACTTTCGGGGATGATCAAATGCTGTAAGATTTGTACTCCTTGGATAGTCTCTTCACAGCCGCCTTGTTTTATTGTTCATAGGGAATGGCCAAATTTACGAAATTTACGAGGAAAATAGGTAATTCTATATATAACTAATAAAATGTAAGTTGCAGTTCTTTAAACTTTCAAATATCCGAATTTATGGGGAGAAAATGAATGATTTGACCGAAGGGAACAAAGGTTTTGGAATTATATATGGAGAAAAAAAAAGTTATTGCAAAATGGAAAATGCAGCTAATACTAGTAGGGAAGAACATGACTGAGGCTTGGAAAGCAAGTAGCATCTAACTTAATGTCTTCTTTGTGAAGGAATTATCAATCTTTACGTGTCGGTGTCTCTGCCCTTTATTCTTGCTGGATGAGCAATAGATGACTCATGCAACATAAAGTTAAGAATCCTCCACCACATCTTAGCCCTTTAAATACAAGGCTTGATCACCCTTAGCAACCTCCCTCTCTCCCTCTCTCTCCCTTTCTCTCTCTCTCTCTCTCTGAACTTTAATTCAAGAACACCAAAGGGAATCTTTGCCATTTACTGAAACATGACATCCCAGATTCCTGAACCTGTTATTGGAATTCCAATCACAGCCGTCGAGGGTTCCTCAAATGAGCCTCCCACTTTGAAACATTGTATGACTCTCTCTCTCTCTCTCTCTCTCTAAATGAAGGTTTTGTTCCTAATGAAATGATCTTCATGTTGCAGGTAGAGCAGATTCTGTGCTTAATGTGATGAATAAAATTGCAAAGAAGGCAGACAATATAGCACATGCTGCATACGGAGTTCGAGAGCATAGTAAACATTCCATTCCTTTCTAGTTCCTGAATTTTCATTGCTTTTGGTGATTCAAGTTATGGGGTTTCACCAAATAGAAATTCTAATTTTCGAAAGTTATGAAATTGCAGTGAGATTGGGGCCAAAGATCAGTGAAACCGTGAAGGGAAAGTTGAGGTTGGGGGCTAGAGTTCTTCAAGGAGGCGGAGTGGATAAGATCTTCAAACAGTTATTTGGAGTTAGAGAAGGAGAAAAACTATTCAAGGCTTCCCAATGCTATATATCAACAACAGCAGGTCCTATTGCAGGCCTCCTCTTCATTTCAACCGACAAGGTTGCCTTTTGTAGCGAGAGATCTATCAAAATCTCTTCTCCTAAAGGTGAAACGGTTAGAGCCCATTACAAGGTGAAGGCCCATTTGGATATAGAAATCATTTCATCTTATTATTATAATTTTTTTAAATATTTCTTCTCAAAATAATAATAATATTAAAAGATAATTTTTTTAATAACATTTTATTTAATTTTTAACTTTTATTTAAAACTTTCTCATATATTCAAATGAGTCCTAAGTCTTCACAAAGATATTGACTCTCTCTCTCTCTCTCTTCATGATTATTAACATTGCAAGTGGCATCTATTTTGTGCAGGTCATGATCCCGATTAAGAAGATAAAGAGAGTCAATCAGAGTGAGAATATAAAGAAGCCTTCACAGAAGTACATAGAAATATTAACTGTGGATAGTTTTGACTTCTGGTTCATGGGTTTCTTAAATAATCAGAAAGCCTTCAAACTTCTTCAGCAAGCTGTCTGTCAATCTTCAGAAGGAATATAATAATTCACAGCCTTAAAATACAACTACCTTCTCCTCTTCTTCAGCTACTGTAAACAAGCTCATTTATAACGTGTATATTATAAGTAAAAGGTCTTTTAGCTCCTCAACCAATGTTGGCTACTGATATCAATACTATTGGTATTGGCTATGTCCCATTTTGATATTTGATGTTTGGATTAAGTTACCAACTTAATGAGCAGAATGATTCTCCCCTGCTTCAACAACAATGAATAAATTCGAACATAGAAAGCAATATTCAAACAAAAATACATCTTGTTCGGAATGGAACGTCACGCACTGCGTTATTGAGACAGGAAACATGCCTCTTAACTAAACTAAATGTGGAATAGTTGCCAAGTAAAACTACTAAAGTGAGTCCAGACGGCATTCAAAGACCCAAATTGAGCCAGGCAATGGGTTTACAAATTTAATCAAGAGATTGGTTCTTAGACCATTAAAACAAAAAACTGATTGTCAACGCTAATGTAAGCTAAATCTAGTAGTCTCGTTTGTCTTCGTAGATGAGATAAGATAAACTAAGCTGAGAGAAAAAAAAAAAAAAAAGTTAAATAAATTATTATTAAAATATATTTTTTAATATTATTTTTATTTTAGTATTTGAAAAAGTTAAATTATTTATTTTATTTTATATGAAAACTTGAGAAAATTATAATGATAAGATAAAATAAAATGAGAACAATTGTGAAAACAAACTAGACCAAGAAATAGAACCAAAGTAGCAGCCTTCAAGAATGAATCTAAAAACAGTCCAACTTATTTTTTGTAGACCTCCATATTACATATCTGTTACGATTGCATATAAACAAAATTGCTTGTAAATAATTCGAGCTCGACTCATATAAATTCGACTCGAATTCAGTTAATTTAATAAATAAGTTGATCGTGAACACTAATATTTATTCAAATATTAACGAGCAAAAATCATATAATCTTGACTTGACTCGATTTACGCTCATGAACAATATTCGTATAAACTTGATTCAACTCGTTTTGAGCTCGTCATAATACTTGTAATATTTCGATATAGATATAATATATTATATATATTTTTCATTTCTTACCGATAATCTTTTATTTTATATATTTTATGGGTTATATTTATTAATTTTGATATTTTGTATAAGTAATATATTTTGTTACTTTACGTTATTATGTATTATGTATAAGTAACATATTTTGTTATATACTTTACAATAATAATATATTAAATTCAAAAAAAAAATATTAAGTTAAATGTTTATAAAGAGTAAGCAGTTTTAATTTTAGTTCAAATTGATTGGGAGAAATAATCGCATTTGTACTGCAGCCAACCAAAAACATAAAATAAAATAAAATATGTATTAGATTAAATCAAGCTCAAGTCAAGCTACTCAACTCGAATAGCTCGTATCAACTCGAGTATTTTTTTATACTTGAGTTCGAGTCGAGTTCGATCAAATTATATATTAAACGAGTCGAGCTTAATCAAAAATTTTTAAAATTTCTCAAGCTCGAGTCGAGTTCGAGCAGTTAAATATGCTAAACAAGCTTTTGACCTCTTGCTTGAATTCGACTTGATTTGGATCATTTGCAGCCCTATTCACGGCCATTTCTCATTCATTCACAGCTCAGGATATATATTTTTTTTTTTTGGAAGACGCAGCTCAGGTTTAATATAAAAGATTGATGACAATAATGCAACCAAAGTTTTATGCCTCATACTATTTTTACCCAGTGAAAAACAGAAGACTTACGTTGGCCTTTTCCAAGGGCGGCTTCTTTTCAATATCCGTAGTTTCATACTTTTTGCAATAAAATCTCAGATGTTAAGTTTCCATTATTAACTTTTCTATCAATATATTCCAAGAAACATCGTATTCATGTAACTATTTTAAAACCAACTAATCTGATAATGCCACCTCATCAAATATATTGAACTTTATTAGTTTGAATTCCAATTTTTACATAGGAATTGCTCTTCAACAGTAGAAAAAATTAGTTGTAAAAAAGATTGTATTTCTGTAGCATCAAAATTATGAACTCTCACTAATCATCACACTGCTATACAAACACCCACTTCAACATCCAATAACTTAACTCCATTGGTTAGTTCCAATCTATTATACATAGAAGTAGAGTCATATGATTCTAATTAGGCCAGAATGTTAGGCCTGTTCATTCTGGCCTAATTTTGCCCAACCCAGTTTTAAAATTTTTTTTATTTTTCAATTATTTTGACAATTTCACTTAAGAAGTTCAAAAAAATTACTTATTTTTTAAATCCGGATTCTCATATCCGGTCGCCGGATGAATATGCCTAATTTTGAAGTGACATTCTACTCATTAAAGTAGGCTATTAGTGGCAATAAATGAAATAAAAAGTAGAAACTTGAAATGTTATATATATTAAGCAGTAATCCTTTTGAAAATAATGTTTCATTATAAATTGTTGTAATTTTTAAGTTTCATTTCATTTCATACATATAAATATATAAACTGATTCAAGACTACACCTAATGACATTATTTCAACTTTTATATTATTTTGTCAAAATAAACCGCATTATAAACCATTTTGAATTTCTCCACTATAAAATCATGTCTCTCTCTAGATCGCTCACCCTAATACACAATTTACTCAATACGCTCATTGCGCGGGTTATAATCTCATTATAATTTAAGACTAAACTTCCATCTGTTTGCTATTATACATTATTATTTTTTCTGCATGAGATTTGGTTAATTTTTTCTTTTTTCTTTCGTCCCTTTTCATTACAATTGAAAGAAGATTGGCACCAGAAAGCTAAGATGCACGTGGTAGAAGAAAGGGGAGGCTACATGAGACAATGTCTGTGCCACTTACAACTCTAATATGGTACGCTTGACAGCCTAAGTTCAACCGCGTCAACTTTTTCCAAAATTGAAAGGACTAATTCCCACAAGCGTGTTACCAAACTAAAAGAGCAGGAAAAAAAAGGACACTAAATAACCAAATCCCTTTCCTTCTAAATAATTGGAATCTATAACGTAAGATTAACCAACTACTTTACACCAACAAATACAACTGCAGATATCATCAATGTCTCACTCCCTAAGCCAGTATATCTTCATCGAGATACTGAGTAAATAACAGTGTAAACGGTATGAACGGGAAACAGTTAAAAGTACTATATATATTGGGGGGAGAGAGAGAAAGAGAGAGAGAGAGAGAGACATAAAAAAAGAGCGAACCAAGAAAACTAAATACATAAAAAGAATAATTCTCATATTAAAAGAAAGAGAAAGCATTATGCAAAATACAATATATTGGCATTTGCCAGCTATGTTTTGTTGAATGTGCAGTACTGTGCATCGTTCTACGCATTCTACTTATTGAAAGTTTATAAAAATAATTGCATAGATGCAGTGAGATCATTTGAAAAAGCTAAAAACAAGTTGGACGTGAGCATGTTTGGGGTTGCGTTTCAAAGCTTTAAAAGTGCTTTTAAGTAGTTAAAAGTACTTTTAAAGAAAAATGAGTTGTTTGGATAACTTTATTAAAAGCGCTTTAGTCGGTTGAAAAAGCTAAAAATTAATTTTATCAATAAGCACAAAATTAGAGCTTTCATCAAAAAGCTCTTGCAGATAACTATATATTTTTAAAAAACTACCGTAACTAACTCTAAAAGTGCTTTAGACATATGGATCCCAAACAATAAATGACTTTTTAGTAGTAGAGCTTATTACATTAAACTTTAAGCTATAAGCATTAAGCTAAAAGCAATATTTCTCACCGCAACCTCAAACATACACGTAGCCTAACTCACATATCTGATACCTTCAAATAATGGAATCACCCCAAAAGCAATGAAACAAGGCATCAATGAAGTTCAGAATTGTTAATAAAGCATATCCCACAGGTGATTGATTGATTACATTATGAGCATCTCCCGGACGGACAGACGTTAACATATTTATTATTTATTTCATAATAATTTCATTTTCATCCACCAATCCCTCGGAGTCTATCTCCCATTGCCTGACCAGTTGGATGGTAGTTCATTAAGAAATTGGTAATGCTGCCCACTTGAAACCATCGATAACCACATTTCTCACAATAGATAACCACTCCACTTTATTTGTTTTATTTTAAACGCAATCAGCTATCTTCGAGATCCTCCCATACATCCTAATCTCCATGGTGCAACAAATACAATCAATCTCTGCAGGAGGTTAAGTATGAAAAGTCGATTGCAACAGGTACGGAACTAAATTATGAGGCAAGAGTTGAAAAAGCAGACCCGGGGAGGGGGGGAATACAATATTTTTCAATCCGAAAAAAATAAAAACAAGGAAAAGATTACAAGGCAACCGAAATACAATGCACATGCAACATATACATCTAAAATATGAGTGACAAGTATCCAAGTCCAACAAGAAGTCAAATTCTAACCCCAGAATAAAATGAATGTAAACAGGGCTGCTAGTAGAATTAGCTCTCACCATTGCAGTAACCTGTCAAGCTTTCAAAGGCAGCGTTTGCTGTATGATAACTCTGAAGGGAAGAAAGTGTAGTGCCAGACTGTTCAAATCAACACATCAGACTCGGATAAACTCCCTGCAAAGTTCACCATACAGTGTGTGGGAAACTGCAATCCAGCCTCATCGAATCCGGCCTTTGTAATAAGTGGGCATGACCTCACATCCAGATATTCCAGAGAGTTGCATTTGTCAAAAAGCAGACCAATCGCCGCAACTGTTATCTTTGGACAGTTGCTAACCTTCAAAACTTTCAAATTCAATTCAACTTCCCTAGTACCTAAACCCTGAAAAGCAGCATCTGTCACCTCCTCACAGCACCCAATGTCGAGGGCCTCTAGGTTTACACACTGATCAAGGATACAGCTCAATGCAGAGTCGGAGATATTTGAACACCAATCCATCCTTAAGTTCTTCAGACTATTTTTACAAGCAGCAGCAAGTGATTTTAAAGACTCATCAGAGATGTCCCGGCAGCCACCAACAATAAGAGTCTCTAGATTTTTGCAGAATCTGACCAAGGAAAATATAGAGGCGTCCCCAATTTTGTAGCAATCCAACAACTTGAGTGTCCTGAGAGAAGATGCACAGGCCTCAGACACACTTAAAACCCCACCATCCCCAACATTGCTGCATTTATTGATATCTAAAAACTTGATATGTTGGCAACCGTTTACAAGATTCGTGAGTCCAGAATCACTTATATTGGTGCATCCTTGCAGCCCCAACTCTTCTAAATTGTTACAGTTTTTGGAAAGAGAATGTAATAATTTGTCTGTAACAAATCTACAGCCAGTAAGATGTAGGCTTTTCAGTTCACAACAACCCTCAGCAACAGCTGACAATCCCTTGTCAGTTAGCTTCCTGCAATAGGATACATCTAAGCACTGTAGTGAAGAAAGACCATGCCCAATTCCCACCATGCCATCATCAGTAATTCCTGCAAAACAAGAAAACAATAACAAAGGAAACCATGTTAGGCATGTTAGATTCAACTCCAAAAGAAACTATAAGGGAAAGTGAATAACTGATTTCATCAAGTAAAAATAATATAAAGAAAAAACAAAACAGGATATGAACATTTTATGAGTGTTAATTTGGTGGTTTTGAACCCACGATCAGACCATAAGAACATTCACATTCTAAAAATCAACTAACATAATGCAAACTTCTCTCTAAAGTCAATTGGAAAATAATTATTCTTAGTATTTTTTTTATAAGTATTCTACCACTAAACTATTCCTAGCTTTGAGTTGTAAAGACTGATATCTTATCTTAGAAAATAAAACAGCATTTTATTCAATTGATGCATATCAATCACAAATTGTATTTAACTAAAGTTCAAAGTTACTGGTGACCTCAAGTAAAAGTTTGGAACCTCAAGCCCCCCCAACCAGTAACAAGATAGGAGAGGTTGAAGATATGTTTCAATGCAAGTTTCTCTGATGCTCCAAACCATCAAAGTCTAATCTTACTTTCACCTCTAAATTCCACTATCAATTATATATATATATATATATCCCCGATTCTCTCCAAGTTTTGCTCCCTGTATTTGCTCCATTCACCGAACCATATCAACCATGTATATGTAAATTTAATGATCTCACAAGATGAAACTGACAGTAGAAACATTTTCCATCAAATCAAGCAGCAAAAACTTTTCCATTTAATTGTTATAACTGCAAACATCTCTTACACCCAACTTAAAGACTCTCTTCCTCAGTAAAACAAGAATTCTTCCAAGAAACAAACAACCATCAAACAACTTAAGACACTCAAAATGCACATTCTGCAAATAGAGCACCATCGGATATCTACCTTTAATCTAAATTCCACATTTTTTTCCTTTAGTAGAATTGGATATTTTCCGTAGAAACATACGAAACCATCAAGCTAACTAAAATAGATATTCCAGCATATTTAGCATGATAGGGGGGTGAATGGTTCCCACGTTGCCTGAGAGGGGGAAGTTCTTGCAGTTTACAACAAAATCAAAAGTTCCATTTTTAACTTTTGAGTAGTCTTAAAAGTAATTTAGAACTTTTCTCGAGTTCTTAAAGCAACTAAGCAACCAAAATAACAAAATGAAAAATAAACAATTGCCGTTACATGAGAGACAGCAAACCATCCAAATTTGCCGTTGACATCATTCTCCAATTGAGCACTCTGATACACCTCCTACACTTCCATCCCATCCACACATATTCTTAGAAAAATAAACAATTCTTCCCAGAAACAAACAGAACAGTCAAAGAAACACAACCAAGCACTCCAATTCCAAATGCTCACTAAACCAATCCAAAAAAGAACTTTGCAAATTGAGCACAAAACAGAGTCAGATAAACAAATTTAGCTCACATTCTCGGAAAAAATATATATATATATACCTTTGCAGTTCCGCAAATTGAGCACTCTGAGGCACTTAAACCCACCGGCAATAACAAAGAGATCGGCGTTGCTAACACCAGGAAAAAAGGAGCGGGAAGCGGACTGAGAGAGGTCGAGCTCCACAACCCGGGAGAACCTCGCGGCCATCTTGCGGAGCATGTGGATTCCGGCCCGTGCGGCGAGCCTCTTCCTCTCCGTGCTCTGCAGGTAGAGCCATTTCTTGCAAACCAAGCCGAACGCCTCCTTGTCCTTGTCGCTCACAAGCTTCTCCAGAATCAATCGTATCTCGTCGTCCGTCAGGATTTCGTTTATGCAGATGCTGGAAGCCATGGCTTGCTTGCAGAGTCACAAATCCCTAACCCTAACTCTGATTTGGGGAGATTAGGATTAGGGGTTTCTTTAATTACTCGACTGGGTAGGCTTGTGTGTGCTCTGCGCGAAGAGGGAGAGTAGAGTACAAATAACGTTCTTGTTGATGAAGTTACATAAATATCCTCAGTAGATGGTTACCATTATGTTTCTTCGGCAGGGCCTTTCGTAGTTCGGCCTAGATCGGTGGGGGGTCATTATCACTGTCGAAGTCTCTCAATCATTGTTGTTGGTTTCTTCAAATAAAAAAAAAATTTATTGTTGTTGGTGGCCCAAATTGTTATATTTATTTATTTTAATAATTGTAATGAGCATCTCACACATTATATATATTTTTTGATTTTTTCATAATAAATATATAATATATTATTATAAAATTATAAAAAAATATTTGGAATTCTTATTACTCAAAAATTAAAGTTTTCTATATATCTTATACAAATAAATTGCTCCCATATATATAGAAACTCCAGCATAAATTATGGCTTAATTGTCGAAAATAATTTCGTTTGAATACTGAAGTCGTAAAGGGGGTTATTCATTGCCACCTTTTTTATTTTTATAATAATTTTCTTGAATGACCACCTATAAAAAATATGCCTCGTCAAAATCTTGTCAAGAAAAAATTCAATAAGAAGAAAAATCAATAGTGAAGAAAAAATAGTACAATATTTTCATGTACTACCAATTACTTTTGATTGCCTCATTAAAACATTGCAAAAAAAAACCCTATTAATATAGAAGATATTTCTCAAAAAATACAAGTCACTGCAGACACAATACAACCTGCTGGAAGGGAACCGTAGGGAATATTTTGTAACAATTTTCTGCTTTTCTCTATAACAGAAATGATTTGATTCTATTGTTCTAGAATACTGTACAACTTGTGTATAAATACATCATTGAAATGCAATACAATACTCATTGAATTCAGTGGAATTGTAGAGTCTAAACAAACCCAATGGGACAAACCCAATGAGACAAAACCTTAGCGAAGGAAAACTAGTACAATCAGCACAAGTTTTCAAGATGTTTACTCCCCTTAAAAAGTGCATAACGATAGATCTTTAAATTTTGCATTTCAATGCTTTGTATAATTTCATTTTTCTCATTATTTTTTCTTATAAATACCCACTTATATCCACAGGCATTACACCTTTTGATATCGGACAACACGTCCAAATATCTCTCATTTTGCTAGTGAGTGCAATTCAATTTCAATAGTTACTTTTCATTTTAGCCAATCATTTATACGTTAACATTCTTTGATTGTTTTTACCTCACTTTTTTTTTGTTACTTATAGTAATATCAATAGTCATTTTACATAAAAATATGTTGTCGACAACAGTTTTGTTTTTATCCAAAATTTCTCCAGTACTTATGAAATGTATTGAGATCTCATTATTTTCAAGGACTTATTTCTCTCCAGGAAAAATATTTTATGAAACACATCTTCAATAGGTCCATTTCAGGAGATTTTGAGATAGAAGATTTGATATTTTCAAGAGTATCAACAATATTTATAGCCTGTATTGTTGGTATGGGTTATTCAGGAATACCAAATTCATTTTGTTTCTTTCTCTTTCGAGAAATTTTATCTTTTGTACCAATAGGTCTTCTACGCTTCAAGTATATCTTAGATTCATCTATTGTTGTCTTGACAACTTGTCATTCAAGGACGACAATCTTTGCTAGAGCATTAACAACAAGAATATGTGATTTTACCACACCTTTAGTGTCAATAAATACATCCGGTAATTGATTTGTAATACTTTGCAATTGGATAATACTCTGAATTTCTAGTTTACATTCATTTGTAAGATAATCAAATTTAGACATGATTTTATTATCTCAAGTAATTTATTATCGTGCTTCAAGCGCACCAACTTTTCATTATTTCAAAACATAATAAAATATCAAAAAAATTATTATAATATATAAAAGTTATTATAAGTGAATCAAGTGTTTGGCCGTACAATATGTACATGGCTAATGTTCAGTCATACCACATCTATGACATACATATTCATTTTTCTATGAAAAATTATTCTGAGAGCCTTTACCCTTTTCGGAGTTAGATCACTTATGGTGATACGGTGTATTTCTATTATTATCTAATTTAGTATTGTCGCTTTTGAGACCAACAAATTTTATAGTTCTTCCTATCACATCCACGTTCTCGATTTCTTCGAAAGAATGCACCATTCGCTTCTGGGAATGATGTAAATTCAATATTATTCACTTCAGAAAATTATATTAAAGACGTGGCTGGTAGTTTTTTAATAAAAACTCATTATTTTGTTCGGCTATTAGAAAACAAGATATAAATTCAAAATATTTGTTAAACTTTTGTTCTCAAAACTGCTGCTGCAGGAGCACATTTGAAACATGAAAAATAATATGTTTTCTTTAACATATCATCATCAGTAACTTTTTCACTGCATTATTTTAATATAGAGCTAATTTTAAACAGTGCAGAGTTATAGTCACTATCAATTTCAAAATCTTGCAACTTCAAGTGCAATAAATTATAACAAACTTTTTGGAGAATTACATCTTCTGGTACTTATATCTCTCCCTTAAATCATTTCACAAAATAAGATGATTTTTCACTATGAGATACACAGCATGGTCTTGCAGGGACATAGTTTTTTCTTTGATTGCATCTCTCAAATTCATCATATCTAAATGGATCTTATTAAGGATCCAGGATAAATCACTTTTTCAGAAATGTCAATAGTAACAAATTTCAATTTTGTAAGATTTAACATTTTCTACATATATGAATCACGAAAATAAATATGTGTATCTAATAAAAACTGAATTTTATCAAGTAATATTTAGCAATATTATCTTTTA
This sequence comes from Platycarya longipes, assembly GCA_036559045.1. Classification (NCBI taxonomy): domain Eukaryota; kingdom Viridiplantae; phylum Streptophyta; class Magnoliopsida; order Fagales; family Juglandaceae; genus Platycarya; species Platycarya longipes. The sequence continues at coordinate 29,074,245 of CM071793.1, read as the reverse complement.
TATTCATCTCGGAAACTGCAAATAATATATTGAAAAACTTACTTGAAGTAAAAGACCACTAACTTCAGAATTGGCAGAATCTCGTGCTGATAACATGTTATAAAATTTAAAAAAAAATCATGTTACAAAAGAATTTATAAGAGAAAATATTTAGAACTCCTATTACTCAATAATTAAAGTTTTTTATATATCTTGTACAAATGAATTGCTCATATATACATATGGAGCTCAAGCGTAAATCACGGCTTGATTGTCGAAAATAATTTCGTTCGAATATTGAAGTCGTAAAAGGGGGTCATTTATTGCCGTATTTTCTTGACTTTTATAACATTCCAAATACGGGCAACTCCATATCTCCATCTGATATTATTCAATTTGACATTTTAGGATCTCACGGATTTAAAACGCATCAGACAAAATATAGGAAGCCCCACATATAAGGCACTTGACAGCGCCAAACGGGAGCAATGTGAGACTTTTTGTCACAACACAACCCCCCATCGCGACCTGCATGAGCCACCAAATATACGATCAACCAACATCTATCAAATTTGAAAAAGAGCTAGAAGAAATGGTTCAATCCTCGTATTTTTATTTCTCGAATTAAGAAATTTATGAATCAGGATCCTAATGCATATAGATACAAATAAAAATAAAAATATATATGATATGTGATGTGAAATTGAGATAAGATTATCTCAATTTTTGAGATCTATGAATAGTCGATCGTACTCTGGCTACAAACCAAGGTCAATAATTTTTTTTTTAAGCAAATATAATTCATTAAATTAGAAAAAATGATACATGAGGAGAGGATGAGATTCCCCAACAAATATCCCAAAATAGTAAGCTACAGTGCAAAAAAGGTGGGAAAAAATGCAAATTTATTTGAAACCAATAATTGGTCCTTACCTAAGTCCTATAAGAGGATGCCATCTTATTTAAAGACTGAATTAAAAAGCTCATGTAAAATCGAACTAAAAAACCACTACGGACAGTGGTTCTAGTGCGCAAAGCGAAAACGATAACGGATGTACTATCGCTTGTTGTTTGGAGGCAATTTTTGGAGAAGTCCCCGATCTCCTCTTGAAAATCATGATTTAGGAAAAACAAGAATAAAAGGAGACAGCTAAAAACTGTCCGAGTCACCAGCGAGAGACCAACAGAGGCGGTGGTGGCACGTGGATGATACGTGCCGCTGAGAGGAAGACCGAGTAGCCACATCAGATAGAACGGAGGCTGCTAATGACACTTGAGCCGCGCGTGGCCTACAAAACACTGCCAAGATGCCGTTGCATACGACTGACACGCACAGCAAAAGTCGCGCATGCGGCATATGCACTCAACATAATGACGAAACTCCTCCCCGAAATTGAAGATCAACAGCTAAGGGGGCAAGGGTGGTGGTGCATATCGGCCAAAGAACACTAATAAGTAGCAGATTGGAGAGTTTCGACTTGAAAAAAACGAAGTGGAAAAATTACCGTAAAATCAACAGCAAATGGGCTAAAAAATAGAGGTATATTACAGAGAAAGCAAAGGGAGGAGGGGCTTGGAGCCGTAGCTCCGACCACCCTCTGCCCTTGGGAAGTGCCAAAAGACTAGAAGAGATGCTCGGAATCGCAGAGTGTAGAGTGAAATAAGAGAAGAGTCTTCATATCAATCAGCTTTTAACCAAGGTCAATCTTAGCACAAACTTCTTCATTTCTTGCTCTCTTAATTAACCAGCAGATGCATGCCACAAATATATAATTCAATCTCCTTCTCCTAATATACTATTTTCCCGGATAACCAATCTTCATAAGAAAATCACAAACTCGAGGGGCGGGGAGGTTCCATACCAACTCTTCTTGAAGTCAAAGACGCACCAACACACAACCTTGTACCAGTAAAATTAAATAAAAACATGTTAAGTTGCGGGCCAATATTTTTTAAATAAAGATATAGCTTCTTAGTATCAAAGAAACCCTGGCCTGTATTGAATGAGATATAACCTGTTCATGTATTTGTTTTTTTTTACATGTAAAGAACAAAGTAAAATGAATAGATAGCTATAACTCTTTTTGATTGCATTCCACAACCTCTATATCAATGAATCAGCTATGAGCTGTATACATATAAATGAAGTATAAAAGAGTCAGTTAGCGACTCGCGAGCTTGACTATTGCGAACGTTTGCACCGACTAAGCACGCAGTCCTCTAAAAACTGGGTCAGCTGCAGACCATACAGTTTTGGATCATTTCTAAAATGATCAACATGAGGTGTGGACACAAAGTTGCAGGCCCGGACCTCATGCCCTGCCTTCTGCTGCTTCACTATGAATGATTCCACCGAACCTGAAGGAATAACTCTGTCTGCAGAGCTGTATATGTATAATTGTGGACAGCTTGGTTGTCCAGATGATAGCAGGCTCAATACATCAGATAGCCTCCTGTAATACAACGAAATCATTTTAAGGAGGTGAGAGACGGTAAAGTCCAGATGACTAGTATATTAATTATACTAATCCAAATAAAAATATATATATATATATACCAATCAAACGCTGGTACTTAATTAGTAGCAGATAACCATAAAATAAATGCAATAACCCACGGGAAAAGTTTCAATAGAATGCCTAGACATGTCATATGAAAATGAAATGAGCGGAAAAAAAAAAAAACTTCTATTCACATATAAGAAAAAAAAAATTAACTTCTATTACAGAGGGAGGAGATGGGGGCATCTCATATCATCTCATCTCATCTCATCATTACAATTTTCCAAATTCTCATACAAAATATAATAAATAATTCAACTTTTTTCAAATTCAAAAATAATAATAATATTAAAAAATAATCTTCTAATATTATTTTATTCAACTGTCAACTTTCATCTAAAATTATCTCATCTTATCTCATCTCATCTCACTAACCAAACAGGACCTAGGTGTGCTCTACACGACGGCTTGAGAATATAATTTTTCAAATGTGTAACCCAAATACACAATAAGTATCTCTCTAAAAAAATTAAAGAAATCTGCATATGATACTTTTTTATTTAAGAATCATAACCCTTTCCCCTCCTCTCGCATTCAATTGAATACCTTTAAATAAAAAAGTAATTCCTAATTCATAAATTATTTAACATATTTCAAACCAACGAGGAATTACAAGGCTGCAAGCTTATTAAATGATACAGATGTGAAATTTCAGTAAAGGATAAACTACCTGTTAATTGCAGGGAGATTCAAGACCACTTGAAAGAACTTCTCCAGAAGTAAAAGCAATGCTGCTTCAGTCACTGCAGGTTTAGGTTCCGCAGTTTGATTATTGCCAGCCAATACCTCCATGCCAGATTCCTTGGGACTAATAGTTCCTTTTGTTGCAACACTATGCTTTTTCAGAAAAGCTGCAGAGAAACCTGAGGCCCAGACCTACACAGAAAAAACGGAGAATGCATTAACCATTGTTCACCATGTTCATCCAGTCAACTTTAAAAAAGTGGTGGCAACATAGAATTGGCAGCAACAAGGACAACAGATGCAAGATAAAACAAACAGCATTAACAAAGTTACTCGTGATAAAGTGGACGAGACATAAAACATGTATTGAAATTGAGGGTGCACAAAAAAGTCCCATACAGCTGGTAGTTTTAGATTTTTATGGAAACCCCATTATTATTTTTCTGTCATAGCAGATAATTTCAGACATACTAAAGTTAAAAGGTTTTTTAAGCTTTGGCCAAGTCTTTGGACTGAAACAAAGGTCACAAAGGTCTATGTTTATCGGACATAGGAATGTTAATGACAAAAGTTTACTCTCCAACATAAGATTAGTCTCCTTCATCATGTGAACAAAAACCACTTACAATAAAAAGAATTGTAAATAAAATCCTTTCATAGAGCTGAAAGTATCATTTACCTGTGGATCAGGTGCTGCAACAGGTGCAGAATCTACAACGCAACCCCTAATCCTTCCCATCAAAGAAGGATCCTGTTTCTTCAACTTCTCCAAAATAACACCATACCTGCTTGCAAAATAAAAATCCAAATAACCAATGAGCAAGTTGATTCACAAATAAGTAAGAAAATAAGAAAATTGTCAGTGCGTATTCAAGCGAGAGTAAACTCACGTTAACCATCCAGTGTTGCTGAAGGTATGAAACACCAGGTTCTTTCCATGCTCCTCTTCTAACCAACCAGCCAAGTGGTTCACAAGCAAGTCTATATGGTCTTCAGCGTTCCCACCAAACTGGTAACTAAGAATCTCAGCCATTGGAAAAGTAAAGGTAATGGCATGAAACCCCCTCGAAGTATACCATTCTGCATATCTATTAAGATGTTTCTGCTTTGCTCCCAACCATCCAAGCAAAACCACCACCGTTCTAGACTTTGCAGATGTACAATCAGAAAAACCTGATACATCTATAGCATTTGGCTCAGGTAAATGCCATCGATACATAACCTCAGAAGGCAAGTTAGATATACTCTGCCCATGTGTAGCTGGCTTTGAAGCTTTGGCCAAGTCCGCAGACTGATACAAATTAAGAAGAAGCGGAGAAGATGCAACAGAAGAAGAGAACAAACTGGGTACAAAATTGCGGCCTGAATCAGGAGCCGGGAAGTTAATGTTAGGAACAGGCACTTGAATTCTAGTCACAAATGACAAGTTGGCTAGCTTAGAAACTGAGATATGAGAAACCCATGATGCCTTTGATCCTTGCAAGGAATTGCAAGCCGATGAATTCGCAAAATCCGAGGTAGCACAAGTATCTGAGGATTTGCGTAATGGCAGTTTATCAGAAAGATCAGCAGAAACAGATGCTACAGTGAGTGCTGCAGCCGCAACTAGAGGTCGTTGAAGGATTCCCGACAAGGAACCCATATTGGTAACGCAACTCAAAATCTCTCATACCAATACCAATGAAATATTTAGTAACGTCACAAGCTACAATACTTCTAACTCAATTGGATAGGTGAAGACCCGGGAAACAAAAATCCCACCTGCGCAAATGAATAAGAATGAGTTGGTCTATAAAGATCAACCATTGACAATATCAACAAATAATATGCGTTGTATCAGATTTGACTCACAAAGAGTGAGCCTCAATAGAAGGAAATCAAACAAGAATGTAGCAACAGGTATATTCGATTAAGAACAACGCGAGAACATAGCAAAAGTGGGCATATTCGTTTAGGGCGATGAGTTATCTTACCTGGGTGTGGAATCTATTTAAGAAAATCGGGCTGCCAACCGTATTTGACAGCCCGATTCACTATTCACACGGCGACCAAGAAGCTTCCTTTTCGAGTCAAAGCACTGCTTGCAACTACGCTGCGCCTGCTGTTGAAGAAAAGACTCATTTAGCAGTCAATTAATTTCAATGCATAAAAACAAATAGCAATTCGCATATACATCGATGTGCAAAACTAAAAAGAAGAAAGACACGAATTAATAAAGAACGTGGGTTAATGGTTATCACTCATCATTTTCTAGCTTTTTTATGTGAAAAGTAAGGGACACGACGATGACGATGACGATGATGTCCCCTCCGGTAATTTGGGAGACCCGTGTACTAAACGGGCACGTCGGGAAGGGTGTGGTGCAAAGACTGTTTTACCCCCACAAAACTTAACTTTACCACGACGCATTGACGACGCGTGAATGATTCTGTAAACGTTATCAAGGAAAACACGTTTTGCACCCCCACCCCCTCTTTCCTTCAGACTTTAAATCCTCTTTCGCTTCCGTCTCCCAGAGAGAGCAGGAAAAGGATTCAATTCGATCACCGAGTCCAACCGGAACTCCACTTCTATTTTTTCTTATAGTTTCTGAAAATTTCGAATCACAATATGCTGCCAGTTTCTTACATTGTTTCTTTTTTATTTTCATAACTAAGAAAAAAATATCTTTAAATTAGGAATGCAGAAGGGACTCAAGCTGCTCCGGCAAAAGAGTGGAAAAGGGGGATCTATAGAATTCAAATTAAATCGAAAGGAAGAAATGTACGCCATGGACAATATATAGGAAGGTGATTGGAAAGCCAATTGAGATTGAGATTGAGATTGAGAGAGAGAGAGAGAGAGGTCGTACACAAAACAAACAGAGAGAAAAAAGTCTGACCTGCGATAAGAGTGGTTCGTCTTATTCCCTTCTTTTCCTTTGAAAATGGAACGAATGAATGGGAAACGTTAAACGTCCTCTATATATATATATATGAGATTGCAGTGAGCGAGGAGAGAGAGGAGAGAGAGGGAGAGAGAGAGAGCAACGCAAGTCCTAAGGGGTTAAATCAAATCGGGATGGACTTGTAATTGTTATGAGTTGTAGTTTTAAGATATTAGCCTATTCTAAACAATTTGTCCCACCTTATTACCTTTGACTAATGTGTTTTATTTATGAAAAACGCTTGAGATCTCGATAATATCATAATGGATTTTGAGCATTTCTCTAGATGATTTTTCTTTCTATTTTTTCTATTTTTTACTTAGTAATTCAACAATTGTTTTTTAAATGATGTTGAGATTTTTTTTTTAATACTTAAGAGAATAAAAAAAATCTCATCTCGCGCTAGCATTATTCCTTAATTATATTTATTTTGTCAGTTTTATTTTAAACTTAAATTTTAAATTTTATAATTTTCATAATTTTCAATATATTAATAATCGATATGTAGAAAAATAATTTTTTTATAAGTTTTTATTATAGTACATCTAGTATTTTTTATTATCTTTATAAAAGATGTGTTTCACACCACTAACTACACGATTGATCCGTGACAAAAAATAAGCACTAATTATCCTAAAAAAACTCCGATACTAAAATCAGTATAGCAATATAAAAGTGAGTATCTAAAGTAGTAAATGAATAAAGTAATGAAGGCGAATTGTTTGTTACCTCCTATAAGTCATTTATAAAGGTTATTTTCTTAGAGTGATAGTCTAATTCGAGTTGAAAAGTTTTTTCTTTCTAAAAGTTTGAGTATATCTTTTGTTAGGGGTGCTACCCGCACTACACAATGCGAGGTAGCCCCCTCCCCGCACCCCGTCCCGCATAGGGCGGGGGATGGAGTTCTCACCTCCGTCCCAACGATGAGGGGGCGGGGTGTAGGAATAAATCTGTCCCATTTTATATCCATTTAAAATATGGACTACTTTTTATTAGGTTTAAAATTATACATAAGTCTAAAAGTGATCAAAAATACATTTTTAGATCAAATTGTAAATTTAAAATTTTTGAATATAACTATATTTTAAATTTTATATAGCTTTTAAATTTGCTATGCATATTTTGTGTAAATTGTAGTGTAATAGTTTTTAAACTATATAATTTTTAAATTTACTAGTGCATATTTTATGTAAGTTATAATTTTTAAAATAATATAATTTTTAAATTTGCAAGTGTATATTTTGTGAATAAGTTAACAAAGTGTAATATATTTATATATACACAACTTGTAAAATATAAATATAAATTTATATTTATAAATATATTTATGTTTTTATATATATAAATATTTATATATATAAGCAGAGCTGGAGCAGAAAAAATGCGGGGCAGGATTGGGCCCTCTCCAGCTAGGGGGGCTAGATGCGAGATAAGATTGCTCATCCCGCCATGCGGAGGTAGGGTAACGGGATAGCGGGGTGCAGAGCCTCGCTGCCCACCCCTATAGACTCCTGTTAGGAGTTTAAGTCAATCTTTTATTAAGAGTTTGAGTTATTTCTTGATTTTATCTCTTAACTAAATCCTAAGCAGTAGATTTCCTAACCATGGGTCTGTCAGCCTCAAGTAACAATTTGGATTGATGTTTTAATTGTGAGTTTTGATATTGGGGGACTCAAATATCCATTCCAATCTTAATGTACCATCATCGAACAATGTTTGTTAATGAGTAGAAGTGTAAGAAAAAATCAAAAAATCAATAGACCAGACCGGTCCAAACCGGTGGAATCGGTCCGGTTTTAGGTATGTATCAATTCGTAATCGGTTTCGTAACGTTAATACCAGTAGGTACCTGTTCGGTTCCGGTTCTAAAAAAGTTTAGAACCGGATCGAACCGAATGGTTCAATATAATATATATTTTAAATTAATTTTTTTTAATATGATATGTAATATAAAATATTTTTTTAATTATATATAATATGTTATACATTAGTATATAATATAAATTAGTTACAATTTACATTTTAACTAATTTACATTATATGGCCTAATATTAATAGTATAATATTATATTAGTATTAATATGCTTTAAGTCTCTATATAAATTATTATACAAAATAATTATATATGAAATAATGATAAAGTAATACTAATACAATTTTTTTTAAGATAATACTATTACTATTAGTTATAACTATCAAATATATAATTATAAAAAATTAAACTTATAATAACAAATACTAATATATAATTATTTTAATCATTATAAATAATACTAATATATATATTAGTAGTCTCATGCATTAATATAAACTAATTTAAAACCGAAAAATCGGACCGAATCGGACCGAAATCGATAAAACCAGTACTACCAATTTTAGGAGGTAACTGATGTGTAATCGGTTTTAAAAAATAAAAAACTGGTGGTACCGGTTCGGTTCTAAATTTGTTTAAAATCAGACCGAATCGGACCGATTACACCCCGATCAATGAGTTTAAGATTTGAAAAAATTATTAATGTTGTAGTTTTCATTTTTTTGTAAAATTGGTATATCCGAGTTAAAATTAGTATATCTGAGTAATGCTAGTACAAGAGGCTAGTCACGATAGCTCTAATCAAAAGACAATAGGAGGCATATTAATTACGGTCAAAATAAGTGTAGTCTTCTTGTTATTGCCGACATGGTACTAATCAAAATTTTGAATACCATAATGGTGAGCATACCGATCAAGGTATTGGAATAAAATATTTTGATATCGGTATCGTTTCATGTACCGTTTTGAAATAGTCTATATATAAAAAAATTATATATATAAATACATATATAAATTATATTTCAAAAAAATAATTACTATATGAATAGATTATATATATAAATACATATATGTAAATAACCTAATCTAAATTGAGGTAAAAAAATTAAGAAATGAAAAAAAAAATTTAAAATTCAGTACGATCGGTACGACTGAAATATCGGCCTGTATTTTGGCTGGTAAAATACAAACAATATATCTGTACCGCCCAAGCGATCGGTACAATATGGTATCAAAAACAATGGTACTAATGGCCATATATTTTTACGGGCGGTGTTGTTCTATAGAATGAGTAGCATTGTTTAAGTATATATTTGATTATTATTTTTATTTTATTTATTTTATCTTTTTTTATCTTTTTATTTTTTATTATCTTAATATATTTTTAAAATATATATAAAAAAATATCAATAAACTAATGATTATTTCTTTAATTATTATATAAAAAAAATTAAAATATATAAAATATCAAAATAAGATATCAAAATAAGAGTACATAATAATATTTTTCTATTTTTATTATCAGAAGACTATCGAAATGGTGACGAAAGAACCAATTTGAAATTTGACCATAAGCATTCTATTGTATCTTTTCAATATATCTGTATGTTCTTAGTATAAATTGTTTTTTTTTTAAATGTTTTTAAAATATTTTTAAAATAGAAAATCTAAATATATTAATAATTATTTCCTGTTATGAATTATTGGGGGCGGCCCTCGCCCCCTTAATTATTTTGTGAATGACCCCACCACCATTATTTTAAGTATTGCACATTAACTTGCATAGTAATTTCAATACCTATAAATATAGGATTCAGTTATTATGAAATTCATAAAAAAATATATATAGAGAGAAAAAAGTTTCAGAGAGTTTTAAAAGAGTTTCTTATATATATTTCTCTCTTACAATAGTAGTAGTTTTCTTTTTTTAGTTTTATAACACTTTACCAGCACGAGGTTCTACCGATACTGAAGTTAGTGGTCTTATACTTCAAGTAAGTTTTTTAATATATTATTTGCAGTCCTCGAGATAAATATTAAAGGTAATATTGTTGAATATTACTTGATCAAATTCTACTTTTATTCTCATGATAATGTGAATATATTTCTTAAATTCACAGATTCATTTTTGTGATATAAGGTCAAATAATAAGATTTATTACTATTGACATTTCTGGAAAATATTATTTATCCAAGATCCTTGATGAGATCCATTTGGATATGATGATGAATTTGGGAGATACAATCATAGAAGAAAATCATGTGTCCCTGAAGGACCGTGCTGTGTATCTCATGGTGAAAAATCATCTTACTGTGTGAAATGAATTAAGAGAGAGATATGAGGACCAGAAGATGTAATACTCTCAAAAGATCATTATGACTTATTGAACCTGAAGTTGCAAGATTTTAAGAGTGGTATTGAATATTCTGCATTCTTTAAAATTAGATCAATATTAAAATTATGCAGTGAGAAAGTCATTGATGATGATATTTAAAAGAAGACATATATTATTTTTCATACCTCGAATGTACTCCTGCAGAAGCAATATCGAGAGCGAAAGTTCAACTAATATTCTGAACTTTTATTTTGTCTTCTAGTGATTGAGCTAAATAATGAGTTTTTGTTAATAAATTATCAGTTACGTCTTATTAATGATATTGAATTTACACCATTCCCAAAAGTGAATGATGCATCCTTTCAAAGGAATCAAGGGCGTAGACGTGGTAGAAAAACTATAGAAGTGTTTGTCCCAAAAGTGACAACACTAAAGATGATAAAAATATACCATATCACCAGAAGTGATCCAACTCAGAGAAGGGTAAAGGCCCTTAGAATAATTCTTCATAAAAAGATGAACATGTTTGTCATAGATACGGTATGACTGAACAGTGGTCACGTACTTGCTGTACGACCAAGCATTTGATTTACTTATACTAAGCTTTTATATATAAGCTTATTAATATTTCATCATGTTTTGAAATAATGAAATATCGGTGCCTGAAGCACGACAAGAAATTACTTGGGATAATAAAACCCTGTCTAAATTTAATCCTCTTATAAATGAATGTGAACCAGAAGTTCAGAAGATTACCTATTTGCAAAGTGTTGCAAATCAATTATAGGATGTATTTACTGACACTAAAGGTGTTGTAAAATCATATATTACTGCTGTTAATGCTTAAGCAAGAATTGAAGTCCTTGAAAGATGAGTTGTTAAGACAGTAATAGATGAATCTAAGATACGCCTGAAGCGTTGAAGACCTATTGGTGCAAAAGAAAAAAAATCGGTGCTCATGAAGAGATCGTATTTTCTATATAAAATATAATCCTCCTGAAGAGGAAACCTCCTGAAGAGGTAACTCCTGAAGAGTATAACTCTTGAAAAGAAAACTCCTGAAAAGGAACCTCATGTAGATGTGTTTCATTAAATGTTTTCTCTTGAAGAGGAACAATGAGATCTCAATACATTTCATGAGTACTGGAAAATTTATGGATAGAAATAAAACTGTTGTCGACAACATATATGATAACACTTGACATTACCAGAAGTAATGAAAAAAGTGAGTAAAAAATTGTCGAAGAATGTCGACGTAGAAATGATTGGCCAAAAATGAAAAGCAGCTAGAAGCTAAATTAAAATCTCTAGCAAAGCGAGAGGTATTTGGACCTGTTGTCCAAACAGCAAAGGGTGTAATGCCCATAAAATATAAGTGAGTATTTATACGAAAGCGTAATGAGAAATGAAATTATGCGGTACAATTTGTTGCACAATGTTTTCTGCAGAAACCCGAAAGTAGTTATAAATGCAATCACATTCATATTTTTAATCGATTTGATTATTACAAAAGGATTAGATATGCAATTGATGACTGTGATCACTGTATATTTATAATGATCATTAGATCATTACATATATAAAAATATACGATTATTGAAGTATCTAATCCAAATACATTTAGGAGTATGTACTTTATAAAGTTTCAAAGATCTTTATATGGGTTAAAGCAATCCGGACGCATGTGGTATAATTAAATCAACGAGTATCTATTGAAAGAAGGATTTGAGAATAATCCTATATACCCATGTGTTTTATCAGAACCCGAATTTGCTATTATTACAGTTTACGTTGATGATTTATCTTTTTAGAACTCCTAAAGAGATCACAAGAGTTGCTATAAATTCAAGGAATGCATTTGAAAAGGAAAGATCTTATTATTCAATTGATAGATGAGTTACAAAAATTTGAGACTTCTAACTTCATCTCTCGAATGCATTTGCTCTTCATAAAGCAACATGTCATCTTTATCTAAAGGATTAGGCAGTCGAAATGAAGAGGCGAGTAAGAATTTTAAATCCTTATTCTCTTGCTTTAAGTCTGCAATTTTTCTGTCAAACTCTTGAACGAGTCGTTGAAGTATGGAAACCTTCTCGTTAAGCTCCTCAATCTCACGATTTTTGGATTGTAATCGGTTGGAAAATCTGACAATAGAGGAGGAGTATTGGGTGCTGAGAGTCACCAGCTCATAAACGGCTTCACGATCTGACTTATTAGCCAGATCATTCGCTTGCTGCAACATGGCACCTACGGAAGATGCAGGAACAACTTGTAATTGAGGTGAAGGATACCTCATATGTTGATCGTGAGAAATATTAAAAGGAAATTGATGAGTCATTGGGAATTTGTAGAATAAGAATGCAAATATAGAAGAGTTATAGATATGAAAAGAAGATTTGATGCAAACTATATGAAGCTAAAGACAGTTTTTATAGAAATGAAAATAAGAACAAGACAAACCATCATCTCTTCAAATCTCACTTTACAAGATATGCTGGATGCATACTTTCAAAAGCTAGCGAGATTAATTACAGCTATCCTTATTTTCTTGTAAACGATAAACATCTGCCGTTAGCTGCTGTTGTTGACTTTGTATTTGAGCTCTCTCTCATTCCAGCTCTTCTACTCTTGTTTTCAGGTCACGAGAATACAAATTTCTTCAGCTCCTTGTTTTCTTGTCTTAAATCTTTATTTTTTCTATCTTTAGTTACAAACGTTTGATGCAACTCAGATATTTGATTTTTAAAATGATCAACCTCACTCGTTCTCGCCAGTAGCCTCTGAGACATGGTTGTAAGAGAAGTAGCATATTGAGCATTGAGAGTTCTTGATGCTGCAATAATTTCATGATCGGTTTTACTAGAAAGATATATCTCTGCTCCTATCATGGTATTTACAGCTTCAGGAGAAAATATAAGTAGTTGAGATATAAAAGGTTCATGGTTCAAATCTGGGACATTAGAATTTCTATCAGACATAATATCGTTCTGGATGAACAACAACTGAATCTATGAGAAATGTGAGATCTTTTTGTTGGAGTAAACCAATGGTAAAATTGGTTATATTTAAACAACAACCCGAAACTTTTAAATCTGTTTAAGATCTCGTTTGTCAACAATGTCAAGCGGATTTGATTTTTCGCCGAACCGATAATAATAGACCTCAAAGCTTTTACAGCTTTTATCATACATGGATGGTTTCCAATGCTATTTCCGCCATATATAAATAAGTTCTTCCTAATAACGCTGAATGAGGGGGAGAAAATTTTAGATGAAAATATTATCATATTCTCTGTTTCCCAGATGACTAACACAAGAGGGGGGGTGAATTGGGTTATATTAAAAAATTAATACTTATAAACTAAATATACAATATAAAATATAACCAAGATAAAAAGCAGTAGGAAATATAAAGAGTAGGGTAAGAGAAAGCAAACTCAGTATTTTTACGAGGTTCAGCCCCACTGCCTACGTCCTCGCCTCAAGCTACCCCTTGAGGATTCCCAAATCCACTATTCAATCTCCTTTAGGTGGAGATAGAAACCTATTACACCTTTGAGCAGCACCGCTCCAAAGAATCCGTGTAGAACACCCTCTACACTTCCAATCACCTCACACTTGGTGATTCAACTATTCCCTGTGTAGAACACCTTCTACACACACAAGGGTTATACGCACCCTCTTACTTCCAATCACCTCACACTTGGTGATTTAACTATTCCCCGTGTAGAACACCTTCTACACACACAAGGGTTATACACACCCTCTTACTGATACAAGAATTGATAGTGGGTAGGCTATCAGAAAACACTCCTCAATGAGTGAAATAAGAACAATACAGCACAAACTATATCTCTCTCAACAAGAACAAGAATTAAAGCTCAAAACTTTAGAAAAGAGAGAATGAGAGCTTTGAAAGAATGATGCAAAATTTAGCAATAGATGTGTAAGCTCTTGTTGTGATTTTTGCAAAACTCAAGTGAGCTATTTATAGGTAAATGAGTCTTCAATTTCAAATTTGAAAAGATTCCCATGTCAAATAAGAATACTATTCACTTTTCAAAAAATTCAAATAAAAACATTTCCTTTTTGCATTCGTCAAAGACAACTCCATTCATTTTTCAAAGAAATCAAACCTAATCTTTTGCTTTTCATACAAGACAAAATGAGCATGATTTATTTTTCAAACCAAATCATCTTCTTTTTGCATATGTCAAAAAAACACACAACCACCCTTTAAGATTTTCAAACAAATCATCTATCTTTTATATTTGTCAAAAAAACACACAACCACCCTTTAAGATTCTCAAACAAAATCATCTACCTTTTGCATTAGTCAAAAAAACACACCACCTCCCTTCAAGACTTTCAAACAAAATATGCACATGTCAAATATGATAATCAATCATCTTATAAAATCAAGTTTTTATAAAAAAATATAATTTTCGAAATTATTTTGTTTGATGGTGTTATGCACATGTGAAAAACATAATTTTCAAAACTAAGACATTTAAAAATGTCTTGCATATGTGGAAAAAGTAATTTGATGTTTTATGAGAAAAAAGAGTAATTTGGAGCCTTAATCCAATTTCTAATTTTATCAAGAGATGTACAAAAATAATCTATGAGCTTCATTTGTAGACTTGATATCTTTCTTGCTCATGCTTGATTTCTTGATGTGTTTAGCTCCCTTCATGCATAGACAACTTGAGCTTGAGTTTTCAATATTATTTGTTATCATCAAAATTTATACGTAAATACGAGACTTGAAACCTTGGCTTCAACAATCTCCCCCTTTTTGATGATGACAAATACTTAGTAGAAATCTGCGACCTGCAGTAATACTTAAGCTCCCCCTGAAAATATGCGTTAGTATTTCAAGAAAAATATATACATGATTCTAGCATATATAACAGGGTAGTATAATACTAGTATAAGACTTCTCCCCCTTTTGGCATCATTAAAAATGAACCGTAATTGGTTTCAATAAGATTTTTTTTTTTTTTTTTTTTTTCGTAATAAGCAATAATCAAATAAAACGGTACGTTAGAGAGTAGAAGTTGGAACCACCCGTGCCCGACAAAACCTGCAAAAGTTGAAGCCGAATTTTATCATCTCGGTGCGGAAGAAGATTTAAATCCGCTTGATGTTATTGACGAATTAGATATTCCAGAGATTTGAAGTTGAATAATTAAAATTATCCGTGTCCGACAAAGACAGCAAAAGCTGCAAGCCTAGCTCTGGCAATGAGGTGCAGAGCCATGCATGTCTGACAAAACCTGCAAATGTTGGAAGTCTAACTCTGACAGTTCGGTGCGGAGCCACGCGTGTCTGATAAAACCTGCAAAGGTGGCCTAGCTCTAGCAGTCGGTGCGAAAGCAGATTCAAATCCGCGTGATATTGTTGAAAAATTAAATATTATCGAGATTTGAAAGTTGTCGTTTAAAAGACCGTTTTCACCTGTTGGATACTCAAATAAATTTTCACCCCACTCATTGATCCGGTTTCTGTTTATTCAAAACGATAGAATGGCGGAGAAAATTTCATCTAATAATCTTCCGGATTTGAATCAGGAACTGTCTCAACCAGTCATTTTATCTCATGAGGTTGTCAATACCATGATAGAAGCAGAGATGCATTTTTCAAATAGAACTGATTCTGAGGTTGTTACAGCATCAAGAACTCTCAGTGCTCAATATGCTGCCTCTGTTACGACCATGTCTCGGAGATTACTAGCGAGGGCAAATGAGGTTGATCGACTTAACAATCAAATATCTGTTATGCATCAAAAGCTTGTAAATAAAGGCAGAAAGAATAAGAGGTTAAAGCAAGAAAATAAAGATTTGACGGAATTGGCTCGTATTCTGAAACTTCAAATAGAGGAATCGGAACGAGTAAGAGTTCAAGCACAGAGTCAACATCAGCAGATAATGGCAGCGTTTCACGAGAGAAACAGGGACAATTATAATTAATCTCGCTAGCTTAGTTCGGTAACTTTTGACAATATGCATCCGGCATATCTTGTAAGCTTGACTAAGTAAGATTTGAAGAGATGTCAGTTTGTCTTTTACTTATTTCCATCTTTATAAAAGCAATCCTTAGCTTTATCTAATCCGCATCAAATCTTCTTCTCATTGTTGTAGTTCATCTTCATTCTCACTTTACAAATTTTCAATGGCTCGTAGATTTCCCTTCAGTGATTCTCTTGATCAAGATTTGAGGTATCCTTCACCTCAGTCTCAATCTATTTCTGCATCTGTCGTGGGTGCCATGAAGCAACAAGAGACTGATTTAACTAATAAATCAGATCATGACGCCATTTACGAGCTTGTGGGTCTCGGGACTCGATACTCATCTTCCATAGTTGCTTTTTCCGCTCGGTTGCAGTCCAAAACCCGCGAGATAGAGAAGCTTAATGAGAAGATCGATATTCTTCAACGACTTGTTCAAGAGTCTAACAAAAAAATAGTAGACTTAAAACAACAGAATAAGGATTTAAAATCCTTACTTGCCTCTGCATTTCGATTGCCTAATCCTTTAGACAAGGATGGCATGATGATTTATGAGGAGCAAATGCATTTGAATGATGAGGCTAAACGTCTCAAGTTTCTGTAGGTCATTTGAGTTAATGGAATAAAAGTATCTAGCAGATATTGATGGCATGCATAATTCCTATTTCTCTTCTAATCATGCATAGTCTATCTTCTGGTAGGGGTTTTGTAAAAATGTCTGCCAAATGATCATGTGTACTAGTGAATTCTAATGCAATATCGCCCTTCTGCACATTGGTCCGAGATTGTTGTATTGGATTCTTTGAAAGATTTATAGCACTTGTATTATCACATTTGATTGGAATGTGATTGTACATACGTTTAAAATCCTCAAGTTGTTGCTTCATGTAAAGAACTTGGGCACAACAACTACCCGCAGCAACATATTCTGCCTCAGCAGTAGATAGTGCAACAGAATTTTATTTTTTTACTAAACCAGGAAACTAGTGCATGACCTAAGAAATGACATGTTCTACTAAAAAATTTTCGATCATCTTTGCAACTAGTATAATCGGTACCTGAATAACTAATAAGATCGAAAGAAGTGTGTTTAGGATACCATAACTCTAAGTCAATGGTACTAGCAAAATATCTAAAAATCCGCTTGACTACAATCAAATGATATTGTTTCGGAAATGATTGAAAACGTGCACATAAACATACATTGAACATAATATCAAGTCTACTAGTTTATCAAATATAATAAACTACCAATCATACCTCGATATACCTTTGAGTCAACTGATTTACCGGATTCATCTTTATCAAGTTTAGTGGATGAGCTCATTGGTGTTCCAGTTTCCTTAGCACCTTCCATCCCAAACTTCTTCAGCAATTCCTTAATATATTTTGATTGATTGATGAATATTCCACTTTTTGCTTGCTTAATTTGCAATCCGAGAAAGAATGTAAGCTCTCCCATCATGCTCATTTCAAATTCTTCCTGCATAGTCTTAGCAAAAACTTGGCACATATTTTCGTTAGTAGCACCGAATATTATATCATAAATCTGAATCAAAAGAGTATCATCACTTTCTTATTTAATGAAAAGAGTTGTATCAATTTTTCCTCTTGAAAAGCCTTTTTCAATCAAGAAACCACTGAGTCTCTCGTACCATGCTCTAGGAGCTTGTTTGAGTCCATATAGTGCTTTTGTGAGTTTGAAAACATGATTTGGAGAAATATGATTTTCAAAACCTGAAGGTTGCTCAACATATTTTACCTATTCCCACGATCTTCCCTTTTGAGTTGTCTCTAAATGTCACGTGTCCTTCTTCTTTAGATCTAAGATCAAAGAACTTAGTCTCGTCTCCCGTCATGTGTCTTGAACATCCACTATCTAAAAACCATTTATTTTTACATGTAGAATACTTCATGCATACCTACAAAAGCAATTAAAAACAATTCTTGGTACCCAAGTTCTTTGGGTCCTTTATTTATTAGTATTAGAATAAACAAGATTTTTAGGTACCCATATGGCTCTAATAGTCATTGTATGTTTTCTTCTAATAGGACAAGCATGATAATTATGACCATTGCTATTACAAAAATTGCAAATAGCATGTGACATATATGAATAACTTGAGTGATTATAATAGTATCCTTTTTTAACAAAATTATTTTTATGAAAAGAATTTTGAATATTGGACTTTGATGTAGAAGGATTATCAAAGAAGTTTTTATAAGATTTGTATTTTTGTTTTGGCATATATCCCAAGCCTGCCTTGTCAAAAACACATCTTTGACTACCAAGAAGTTTTTCAAAATTTCTTTTTCCATTCGTAAAGTTTTCAATAATATTTTCTAAATCAGTTTTCTTTTTCTTCAACTCAAGATTTTCATCTTTCAAAACAATACTTTCTTTTCTTAAAATATCAATTTCGTTTGTTAAAGAAGAATTTTTCTTTTTCAAAGCAGTATACTTGATACCCAAATTTTCAAATTCCTCATATACCTCTTCTAAAACATTTTGCAATTCTTCATATGAAGGATCTTCAATATTATCAAAATTTGTTACCTCAATGTCATCTTTAGCCATAAGACAAAGATTTGCTGATTCTCCATTGCTTGCTTCACTATCTGAGCTACTTGAATCATCATTCCACGTAGCTTTCATTGCTTTTTTGCCTTTGTTTCGATCTTTCTTTAGCAGAGGACAATCTGGCTTGATATGACCAGGTTTATTGCATTTATAACAAATTAAAGTGTCATTTTTACCTGAATCTTTCTTGGAAAACTTATTGAAGGATTTCCTTGGAGGAGTTTTATTTTTCTTTAAGAACCTCTGAATTCTTCTTATTATCATCGCAACTTCTTCATCTTTGTCATTATTTTCCTCATCTTCATTACTTTCACTTTCATGTGGAACAGCTTTAAGTGCCAAACTCTTCTTTGAATTTCCTTCTTCTTCTCCTCTTTTCAATGTGTACTCATGGGTGATAAGTGACCCGATGAGTTCATTCACTTCGAGCTTCTTGAGGTCTCTAGCTTCAAGAATCGCTGTCACTTTTGACTCCCAACGTTTTGGTAGAGAGTTGAGAATTTTTCTTACTATCTCCACTTTGGAATAAACTTTGCCAAGAGCTGTCAAGCTGTTTATGATGTTAGTAAAACGAGTGTGCATACTAGAAATAGATTCATCATCATTCATCTTAAACATTTCATATTCATGAGTAAGAATATAAATTTTTGATTCCTTGACTTGAGAAGTTCCTTCATAAGTAACTTCCAAGTTATCCCAAATTTCCTTTGCTGTAGTGCAAGTCATTACTCTATTAAACTCATTACCATTAAGAGCATTATATAATAAATTCATAGCAGTTAAATTCAAAGTATAAAGTCTATCGTCTTCACGATCAAACTCTTCTTCTTCCTTTTTGACCTTTACTCCATCAACCACTTTTGTTGGAATATAAGGTCCATTTACAATGCATTTCCAGATTTCTCGGCCTTGAGACTGAAGGAATATTCTCATTCTAACTTTCCAGAATGAGTAATTGTCTCCGCAAAAGAGTGGAGGCCGACTGCTAGATTGACCTTCGCCAAATGAAGCTGCAATGTTAGCCATAAGATCTTAACTCAAAAGATAGTTAATCTTATAACAGAGCTCTAGCTCTGATACCAATTGTTGTCCAGATGACTAACACAAGAGGGGGGGTGAATTGGGTTATATTAAAAAATTAATACTTATAAACTAAATATACAATATAAAATATAACCAAGATAAAAAGCAGTAGGAAATATAAAGAGTAGGGTAAGAGAAAGCAAACTCAGTATTTTTACGAGGTTCAGCCCCACTGCCTACGTCCTCGCCTCAAGCTACCCCTTGAGGATTCCCAAATCCACTATTCAATCTCCTTTAGGTGGAGATAGAAACCTATTACACCTTTGAGCAGCACCGCTCCAAAGAATCCGTGTAGAACACCCTCTACACTTCCAATCACCTCACACTTGGTGATTCAACTATTCCCTGTGTAGAACACCTTCTACACACACAAGGGTTATACGCACCCTCTTACTTCCAATCACCTCACACTTGGTGATTTAACTATTCCCCGTGTAGAACACCTTCTACACACACAAGGGTTATACACACCCTCTTACTGATACAAGAATTGATAGTGGGTAGGCTATCAGAAAACACTCCTCAATGAGTGAAATAAGAACAATACAGCACAAACTATATCTCTCTCAACAAGAACAAGAATTAAGGCTCAAAACTTTAGAAAAGAGAGAATGAGAGCTTTGAAAGAATGATGCAAAATTTAGCAATAGATGTGTAAGCTCTTGTTGTGATTTTTGCAAAACTCAAGTGAGCTATTTATAGGTAAATGAGTCTTCAATTTCAAATTTGAAAAGATTCCCATGTCAAATAAGAACACTATTCACTTTTCAAAAAATTCAAATAAAAACATTTCCTTTTTGCATTTGTCAAAGACAACTCCATTCATTTTTCAAAGAAATCAAACCTAATCTTTTGCTTTTCATACAAGACAAAATGAGCATGATTTATTTTTCAAACCAAATCATCTTCTTTTTGCATATGTCAAAAAAACACACAACCACCCTTTAAGATTTTCAAACAAATCATCTATCTTTTATATTTGTCAAAAAAACACACAACCACCCTTTAAGATTCTCAAACAAAATCATCTACCTTTTGCATTAGTCAAAAAAACACACCACCTCCCTTCAAGACTTTCAAACAAAATATGCACATGTCAAATATGATAATCAATCATCTTATAAAATCAAGTTTTTATAAAAAATTATAATTTTCGAAATTATTTTGTTTGATGGTGTTATGCACATGTGAAAAACATAATTTTCAAAACTAAGACATTTAAAAATGTCTTGCATATGTGGAAAAAGTAATTTGATGTTTTATGAGAAAAAAGAGTAATTTGGAGCCTTAATCCAATTTCTAATTTTATCAAGAGATGTACAAAAATAATCTATGAGCTTCATTTGTAGACTTGATATCTTTCTTGCTCATGCTTGATTTCTTGATGTGTTTAACTCCCTTCATGCATAGACAACTTGAGCTTGAGTTTTCAATATTATTTGTTATCATCAAAATTTATACGTAAATACGAGACTTGAAACCTTGGGTTCAACATTCTCTCTAATGCATTATTTAGATAGAAATCATGTTTGAATTCTTAATCTGTTATATATGCTGAAATAATGTTTTCTTATTACTTGAAACACTAATACATATTATCAGGGGGAGTTTAAGTATTACTGCAGGTATTAGATTTCTATTAAGTCCGTCAACCAAATATTATCTTCTACATCTTCAAATCATTCAGAGATTATTGCAATTCATGAAAACAAGTTTAGAGTGTATTTTGATTGAGATCAATGATTCTACATATTCAAGAAAAGTGTGGTCTTCCCATTATTAATGATAGTCTTAACAATTTTATACGAAAATAATGCTACTTATCATTCAAATCAAAGGAAGATATATCAAAGATATGATCAAGTGATAATCTGGCAGATTTATTCACGAAGGCATCACCAACTATGACATTCAAGAAAATTGTGCAGAATATTAAAATGTGAAGACTCAAAAATCTATCCTCATGCACTTTCTAGGGGGAGTAAAAGTCCTGAAAATTTGTACTGATTGTACTATTTTTTTCTCGCTAAGGTTTTATCCCCCTGGGTTTTCCTTTGCAAGGTTTTAATGAGGCAATCTTAAAGCACTTGTAGATACATAAGAAGACTGTACTCTTTTTTCTTCGCCATTGATTTTTCTTCCCACTGGATTTTTCCTTGACAAGGTTTTAACGAGGCAGATTTTTTATGGGTGGTCATTCAAAGGGAAGTGTTTTGAATTATTGGGGGCGGCCCCCGCCCCCCTTAATTATTTTGTGAATAATCCCACCACCATTATTTTAAGTCTTACATAGTAACTTGCATAGTAATTTCAATGTCTATAAATATGGGCTTCAGTTGTTGTGAAATTCATAAGAAAATATATAGAGAAAAGAAAGTTTCAAAAAGTTTTAAAAGAGTTTCTTATATATATTTCTCTCTTACAATAGTAGTAGTTTTATTTCTTTAGTTTTATAACATTTCCTTAATTATTAAATAATTTTATTTTGAAAAAAATAAATATTAAAACGATTAAAATAAAATGACAAAATATCATTATTCTAACCATTAATTTAAGTTTATTTGAATGGTGGAAGTATTTTATTTCATCTCATTTAAATATTAAATTTTTTTCAAATTTTTGTATAAATTAAAATAAATAATTTTATTTTTTAAAAATTTTAAAATAGTAATAATAATATTTTTTAAATTCATTATAATTGCAAACAGTGGTCGACGATATTGTTGTCTACCGTTGATAATACATTGGATTCGACCCCCTCCTCCAACAGCATTTTAATTGGATATTCTCCAAAGATATTCCATGGAATGGGATCGCCGACAGGAGAAAGTCTCATCCATCCGTGCCCATAATATCATCTACCATGTCCTATCGATTCTGTTGATCTGTTTTATACTTTTTCAGAAACTTTTTGAATTTATACGCGATGAACTGTTCTCTCGCTCTCCGTCCCTGAAGAAGTTGAAATTTGTAAAAATGATCTAAAAATTGCATTATTTTGGGAAATTATTATCGACAAGAAAGCAGGCACAAATAATTTTTATAAAAAAAGTTACAAATTTATTTTAAAATAAAAATAATTTTATTAAATTTATAATATATTAAATTTATAAATTTTATAATATGACATATCACATAAATTCACACCGTTTTATAAATTTATTTTTATAAAATATTTTCATGACTAAATGAATATGGCTCCACTCCCAATCTATCATAAAATCTAGAGGTTTATTATATTTATAAAAGAATTACATAAAAATAATTTTATAAACTAATGTGATTTTATTTTATTCATAATATTTACATTAAATAAAAATAATTTAATAATTTAATAAATCACATCAAACTATATTATATTGTAATATTACTTTTATATAATTATGATTAAAATATTTTCCTAAAGTCTATGCTATTAAAATTGCCTATAAAAGCACAAACTTTTAACTTAAAGTCAGAAAATGACATCACTTTTTGTCAGATAACGAGATTATAAATTTATATGGATATAGGATTACCAACTATTTATATTTCAATACCCTTTCTTATAATATGCAATTGTAACCTAATGCCTAGGAGTGGACAGCAGGGGCCCGCCCCTGCTACCCTACTCCCACATGGACGGCCTTGCATGGACAACCCCTAGTGGGGGTGGGAGATGGGTTGACTCCAATAGGTCCCCAACCCCCGCTTCGCACCCTCCCAATTTTAATATAAAAAACTATATTTTTAATATTTATATAAAGTAATGTATATAAAAAATACACAATTTGTTAAAAATTGAAGTTGAACCGTTAAATCTCACATTATTAAAATGAGTAATGACTATCGTATTATCTTGATCTCATATATAAAGATTGGCTTATGAAGTCAAAAAAATCCAAAATATAAACTCATTATATAGCTATAATGAGTGTGTATTCTTTTTAAATGTATATATGTTAATTTAAAATTTAAATTATATTATAATTTGGATCTAAAAAAAATTAGACCCAAAAAAAGATTATGAACCCAATGGGCCATTGGGTTAAAGGGGGTGCATTTTCAACCATAGTTGTTAATACTATTTCATTCCGACTGATATAGCCAAAAAAAGGCCGTGTCAGCCAGATAGCTGGTACAGAAACTACCAACATTCTGTACCGACCAATATATCAATTGTATTAGTCAATATTCTCAAATTTCAACCGGTATTCAATCGATATTTTGGATTTTGACCGACACCAAATTTCAGCCTTTTACTTTTTTTTTTCATTTCTTGCAAAATTTAGACCCTCAATTCAAACCAGACCATATATATATATACATATATATATGTATATATAATTTATTCACATATAGACTATTATTTTGAAATATAATTTATATATACAATTTATTTAATATAAATTATTCTGAAATGGTATTCAGAACGATCTCGATACTGAAATATTTCATTTTAATGCATCGACCAAAATAGTTATTGAAATGGTATTCAAAACATTGGTTTCAACCCCCCCGCATGGTGCGGGACGGGGTGCGGGTAGCACCCATACCTGTATCCCCTCCAACTTATGACAGTTCTTTTATTTCTTGAGCAAGTAAGGCTATAATCAAGCTAGACTTTGGCTTGCCAAGTTCGGCTCGACTCAAAATATTCGACCTTGAACTCGAGTTTGAGACTTGTATTTATTTTTTGTTTGAGCTCGACTCGGTAATCTAAACTCTCAACTCGAGTTCGTACTCAAGCTTGGATTGTTTATTTTTTTAGATTTTGAATAAGATTTAATAATTAATAAATTAGATAAATAATAAATAATAAATAATAAATCTAATGTTAAATTAACAAGTAAAACCTCCATTAATATATATAACTAGTTAATATTTATCCATAATAACAATATATTATATCCCTACATATATTTTTAACACATACACATAATATGATAGCATATATCTATTTTATATATGGTTTCCACATAATAGTATATAAAATTATTAAATTTTATTGACTAATTATTGTACAAATATAAAAATATAGCTATGAAATATATTCAATATATAAACATAAATAATTAGGTTACATACTATATATTTTATTATAAAGTATTATGCTTATATCATTAGCTAATATACATATACATATATATATATACATAGGTATATGTTTATATTTATCGATATATGAATGAGTTTTGATAGAGTCTAGTTAACGAGTTGATTCGAGTATAAACGAGCAGGTTTTAATGAGTCTTAACCAAATCAAGCCAAATTTTGTCAAATTTGTGTCATTTACTAATAGTGGGTATCTATTTTCACAAACAATTTTTTTTTTCACAAATCAAATTCGATTTAAGTTTAACTGAGTGAATATCAAACGAACTATCAAACAGACTAATTCATTTACAGCCCTATGAACAAAATATTGGCATGGCATAAAAATATGGATAAGACAATGTGAGATAGTTATATTTGTCACTTTTATCATCTCTATATCAAAAAGAGCAATCTTAGATTGTTTTGGATGTTAAATTGAACTGAGTTGAATTGATTTTTTTTTATAAATAGTAGTAAGTTGAAATAGTTGAATGAATTTTGTAAAACTCATTTAAATAAATTAAAATATGTTTCGATGCTAAGATGAATTTAGATATATTTTTATAAGAATTTATAAATTTATAGGAATCCCAATTGTTTACTTACAGGCCTTGAAATTCTTGTCGCCTAATGCGCTAGCTTGAGAAAACAAATTAATGGAATGGGCAGAAAGTTGATACGGTAGAGAAGAAGGAGAAAAAGTTGTAAGAAATGAGAGAAAAAAAAAACTGTCAACTTAGAGAATTGAAAATTGAAAAGAAAAGTTGACTTGTCACATCAATCACAATAACTAAATTAAGATGATTTCAATATGTATATAGATTAATTGAGATGTTTGGATGGTTAAATAAGTTTAAAATGAAAGATACCGAGTTGAAATGGTTTCCAAACGAGCCATACAATGGCTGACTTAAGGTTGTGCAAGAACTAGGTCAGCCTCCCTGGGAATAACCAATAAGTAATTCATGGTGCAGAAACTCCACTCAGTGCCGCGTGAAGCCATTTTATACATGGATTATTATAAATAAAGCTAGACAAGATAGTGGGGAATGGGAAATGATTCTTTCTTGGAAAATTATTTATATGGTCATAAGACTGCAAGTGTGGATAGAAGAATATATCGATCGTCCCTCTTTTCTCTCCTAAAACAAGTAGGGTTTTAGTGTTGTTCTGTCCCACGACACACAACTCTGTCTCACAAGGGGTGAGTTTGTTCTTCTAGGGTTTGATGGCCACGATGACTGAGGATCTCACACGAAGATGGGAGAGGCTAAATCTATCTGGCGATAAAATCTCCGTAGTGAAAATTGAGGAGGGTGGCAAAGAACAATCGTTGAAAAGTAAGATTTGCATTATTGGCAAGATACTTTCTGATAAAGGAGTAAACAATGAAGCATTCAGAACAACCATGTCCCAGATTTGGAGGCTAGCGGGGTGGGTCCATTTCAAAAACCTAAATGAGCAGTGTTTCCTTATAGAATTTCAACTAGTAGCTGACAAGGAAAGGGTTCTAGGGGGACGACCCAAGTTTTTTGATAGGAACTTGTTAACCCTACAAGAAGTGGATAAACTAGTCTCCATTAACTCCATCCAGTTCAGGTATGAACCATTTTGGGTCCAATGCCATAACTTCCCTCTTGTTTCCTTGAATAACAAATATCGGTGAAAAATTCGAAGTTTCATTTGGACATGTGATTAGGGTGGAAGCAGAGTCAAATGAGCCGACTTAGGGGCATTGTTTACGAATCCGAATGGTAGTTGAGCTCCACAAACCGTTACTAAGGGAAAAATGACTTGAGTTTGAACAACAAAATTACTGAATATCCCTAAAATATGAGACTCTAGAACTTTTGTTTTCACTGTGGTATTTTGTTCCACTAGGGGCAGTTTGTTCATGCCCTAGATATGGGCAGCAAATCGAGGAAAAAGAATCCCTCTCATATGGTCCATGGCTGAAAGCCCAACCAAAGAACCTAGCTAATGTTGATAATTGTAAGTATGGGGGTTGCACAAAGGGAGACAAACAGGACAGTACTAAAAAGCAGTCCGAAAAGTGAAAGTCAGTGTTTGCTAAAAAGCCTAGTAGAGAATCAAATCTGACGGGTCCACAAAAAGCTCTAGAAAAGGAATATTCTGATCCCAAAATCAGTCAGATTAGTCCGCAGGAGAGTGTCTGCATTAGCCCCATGTGTACTCACAAAGGCTTCAGTCCAAATCCTGTAATGGATGGTTCTAAATTCATGATGAAGGTGAACCTAAGTCTGGCTGGAGGGAATGCCCCAAAGCACTCAGAGAACCACATGATCAAGGTCGAGGACCAAGATCAAAATAAAGAGCCCGTGACCAACAGCTCTATCATTGAAGTAGTGAATCCCCAAATCACCCCTGCAAAAGCACATACAGAGCAACTAAAAGGTAAGTGAAAAAGGAAGGCACGAGTTAAGGTTGGAATGAACAACCCTCTTAATGACATCACCAACTCTCACATCCAAACAGGAACTAAGAGAGGAAGGGAGCAAACTGACAAAGAGAATAGTGTCATCTCCAAGGAAACCAAGGCAAATGGTGACCAAGTTATGGAGCAAAAGGAAGTGGCAATGGCTGGTCTCCAACACTATCACTATCAATGACAATCCTAATTTGGAATTGCAGAGGGCTTGAATCTCTTCGTGCAATTCGGATCCTTAGTAAGCTTATTAAGGAAAAGTAGTCTCATTAGTTTTCTGAGTGAAAACTAAGTACAATCAAAGTATGATGGAGCTTATTAGGAGCAGTCTTAGGTTTGATGGTTGTTTTGCTATAAATAGTGCAAGTTTCAATAGCAAAATAGCATTGCTTTGGAAAGATTATTGACAGGTAAATGTAACCAGCTACACTAAATGGCATGTGAATGCTATGGTTAAGGAGGGACAGGATTGTTTGCCATGGCAATTTATATTAATGGCCACCCTGAGCCTGCAAAGAAAAAGGGGAGTTGGGAATTGCTTAAACAATTGAAGTCGAGTACAACAATTCCTTGGCTATGTGCAGACACTTAAAATGAAGTTCTACATTAGAAGGAGAAGTTTGGAGGAAGTAAATGCCCGTACAAACAAACTGAAATTTTTAGATTGGCTGTTGAGTTCTTTGGCATCAAGGTCCTTCATCACAAAGGTGCTAACTACATCTGGTGAAACAATCATAGTGGGAGTGCTTTTACAAGAGAAAAGATTAACAGAGCAATGGTTGGACATGTTCGGATTAGCATCATGCGAAGTATTAGCTATGGTAAAGTCTGACCATGTTCCTCTCTACATCACCACTCAACCCACATCTCAGCCACATTGTAAGAAGTTAATATTCAGGTATGAAGCGGCTTGGAAACTTAGGGAGGAAAGTGCTGAAATAATTAAACAATCTTGGAATTCCAAGGCAATGAACACGAGTTCAGAAAGTAGCTTGAGAACCAAACTAGAACGTTGTCAAAGGGATCTCACTTCATGGAGACAGGAGCGTAAACTACAAGAAGAGCATAATGAAGGTCGAGCGCTTAACAGGATTAGATGTCTCCAATATAGAGGGGACGAAACTCATTTAGATGCCATGAAACGACTTCGACAAGAGGTTGAAACCTCCCTAGCAAAGAAAGACCTCAAATGGTGTCGAAGGGCAAAGCAGCACTGGCTTAAAAACGGGGATAAAAACACCCAGTTCTTTCATAAGCAAGCTACCTAGAGAAAGAAAGAAAAAACTCCATCAATGCGATTACAAGCTCTGAAGGACAATCAGTACGTGGTCAAGAACATATTGGAGCTGTTTTTGTAGGTTTTTTCTCAACCTTTTTCACTTCGTCTTAGTGTGATAATATACAATCCTGCTTAGCTCATGTGGAACCAAAAATCACATCTAAGATGTTGGAGATCCTCCTCAATCCCTTCACGGGATAAGAGGTCAAACAAGTCATGTTTAAATGAATCCGCTCGGGTCACCTAGACCCGACGGATTTCTTGCTCAATTTTATCAAAAGAACTGGGATACAGTGGAGAATGACGTGACTAACTTTGATCTATAGGTGCTTAATAAAAGAGGGGGGGGGGGGGTTACATGAAATCAGCGACACATACATTTCACTTATTCCTAAATTGAAAAACCCGAGTAAGGTCACAGATTTCAGACCGATCAACCTATGTAACGTCCTTTATAAAGTGGTGTCCAAAACAGTAGCAAATAGATTGAAAATAATTTTCCCCCAACTCATATCAGCCAACCAAAACACATTTGTACCTGGAAGATTAATTTCAGACAACACCCTAGTTGCATACAAAGTCTTACACATCATGGCCACTAGGATGAAGGGGAAAATGAGGGTTTTGGCATTCTAATTAGATATCAATAAGGCGTACGATAGGGTGAAGTGGCTTTTTGTGAAAGCGGTGTTGGCAAAATCCGATTTCCCTCCAAACTGGATTGACCTTGTGAGCAGGTGCCTTGATTCAGTAACCTACTCCATTATAGTGAATAGAGAACCTCAGCAGCAGTTCAACCCCTCAAGGGGTATTCGGCAGGGGATCCTCTCTCCCCATATTTGTTTATGTACAGAAATTTTAACTCTAATGCTGAACAAAGCTGAAAATTTTGGGGAAATAATGAGTGTTCTAGTTGGAAGAGACCCAATCTGAGTCAATCATCTCTGACCCAATCTGAGTCAATCATCTCTTATTTGCTGACGAAAACCTGCTTTTTTGTCAATCTTCCCCTACTGAAATGCTTAAGGTCCTTGACATCCTTAATCTCTATGAACAGGGCCTAGGCCAAACTCTCAACAAAGATAAATCCTCTATCTTTTTTAGCAAAAATATAAAGCCTAACAATCAAAAATTGATGCTCACTACTGCGGGTATTAAGGCAATAGGGTCTATGGAGTCTTACCTAAGCCTACCAACCATGCCAAGGAGGGGAAAAGTAGCAGCTTTCCACTCCCTGATAGATAGGACTTAGGCCCAAGTTGTAAGCTAGAATTCAAAACATCTCTCAGTGGCAGGCAAATAGACTTTATTTAAGACAGTACTCTAGATTCCCACTTACTCAATAAGCATTTTCCTGCTTACTCTTTCTATCACAAATAAACTAAATCTCCTCCTTAGGAAGTTTTGATGGGGTTATAGTGAGGACCCCTATAAAATTCAATGAATTCTTTGGAACCAAATTAGCTCCTCAAAAGACCTTGGTGACCTTGGTTTTCGTGATTTCAAATGTTTTAACATTGTCATTTTAGCCAAACAGGGATGGAGAATACTCCAAAACCCCATTTCCCTGGCTACCCAAATCCTCAAACAAAATATTTTCCCTCCAGTGAATTCCTAGAGGCAAAGCTTGGCACCAACCCATCATTTATTTGGAGGAGTATATAGGCTGGGCTGCCTTTATTAAGGTCAGGTCTCCTTTGGCGAGTAGGAGATGGGAGGAGCATAGACATCTGGAGAGATAAATAGATCCCAGATTTACCGTTTCACAGAGTATCATCTACTAAGGATGAGGACTGTTGGTGTGAAAAGGTGGAGCACATCATTGATCCTCACTCAAGAAGTTGGGACCAAAGCTTGCTGCATGAGCTATTTTCAGATACAGAACAACAAACCATCAACAGAATTCCCATAAGTCTGGGCACTAGAGGTGATAGAATGATTTGGAAATTTACTCTTAATGGCCAATACTCGGTGAGAAGTGGGTATCACCACCTGAAGGATGTCGAGAGTGAATTAAAGGGAGAACCCGCCACCAAAATAAACTTCTCGTAGGTGTAAAAATCAATTTTGAAAATGAAAATAGCACCAACAATTAAATCATTTGCTGGAGAGAATGTAAAGAAGGCCTACCAACCTTAGCAAACCTAAAGATGAGGAAAATTATTAAGGAGAATTTATGCCCAATATGTAATATGGAGCCTAAAATCTCAAGACATACCTTATGGGGTTGTGGGGCAACTAAGGATGTGTGGAACTATTGTTGTACTAAGCTTCACAAAATGTCTCTCTCTATTGATAGTTTTATTCACATCTGAGCCAGTCTTACTCACTGGCTGAACACACCAGAATTCGAGGAGGCAACCATGATCGCTAGAGGGCTATGGACTAGAAGAAATAAGGTGATTCAAGGCAAAGAGTTCACTCCCCCCAGTTTACTGCACCAAAGATATAAGAAAGACCTATAAGCATACAAGGATGCCAACACTGTCCACTCTTTTACATCCCAAACAGCACCAAGAAATCAACCCTGGCAGGCACCGACTAGTAATTATTACAAATCCAACTGGGATGCAACTGTCAGTCGAAAAATAGAAAAAATTGGAATGGGGATCCTCATAAGAGATTAGAAAGGCCAAATGATGGGAACATTGAAAGCCAACAGACCCTTATCCAGCGGCACCTTCGAAGCTAAAGCAACAAGTCTCTTACTTGTAGCACTTTTTTTTGTAGAGAACTGGGGCTAAAACAAGTTATTTTTTAGAGAAATTCCAAGATGGTAATCGACCAACTAAAGAACAAAAAGCCAAATTGAAGGCTCAGAGCCATGTTGGTTGAAGATGCCAAAGAGTATTTAGTAGGTCACTACAATTGAGAAGCTTCACATGCCTTTCGCAAGGCCAATCAAGCAGCCCACATATTTGTTAAATTTGCTCTTAACATTTCAGAAGATATGTATGATATTGAAGAATGCCTTTTGTGTATTCAAACCATTGTAAACTCTGAATTATCTTAAGATTTCTAATGAGATCAGTGTCCATTTAAAAAAAAAAAGACTGCAAGTGCGAAAATTATTTGTAAGGTAAGGTATATAAGACTGCAAGTCTTGCACAGTTTATAAAGAATAAGAATATTAACCCCTAAAATTTCACAAGTTCATAAAATACTCTCTCAAATTTTAATTTTCACATTTTACTAAATAGGTTCTCGCTCTTCACCAATTCTACTGGCGTACAATTCTATCCATCTCATAACTTTTCTAAGAGAGAAGAACAACGTGGCATTTTAAAAGGCCAAGAATCAATTTAAAAACCCCAAACAAAAAATTAATATATTGATTGAACTTGAAGGGGGGAAACACATACAAATGTTTCCACCTTAAGCACATTGCACTAGGATTGCGTGATGATGAATCGTTCAAAAATCTCAATGCATGTTGAGCATCGAGTGTCAAACTGA
This sequence comes from Platycarya longipes, assembly GCA_036559045.1. Lineage (NCBI taxonomy): Eukaryota > Viridiplantae > Streptophyta > Magnoliopsida > Fagales > Juglandaceae > Platycarya > Platycarya longipes. The sequence goes on along the minus strand of CM071793.1, from coordinate 29,042,015 downwards.
ATGAACTTGTGAATAACTGAAAAGAAAGTCAATTTAATCATCACTTATTCACAATCACTAAATGTGACTAAAAAGAAAGCAAAGCAAAGCAAATTTGATTGTAGTGAGTGGAGAAGGGAGTTTGAAAATCTGCATAACCCGACTTCCATAAAAGGGAAAAAAAAAAAACGCCCGCAAAATTAACAGGGTACTTGTGATATCCTTTACCTATGAAGAAACTACTCCAAAGCTATCCTTAGAGACCCCTGCAAAATACCAATCAAGCATATATGAGCAGAATAAATGAAGAAATTAACATATTTTAGAGTGAATTGATTTGTTAAAAAGAGAGGAGTACCCCTCACGAAAGAGAGGAAAGAAAACATTAGAAGATGAAATGGAGAAAAAAATGGATGTGGAAATCCGACCACAATACATCACAAAGATGGCAGCCCTCTTCGAAGGAAATCCCTATCCAAAGTACCAGTGCCAGGATTTGAGTGAATAAACAAAACAATCAAACTCGAGGGCCATTACCTACCTCTCCAAGTCCAAGTAAAAAGAAAGAAAACACTAAGGACCTGCTGTTCACAGGTAACCTATTGAACTATCACCTTTTTTAACTCCAATTGGGGAAGATTACAATAATTGCATCCTTTATTACCTCTCCAAAAAACTAAGATAAGGAAAAAAACGTGTCTCGAACTGCTCAAATATGCTTTGGCTCAAGCAGTGATAACCAATTATTTAAATACCCAAACCCAGATATTTGGAAATAATTATCAGGCCAAATTAAAAGAGGAGATGCCCCTTTAGCATCTATCTCAGGCATCATAACCGTAGAGTACCAGGGCAAAAAATGCCTCCGAAATTACAGCAAAAGAGAGCCCAAGAAGAGGCCAGAAGTTTAACTCTTTCCTAGATCAATAGAATAAACCCCTCATCATCAACTTTTTATGTAATATTGGTGATAACCCATCAACAGCAAAAGATGAATCTTTAAATAACGCCCATTAGACAGTATATTCACCTAATGTTAATTTCACATGGGACTAGCATCAAATAGCTCAAGCATTATCTTTTTTTTTTTCCTATGAATAAAATCTAGCAAACAGGGCAAATTACAAAGATGATCAGGGGGTTGAAAATAAAGTTTGGAACAGGATCTGAGGATAGTTTGGGAGGGAATGCTTCCGTGGATATTATTGGAAGTTCCCATTTGACTAGCCCAAACATTATCTGTCCTGAGTGGATTCCAAAGCCTTACCCTCAAGTAGCACATATACAAAATTTACATTCAAGCAGGTTCACATAATAAAAACTTCAGCAGCAACAAAAGCTCTCTATATACAAAAAAGCAAAAGATAGAAAGAATCCCTTTAGCAATACAGATGACTATAATGCAGTCTAGGCAAAGTTTTTAGACATTATAAACTGGAAAAAGGGCATAAAAACTGAAAAACAACATGCAGCAACACAAAACAAAGCTACTAGATGTGTAAGCCATATCTATCCCACTGCATGGGACCTATGTGATTAGAAAACAATGAAGTACCATAGGTTTTATCAGTTTTATACCATTCCAGAGCAGTTTTGCAAATGTTCAAACTCAAATTACATTTTAAAATTGAATGAATACTCAATTACTAAAAATTGACTAATATCAAGTGCCTATGAACTGATCAAATCACTTTAAGAATAAAATTCAAGAAAAACCCTGCGCGCATTCATCAGCTACAATTTACAGGGGTTTTGAGGATAAAATATTAGTGAAAAACATTAAAGAATCAAGGCATCCAAAATTAATTTACCTGACTTTCTTGACAAGAATGGCCTTGAGCTTGCGCGCGAGGTCCTGGGATCGGATCTTGCGCTCAAGGTTCTTGCGGGCCAAGACACGCTTCTCGGAGTTTTTGAGGTGGTGAGTCTGCTGGCGCTTTATAAGCCGCTCAATCCCACTCGATTGCATCTTCCGCTGCAACCAAGTCAGCGCTTGCTCCAGGTTCCCGTCCCGGACCTTCACCCGGATCCCCCTCCACTGCTGTAGCTGCAGCGGTTGGTAATGAGGTGCACAACTGCACCACTCAATGGTCTGACTCGGCCGCCGTAAGAGGCTCGACGCAAGCGTTCTCACCGAGTTCATTTCTAGGGCTGTAACAGGTTATAAATCTTCAGATGACATGTGCGCCACTAACTGAAAGATAAAGCAGTTTCTGTTTGGTAGACGATAACACCGTTGGAACCCTACCTCAGATCAAAGAGGGAACTAACCTGAAGTAAACCCAAGTGCAAAAGAGGGGCCAAGTGAAGAAGGGGACTTCTGACCTAGAACCTTGGAACGTTGCGTTTTGAGCCCGGGGCAAAAACATGCATTTCACTTGTTTGTATTTAAAAAAAAAAAAAATTAGATGAGATGAGATGAGATGAGATGAGATGAGATGAGTGGAGATGATAGAATATTAATTTTTTTAATATTATTCTTATTTTAAAATTTGAAAAAGTTGAATTTGAATTTAAAAAAATTGAATTGTTTATTATATTTTTTATGATAATTTAGAAAAATGTAATGACGAATTTGAGATAAAATGAGATGAATTAAGATGAGTTCTGAATACAAACTGGACCTTAAAAGTTTCGAGAAGCTGCTTGGAAATAAAAGGAAATGGCTACTTTAGTAGCGTAGGGTCATTTTTAATTAATTATTATGTCATTTTTATGTAACAATAATATTATTATGTCGCAAGGGTGGGCAGCGGAAGATCCACCCCTTACTACCCTGCCCTAACCTTGCCTGGGTAGGGATCCACCGTCCCGCATGGCAGGGGACGGGGTACCCCACCCGCATTGAGGGGCCATGCAAAGGTAGAGGCAAGAATGAAGGTCACCCTCGCCACCCTTTTCTCTCGCCCGATTCGTATTTAATATATATAAATTATATATAATAATATATCTTTATATATATATATATATATATGAATGTAAATAAATAAAAATCTATTTATGTTGTTTTGTCTCTGGATATTTTTTTAATGAGACGTGCTGGGGGCAGCCAGTGTGCAGCAGCACACCAGCACACCCCCTCATAATAACAGTACTTTTTTTTTCACTTTTGCATGTGTGCTGCGGCACACAGACTTCTCCCAATATCTTTTTTTAATTGATCCATAGGGTTTAATTCATCCTCTTCCCCCCACCTGATTCATTCACTTCACTCATGTCTCTCAACTCAAGTCCCCCCTCTCGAAAGGTCTAAGAAGTTCTCTCCCCTTTCGTCAAGAGTCCTCAAACCTCGTCCTCGCCGTCACAAGTCCTCGAACCTCGTCCTCGTCCTTGCCGTCACAAGTCCTCGTCCTCACTGTCCTCGCCGTCCTCTCCCCACCTTGTGCTACTGTCACGACCAAAGCCACTTGCGACCAAGTTTCCACTCGCCAAAGGTATTTTCAAGTCTTGGACCTTTGTTTTTTATTTTTTGTAGAGAATCTTAAATATGGAGATTGGAGGATGGTTGGGTTGAAATGGAGATGAAGGATGAGAATATGTTAAAATGGAAATGTGTACACTAGGCACGAATGGGTACTTCACCCCCCATTCGCACCCCACTGGCGACACAGGATATCCTGCCCCCGCACACAAGAAAGGGAAGGTAGAGGAAAATCCTCCACCCCCGTAGGGGGCAGAGCGGGGTAGGGGTGACCCCGTATCCACTTATGCGGGGGGGGGGGGGGGTATCACCCCTAATATGCCGTCTTATTTTTTTTCTTTCATTTTGATTGTTTATATATTTATTATTTTAAAATTCTACTTAATAGTTGAGGAAGTGACTATTCGTGTATTAATATTTTTTTATTTTTTAAAATATTTAAACATATTTAAAAATATATTTGCAAAAAAAGAAAAAAAAAGACAAATATAATTTGCACTAGGGGCACACAAAATGGATAGATTGAGAAAACATAGTAGCACCAGTGTGATAACCCGGATTTTTAGATATTCGCTTAATTTTCATATGTGGGATGATTATGTTTCACCAAAACCATTTTTAGGAATTTTGGGATATATGTATAGGATTCTTATATTGAAAAGTTGGGAATAAGGTTGGGTATAAATGTGGCTTGTGTTAAGGTGAAAAAGTGCCTAGACCCGAGATCTCGCTCAACTCTCGCTTGATGTATGGCTCGAGCGAAATACAGGGACAGACAGACGTCTTTTAGTAGAATGGTCATAACTTGCTCATTGGATGTCGGATTTGAGTGATTCAAGAGGCTATGGAAAGCTAAGAGGAATATTTACAACTTTTATGTTTTGAGGTTTAAGATATATGGACTTAATCAAATAAGAAATAGAGATTGAAGTACCAGGTCTGAATTGGAGATAGATGAGCATTGACTTGAAGTTGACTAAGAACATTGGATAAGATTAGGCCTTTGGATTATTTTCTTAGTTATCCTAAGATCTGGACAAGTGTGTAGAGATATGGAAAATGAGGAGATTTTATTTAGTGAATTTCGTGTGAAATAAGATGAATCATCTATCCAACACTTGGTGTACCCGGATTGGTGTTCTCGGGTTTATCTGTCGAGTTTTATTAGAAAACTCATAACTTGGTCATATGAACTCCAAATGAAGTGATTCTAGTTCCTATATAATCTTAAGACATAGATCTATAACTTTTATGATTGGAGGTTTTAGAGAATCGAAGTGTATCAATGGATTAATTGGGCTGGAATGAGACTAATCTGTTTTAAGTGCAAACTAGAGCTCGAAAATAAATCACTCCACCACCTCACCTTAGATGTTCGAATTTGATTGGTTCTCCTCATGGTTATCTGCTAGATACATGTATGAGAGCATGTGTTAGGTGGAGAAAGAGCTTCTAGAAGAATAATTAGTTTAGAACCAAACAAGAGTGAATGACTAATCTGATTAGCCAAAACAGTCAACTATCCCCTTTGTTTCCAACCAATTGGTAACCAAACCTTGGGAATTAGGTGATGAGATATTTTCCAGCCACTCTAAGGGTGCTAAGGGAGTCTTGGACGTGTGGACAAGGGTGAGGAAAATGTTCTAGAAGCCTTGAGGATGCAAGGAAAGACCAATAGCCAGCTAAGCTCATCTTGGGTATTTTAGACTTTTTGGAAGTTTACTTTTATATCTATATTTGGTAATTATTTGGGGCCATTGATCTAAGATAATTTTAGATGAGGAAGAAGCTTAGCCATAGGATGAATATCCTTGGAGATCATGGGAGATATGGATGAGGATTAGATTAACCAAAGCTGGACAACACACCACACCTCACACGGTTTGAGATTAACCCATTGCCTTGGTTGTTTTCCTTCTCTTCTTCCCCAAGCCATCTATTTCTATATATATATAACCATCTTAAGTCCATAAGAGACCTTTTGGGAGGAGGAAGTCACGTCCACTTGGAGAGAAAACCAAAGAAAAAGCCTCCTTAACCCTTGAACCTCCAAACATCTCCTAAGTGAGCTAAGTGAGTGCTTGAGGAGAAATGTTGCAAGGACTAGTTGGATCATTCAACCAAGCTTTGGAGAAACTTGTAAGTATACAATTTAACTTAATCTTGGCATAGAATAAGTAGATTATTGATGGAATTAAGTTTGTTGTTAGTTGGAGCTTGAATTAGGCTTATATGATGTGTTTGGAATCTATGGTGTTTTGGATATGATTTGGTGATGGTAAAGTGTTAGGAAAATTATAAGGACCTAGATTTATGTTTTAATAAGTAAAAATAAGGTTTATGTGAGAAGATTGCTTGGTTTAGGTTGAAAAACTCTATGAGCCGTGATCTCGCTCGACTGTCGCTTGATACCCCACTCGAGCGAGTTCCAACCCGTGACTTCGCTCGACACTCGCTCGACACCCGCTCGAGCGAGATGCCTTGTTTTGCTTAGATTCAGGGTTTTTCCCGAAATAGAATTAGTGTCTCAAAGGGAATGAGTTCTAGGTGAAAAACTCATAAGAATAAGAAAAGATATAGCATGGCCCGACTACGGGTAATAATGATGGCATGGCCTGACTGCGAATAATAATAGTGGTATGGCCCGACCACGGGTGATAATAGTGGATATTAGTAATGACTTGTGAGAATAAAGGTTTTAAGATAAGAATGAAAAGCATATGCATGAACATGTTAGTCACGTCATGACGGGGACGGCGATACGTAACGCCCGTATGACTGACGTGCCGACAGGGACGGCGATACGTAACGCCTGTCGTGATATAATAATATGTTTTGTGTCATAACGGGGACGGCGAGACGTAACGCCCGGATGATTGACACTAGACTCATCATAACGGGGACGGCGATACGTAACGCCCGGATGATTGATGAGTGAATATAGCGGGGACGGCGAGACGTAACGCCCGCTATGATAAGAATGCTTACGTCATTTCGGGGACGGCGAGACGTAACGCCCGAATGACTGGTAAGTTGACGGGGACGCCTGTCATATATGTGAAATATGTTCCGTGTCATGACGGGGACGGCGAGACATAACGCCCGGACGATTGACACGAGACTCATCATAACAGGGACGGCGATACGTAACGCCCGGATGATTGATGAGTGTATGTATGATTGATGAGTTAGTCACGTCATGACGGGGACGGCGATACGTAACGCCCGTATGACTGACGTGCCGACAGGGACGGCGATACGTAACGCCTGTCGTAAGAATAAGAATTATGTCATGACGGGGACGGCGATACATAACGCCCGTAAGATTGACATGATTAGCGGGGACGGCGATACGTAACGCCCGCTATGATAAGAATGCTTACGTCATTTCGGGGACGGCGATACGTAACGCCCGAATGACTGGTAAGTTGACGGGGACGCCTGTCATATATGTGAAATATGTTCCGTGTCATGACGGGGACGGCGAGACGTAACGCCCGGACGATTGACACGAGACTCATCATAACGGGGACGGCGATACGTAACGCCCGGATGATTGATGAGTGTATGTATGATTGATGAGTTAGTCACGTTATGACGGGGACGGCGATACGTAACGCCCGTATGACTGACGTGCCGACAGGGACGGCGATACGTAACGCCTGTCGAGGTTATGCATTAAGTAGATCCCGATGGGGACGGCAATACGTAACGCCCATCGAGGATAAGAAATAAAAGAAACCTAGAAGGTTAAGAAGTAAAGTGAAAAGTATAAGTGTATGTGATGATGGGTCTAGCTAAGATCTAAGGTTGTATGTGATGATGGGTCTAGCTAAGATTTAAGTTTGTATGGTAAGATGGGTATTTGACTTGTGAAGTTCCATAAAGTATTCTTATAAGTGATATGTTGATGAGTATGATCATGTATGATGATAGTTGAGGTTATCTATGCTTTATTTCGTTAACTGTGTACTTACTGAGATTTCTTGTAAATCTCACTCTTTTATGTTTTATCTATTTTATCTATCATTCCTTATGGAATGATAGATGTTGTTGCAGGGATAGATAAATTGCATTGAGACTCGGTCAGCACGGGAGATTCTGAGGTACCCTGAGGGTCCTATGGAATGCTCATCTCCGGTTGAGATGACCCCATGTACGTGATCAAGTGAAGAAGTAAGAGTATTGGATGAGGGTAGGATATGAGATTTTGTTTAGAGAAAACTAACTGGGTTATGTAAGAGTAAATACAGAATATTGTTGTAAATACAATGTTATGAGAAGTGTAATTATAGTATGCCATGTGATCTATTGATGCGAGAGTTAGATCTCTTTGCACATATTGTGAATTTACTTCTTCCAACTGCGATCGGCATTGCATTTCATTAGTAAGCTTAGATGCATGCATGCTGCTTTTTATGTTTACGTAGGATAAGTAGCCTTGTGTTACTTGTCCGGATGCGTCGATTTACGTTGTAATCGATGCGAAAAATTGGGGCGTCACAACCAGTCTTTATGTAATGCATAAAGGAACCATAGATGAATAGTATGTCTAGTGTCCCTTTGTGATTGGGCTTGTTATTTTACTATTGAGTCTGTCAGATAGTGTTATCTTTCTCTATAGTCTGTTACTTAGGGGAGGAACAAATCAAGTATATGTAAGGAAATGCATAGAAGGAAGAATTTTGTCTAAAATCTTCTAAATTTCATCTGAATCCTATAATGGAGGTTAGAGTTGCCTCGAATAGCCCTTGTCAATAACATGACTATTTCATTCCAGTAATCTATGGAGTCTATGTGTGATTCTATCAGATCTTATACATTATTACAAAGCTTCATACAATTGGTATCATTGAGTTGTCGATCCTCTATGGTCGATAACACTCAAGCTAGGTAGAAAAAGATGGAGCAAGAATGTTTATAGAAACAAATGGATAATTTGGAAGAACGGATTCAGCAGCTCACTAACATGGTTCGTACAATTTTGGCTAACCAGAATACCATAAAAAATCGAAACCTGCAAACAGCAAATGACATGGATTAGAATATGCAAAGGGGTTCTAATCACAGGGGTATACACTTGGAATTCCGTTAGTTTGATGGAGAAGTCCCTCTGGGTGGATATTCAAAGCTTCACAATTTTTTAGTTTCATCAAACAAATATTCTCAACAGCAATTGTTAATGGCTCTTGTGTGATACCAAGATGCTTTGGCAGTTTCATAACTGAGATATTCTCATGCAAGTGATGTTAATTCATTTCGGACCAACCTCTTACGATGATCATATGGAGACTCTCACTCATCTAAAACAAACATCAATTGTAATACAAAGTTTTTTCAACAAGTTGTGTGGGCTCTTGGAACACCACAAGTTAAGCTAATTTTTTAGCAGCTTAAAGGATGAAATCAGATTACCAATTTGAATGTTTAATCCCATTAGTTTAAATGCTACTTTAGGTCTAGTTAGAATTCAAGAGGAATATCTATCTAGCATTAAGAAGTCTTTCAAATCACCCATGGAGAAGGTGGCTGGGTCTGAAAATGCTTTCTCTAATGCCTCGGATTATGGGAGAGAGGGCTCTAGTAGTAATCAGAACTTTAATTCTTATACTAAAAGGAAGACGCTCTACACCAGAGCCTCCTATAAGGCTGCAATATCGGAGGCAAATCAATGGATGCCATGTAAGGGTGAATTGAAACAAAAAAATTGTAGGACACGTTGTTGTCGAACCCAGCCCCCATTCTCTCCCTCCTGAACCCCTGCAAAATACCTGCGAGTCCTCACATCTCCAATTTGCATCCACCACAAAGTTCATCCAAACACATCCATTTTCCTTCCCAAAAGAATGCAACTCATCTCTATATATCTTAGGGCTATGCTCTGACTCTGACTCCCACTCTAGTCAAAGTCGAAAATCACTTCTAACTTTAACTCCAAAATGAAGTCGGAGTTCAACTCCGATCGGAGTTTAAAGTTCCGATAGAAGGTCGAAATTTCGACCTCCGATCAAAATCTCTTACACTATCGCCAGCAAAACCCTAAATATGAGAATATGAGATGCTCCACTCCACTAATCAAAAAATTAATACTCATTGTTCACGACAATCAACGAGAAAATGAAATATTTTAAACAAAATGATAAAGAAAATGAGCAGATCCTTACTCTGTCGCTGATAGGCTCCAATGGGTTTCGAAGTCGAAGTCAAAGTATCAAAACGTAGGGTAAACGGAATCGGCATCTGATGAACAAATGAAGTCACGGATTTACGAAGAACAGAAGAAGTCATGAAGGATCTTTCGAGAGAGATTGTAAGCTTGAAAGAGGAGAAAGATGCACTATTCATGAGAAACTCAAGGCCTGGCCTTCCATAAACGTATGGATGAGAGAAAGTTCAAAAACAAGTTGCTAATCTTTGATTACAATTGCAGAAAACTCAAGAATCTAACACTGAGTTGATTCTTGCTATAACGGACTTAGAAGAAAACCAAAAACACAGAAATAGGTGGAGGTGCTGGGGGGAAGAAAGTAGAGAGAACTGAGAAGAGTGGAAAACCGATTAGGGTTAGGGTTTTTGAAATATATACCACCATTAAACGGCGTCATTTAACTTAAAGTGTTGTAAAAAAAATGAAAGTGGGAGAAGAGGGGGCCGAGAATTGTCTCAAGAGTCATCCAAAATGCACACAACCATTGGGCTTCTTAGGTCTCTGTTAATTTCCTTACAATAAATAATATATAAAGTATAAATAGTCAGAGTTCGAAGTAAGAATTCGTAGCTAACTCGGACTCTATTTTCGATTCCGAACTCCGATTTCGGAGTCGAAATTACTTTGACTCCGACTCCGATCGAAGTCGGAATAGGAGCGGAAGTCGGACAGAATTTGGAAATCAGAATTTTTGAACACCCCTAATATATCTATCACCTTCAACAATGCCAACATGGTATCCCCATCTCCACATTAATTTGTGTCTTGGACAACCTTAATTCAACATCTCCTTACATTGAGCCAATAACCCAACGAGATAAGTCCAGAATAATAAAACAAATAATAATAATAATAATAATAAAGTGTATTTTTCTTCCTTACCTACGAAGTTTGGCTTCCTTGTGGAGTACCAAATCAAACATTTTACTTTCACCAAGTCTTTCAACAGATCCTTCACTCTTATCAGCTTTCTTAGACACTACGTGGGTTTATCTTTTCAGACCCAAAAGCCCTTTCCATCAAGTCGATGATCCCTTAGGTGGCCGTGGAGAGATATGTTGATCATGATCATCATCAACAAAAAGCTCTTCCCTCAGAGTAGTAGGCCTCTACATCTGGTTTTAATTGTCTTTGAAAGGCAAAAATATACCTTTAGAGAAAAGCCCGTCGGTGTCACAAAGATGGAGATGGAGATTGTTAAGGACCGATGGAGATCTTTCGAAACTTGAAACTGAATGAGAGAGTTTTTTTTGGGGGGGGGGATTCACCCTCAGCGTCACAGCCCACACAATGCCCTTGTTTTCTTCTCATTAATCTAATGTGGTGAGATGTGATTGGTTTCTAATAACCTCTATTTAGAGGTGATACCGGTCCAAAGATTTTATCATACTAAAAAGGTGTCATCAATGTCTATGGATGAGAAGCGTAAGAAAGGACTTTGTCTCCATTGTGAGGAGAAATGGAACCCCTCTCACGTGTGCAAAAATTCGAGGATCTATTATTTACAAGGCCAGGAAGATATGGAAGATATAAAAGAAGAGGGACAGTTCCAAACAATGCCATGGGAAGGTGATGAACAACCCAAGATAGGAGCTGTTGAACCCAATATTTCTTTCAATGCAATCAATGACACACCCCATTCTGAGACCATGAGATTAGTGGGCAAGGTGGGAAATCAATAGGTTGTAGTTTTGGTCGACTCTACAATCATGCATAATTTTTTAGACCCATCCATTACTAAGAATAGTAAGTTGCTACTTGATGGATCTCGAAATATTACAATTAAAGCGAAACCCCTCTCACATGTGCAAAAACTCGAGAATCTACTGTTTACAAGGCCAAAACCAAAAGGATATGGAGGATATAAAAGAAGAGGAACAGTCCCAAACAATGCCATGAGAAGGTGATGAACAACCCAAGATAGGAGCTGTTGAACCCAAATTTCTTTCAATGCAATCAATGACACACCCCATTCTGAGACCATGAGATTAATGGGCAAGGAGGGAAATCAATAGGTTGTGGTTTTGGTCGACTCTACAATCACGCATAATTTTTTAGATCCATCCATTATTAAAAACAACAGGTTGCTACTTGATGGATCTCAAAATATTACAATTAAAGCTGTTAATGGCCAGACCATTCAAAATAAAAGGTACTACAAGTGAGTCAAAATGAAGATACAAGGTACTTAATTTGACCATTCTTTTTATGTATTACCTCTTGGTGGGTGTGTTGGATACCACTTGGTAGGAAACTTTGGGTTCCATATTTGGGATTTCTCCTAACTGACCATGAAGTTTGTTTATGGGGGAAGGTGGAGCTGCTGGTGTTGAGCTTAAGGGAACTTACTATGGGGGTAAGGCAATGATGGTTTCTATTAATAGAGGAATGGTTCTTTTTCTGTAAATTTTGGTGGAAAAATATAATCATATACATGTTGATTGTGAAGGCGATATGCATAAAATTTTGACGAAATTTAAGGGGGTTTTTGAAGTACCTACAGGGCTACCTTATTCACGTGTACAAGATCATAAAATTACACTAAGAGCACTCTCATTGGATTGGTCATTGTTATAGCACAATTTTAGCTAATGTGACTCAAATTTTGACTTTTGGCCATTCTATTTACATAAATCCCATATTGGAATAACTATTTTTTCAACTTATAACAAAAAAATAATATAACTAACTTTTGACTTTGGTTATTCATATTAAATCTCCACATTGAATTATTCATTTATGAAAATACATAATAATTAATAATAAAAAAATATTTAATTATTAATAATTATTAAATTAATTAATTTTATCATATATGACTATTCTATCTATTATATATTAATTAATAATCATATTTTAATTAAATTATGAGTTTAAAAAAATAAAATCTCTACTTCAAGATCATCTGCCTTATTGTTGTTTTTAGTTACTTATAAAACTAAAAACTGTTATATCTATGTTTCTTTTATTGTCTTTTATTAGAATCTTTAAAAACTATTTTTTAGGACTCACTGCATTTATATTCTTTGCTTGGTATTAAATTGGAGAATAACAACCGAAATACAAGCTATAAGAATATTAAATTGGAGTTATCGATCTTATAGCTCTTAAATTGAAGCTTATATGGTACTATACTACAATCTTACAACTATAAGAGAATTAATATTTACTCAAAATAAAAATAAAATAAACTGTTATGTTATAGCTTGGGGGGTGAAGATTCAATGTATGTTGCACCAAGGTCTACAAAAAATTGGAAGCAATATTAACTTCCACAGCATTTTATCATGAATAAATACACAAAATGAGATTATTTGAGTAAAAGTAGAAAATTAAGCAAGGACATAAAAAATCTAAGATTTAAACTCCATTCAATAAGATTCACACAGAAACCAAAATGCTTGTTATTATCGATATATAAAACCCTCTTTATCAAGGAAAGAATCTCTATTCTTAGTATAAGCGATCCTTGGCCTCAAGATGAACAACATATTGTGAGTTTATCGTCTTTAAAATAAAAGCACATTTTCACTTCAACAAATGGGATCTCCATGACACCATAAAGGAAAAAATATATACTTCTTTCAAAACAATTAAGACTATGACTACCTTGTCCATAAAATCTTACCCATGTGATAAATGTATATAATTTTACCAATAAACAAACCAAAACATATATTAAAAGATAGAAAAAAATGATTAAACCTATTATTGATGGTAACAAATTCAAACATTCTGTATGCATAGTGCCACCATCAAAACAACATATTCCAAAGCAAATAACATTGTCAACGGTACCTTACAAAAAAATATGCAATTTACTAAGATTGCTTACCTTGTGTATTTCCCTATGGAAACAACAACTATGGTCAACAAATGGCAAAATGATGCAAACAATAGAAAAAATACTAGCAAAACAGCATTACTTTACGATTTTCATTCACTTAATAGAATTACTGATTGATAAGCACCAGGATTTCATGCAGATGTGATCTTCTGCCCACTTTTCTTTCTAACTTGAAGCTTCAAGACCGGCTTGGCATTCAAATGCCATAAAACAAAAATCTGACTCCTAAATTTGAATTCAAGAGTTGAAAACTCAATCCCCAAAGGCAAAAACTCCCAACAACTTAAAACCTACAAAAAAACTTTTCACCAAGAAATCTTGATCTGAAGAAAAAATGGTGGAAAACCTAAAAGCCAAACAACATATCAATGAATGGCTAAAAAAGAAACCCTAGCAGTCAACCCTCGATATTTCGAACAATTGAACTTAAGAAATGAGAAAATTGAGAACAAAATACAAGAAGAATCTGAAACAGAGTACCTACGAGTTGGGAGAAGAAGATCGACGAGAGAAAGAGGAGAAGATCCAACAAGAACACTATCTCGCCGCTGCTGATGCTCGTGGTTTCTACTTCCGAACCTTGAAAATGAACGGTTGCTTTTTGAGGGAAAATAGTAGGGAGAGTGAAGTCGGGAAGCCAAGGGAGAGAGAAGTATGAAAGAAAAACAATAAAATAAAGCATTTGGCCATTCTAGCTGACCGGCCATATTTGGCATTTAGTTTGAGTTTACTGTTCACAAAAACTAAAAAATTTGGTCTTTGGACAATCTAATGTAGACTTAAAATGACCTTGAATGTCCAAATTCTTATTGGATTTGACTTTTAGTCAATCCAATGAGAATGCTCTAAAATTACACTAAAGGAGGGGACCCAACTTGTTAATGCTAGGCCATACTATTTCCCCCATTATCAAAAAGCTCAAATCAAAAAAATTGTAGTGGAGTTGTTAGAAATATGGGTAATAAGGTCCAGCACCGGTCCATTTTTCCCACCCGTTTTGTTAGTCCATAAAGCAAATGAAAGTTGACATATGTGTATGGATTATAGGGTGTTAAACCAAAAGACGATAAAAGATAAATCTCCTATTCCATTGATTGATGAATTGTCAAACGAATTATATGATTAGGTGATTTTTTCGAAATTCGACCTAAGGTCTAGGTATCACCAAATAAAACTAATGCCAGAAGATGTGGCAAAAACAACCTTTAAGACTCACAAAGGACACTATGAGTTCCTAGTGACGTCCTTTTGGTTGACTAACACACCATCAACCTTTCAAGAGTTGATGAACCAAGTGTCGGGATGAACACCTAGGACATTTGGAGAAAGTGTTGGATCTATTGCAAGAAAACCACTTTATACAAAGTTGTCAAAGTGTAAGTTTAGGGTGTCCGAGATTGAGTACTTAGGACATATAATAAATGCTAACGGGGGTGAAGGCGACTCCAAATAAGGTAGCTACTATGCTTGAATGGTCCATTCTAAGGAATGTAAAATCACTTGGGGTTTTTTTTGGGTTGATGGGGAAGTACCGCAAGTTCATTAAAAAGTATGGAACCATAGCTGCCCCACTTACTGATTTACTTAACAAGAGTGGTTTTGTTTGGAATGAAGAAACTATAGAGTTGAAATCAGCATTTACATAGCCCCTTAGAGGCTAGAGCGTGGTCATTATGATTTTTTGTGTGTCGGTTAGAATCATTGGATCATATGGTGTTGATAATTGTGGTTTAACTTCTTAAGCAAGGATAATCATAACTCATTTAATGCACATTCACGAATTCACTCAACTTATGAGAAAGAATGATGAGGTGTCAAGGTACATTGGAGCAAAAGTTCTTGGTTGTTAGCTAACTTTTTTCCTTCTCAAACTGGTGTTTAATGCCTTACTTTCATTCAGATTCTCTTTTATATGCTTTGTGTTTACTTACCATTTCATACAAAAGAAAACAAAGGCATTTTCAAATAATGTCCAAAAGCTGAGTTTCATCGTGAATACCATTTTAAATAGTCATAGGATATAACTTTCTTCTATTTTCGATAGGAGGAGAATTTTAAATTTAAACAAACCGTTTATTAAGGAAATGACTTAGGGACTTCTCTAATATTAGTTGGCAAACTTTTATACTTGGGAGTAATTGTTTAAATGTTTTTAGAGCTAGTCACTGCTCAAGGGAAATGACTATCCAAGACACAGATACAGTGCTATAGTTGCAAGGAGTTTGAGCATATTACAAAGCATTGCAACAAGAAATACTGCAATTACTGCAAAAAGGAAGGGCATATCATTAAAAACTGTCGTGTGTGACCTCAAAATTGACAAGGTCGAGCATTTCACATTGTTGTCCACTCCAATTTAGCTGTTGTCCCCTCTATTCCTACCCAGGGCAGCGATCTACAATCAGTTCTTCATCTACTCTTACACTCAAGATGGTCCAACAAGTGACTGTCTCTGCTTTCTTTGCCATTGGCCTTCAAGGTAAGGGAAATCTACTCACCTCCTCTTGGACAATTGACTCTGCAGCTTCCATTCATATGATCGAAAATATAGATGCTTTACTTGATGTTTGTAAGTATTAGGGTGACCAGCATATTTAAATAGTCAATGGTAATACTCTCTTTATCACTGCAATTGGAAATCTGAAGTCTTCTTTGAACAATGTATTTGTGTCACCAGAATTATCTACAAATTTAATTTATGTTGGAGAACTAATAGATAATAATTATGAAATTTGCTTTGATTGTAATGGTTGTTGTGTGCAGGATCAAGTGTCGAAAAAGTGGTCACGAATGGGCCTAAAGTAGGACTTTTAATTTGTCTTCAATGTTACATTCCTGTTTTTTATTCTTTTACTTATACTGTTGATAAGTGCGCGAAAGTGCACCTTAAATATCATAATATTTGATTAAATTGCAAAGAATGAAAATATAAATAATTGAATTTCATCAATTTTATTTAATTAGATTTCTATCTACATTGAGATGTTTTCAAGAATTATTTCTCTTTTTCTTTATTCTTTATTTTATTTTATTTTATTTCATTTTATTTTATTTTTATGTTTATTTTTTTTCTTAGATGTAGTTGAAGAAGGCAAAAAGCACTTCAATATCAATGGGCCACACTTCATCACTTCGACTTCAATGCTTTACATGGCCACATTCAATTCAAATGGGCATGCTTTCATGCAATGCATGGCCCATTATTTCAACACAATACATTGGCCCAACGTTAATTCAAATAAGAACATGGCCACTTGCATCAATGAAAAGCACGACAATGCATGATTGACTTCAATTTGGACTTTGACTCATCAATTCGGCTGGCACACAAACACATAGCAATTAGACTTGGAATGAGACTTGATTTTCGGGCATATATATACATGGGGACGTAGCAGATACACATGAAACTGACTGAAACGTGAAAACACGTACACCAGAGAGGAGAACGAAATTGATGGTGTTGCCGACTATTTTCATGATTTTTCTCTTGAGATTTTTGTTGTCCATCATGTATATGGGTAACTAAATTCTCAAGAAGGATTAAGGATGAACTTGCATACTAGATGGTATTTTTAGTTTATTTTTAATTCATGTATTTGATTTTAAATTATTAAAACTCTTTTGTTTAATCATTCTCAATATATTCTTGGTAATTTCTTTTTCAAACAATCATAGAGTTTACTCCGTTTATAGATCCAGTCATACTTTTTCTATTGAATGGTTAGATCTGTGATTGTGTTTGGATCTATTGATTGTTTATATTAATTTAATTCTCTATTGCAATATCGCTCTCTGGGTATATTGTCGTCGTTAAGTTTTCTCAATGTGGATAACAATTTGTATTATTTAAAAGTGGTGAATGATTTTTCAAAGGGTTACATTTGGTTTAATTTTGGATTTATAATTCTATATCTTCTGATTGAGAATTACGTAATTGAATTCTCAATTGACTTATCACTGAATTAAGAATAATTAAAATATCGAATATGTGCAAATGATTTCCTACGCTCTACTGTTTGTCAACTTTGATTACTTTTTCCGTTAATTACTTTGTTTAATTTTAATTTGCATTTAAAATAAATTTTTGTTTACTCATAAATTATTTAATATTTTTTTTATTTTTTTGTTCTTTCTACTATTCTTTTAATTTATCTCCTTGTAGAATCGACATCCCAAAACTACACTATAATTACCGTGTTATTTTTTGGGCATAATCAACTGTTATTGCTAATAATAGTAATGTATGACATAAGACATTGGGACATCCTCATTTTATTGTTTTGACTCATCTTATGAGACATAATTATTTGAGGAATAAATATTTATTTTCTAATGTGTCTTCTTATTGTAATTCTTGTAAACTTAGTAAGAGCATCTTTTACCTTTTTCTTTACATGGCATTGGGCTTCCACATGTTTTGAGATTATTCATATTGATGTATGGGGTGTGAGACTCATACTTTTTTATGCTTAGTACAAGTATTTTGTGACCTTTTTATGATGGTTATAGTTGTTTCAATTATATATATTTTCTTCGATCTTGAGCTAATATGTTCTCCACTTTCAGGCTTTTGTTGTTTTTTTTTTATAATCAATTTTTTGTTTGTATTAAGATACATCTCGAATGAGTTTTAGGATTATCTCAAAACCAAAGGTATTCTCTCCCAACGATCCTATCCTTACACTCTTCAACAGAATGGGGTCGCTGACCATAAGAATAATAATATTTTGAATGTTGTTCGTACTTTGTTGATTGAATCTTCTATGCCTCATAGGTAGAAACCTTCTCTACAATTGTTTATTTGATTAATCATCTACCATCTCAAAGTTTATAATTTGACTCTTCGTATTCTTGTTTGTTTAGTATGCTCCCAAGTATAATTCTCTTCATATATTTAGTTGTCTATATTGTTCACATGTCATCCACTAAATGTCACAAGCTTATTGCTCAAGCTACTCAGTGTGCCTTCCCCGGGTATAGTAACGCACATGAAGGGTTTGTATTATGAAGGGTTTGTGCCTCTCAGCGTGTGGTTTTCTTTTGAAAACCAATTTTCTTCCAGTCTCTTGTTCTTAATTATTATGTTTCTGTTCAGCTTCCTATTTTTGATGATATGCCTTGTACTCTTGAATGCTTTAGGCCAAGGGTTATGTACCAAAGAAGTCGCCCAAAGTCTTCACTTCCCCTTCCTAACACTAAGCCAATGTCTAATCCCACCTGACTAAACCTCGATAGTCATCTCGAGTTTCACATCCCCCGGATAGGTATGGGTTCTTATATGATGCTCATCAACCTACTCCTAATACTACATCTATGTGCAAATCTTACTCTTAGGCTTCTAGCGGCAAGTTATGCAAGAAGAATTTCAAGCTCTTTAGGACAACCAAACCTAGGACATTGTCCCATGTCCTAATGGAGTAAAGCTCATTGAATGCAAATGAGAACATAACATCAAGCTTCCGCCTGATGGCACTATACAGAGGTATAAAGCATGCTTGGTGGCTGTTGAGAATTGTTAGGAGTGTGGCCTTGATTGTGAGGAGACCTTTTCACTCATGGCCAAGATGACTACTATACTAACTATTATGACTATCGTTACTTCTAAAGATGGTCTCTTCGGCAAATAACATGAAGAATATTGCGTTCTTACATAGGGATTTGAAGGAAGGAATGTATGTCTCCTCCTCCTACTATGTACACTCACTCCTCCACTAATGTTTGTCAGTTAAACCAATCTCTGTATAGATTAAAACAAGCATTGCATGCATGGTTTGAGAGGTTTCATACAATTATCCTTGATTATCATTTTACTCATAGCCAATTTGATTCTTTTATCTTTCTTAAGAGGACTTCCACTAGACTTGTTGCACTTTTAGTATATGTGGATGATATTTTTCTCATAGGATCTGATTCTGAGTTGATTGAGCAACCACAACAGCATCTTGTGACTACGTCTCATATGTAAGATCCTAGTCCACTTCAATATTTTCTTGGTTTCGAGATGCATTCTATGCTTTTACATTATCACAAGTATACCCAAGAGATTCTCACCTTGTCTGGTCTTCAGTCTAGAAACTCAGTACTTACACTTCTGGAGGTCAATTTAAAGCTTTGTTAGGAGGAGAGTAAACTATTATCTAAGCCATCCCTATATCGATAGTTGGTAGGGAGTTTGAATTATTTGACAATTACTCGACCAGATATTTCATTTACAATATAGCAAGCCAGTTAGTTTATGCAGGCTCCTCGTCACTTTCATTTAGCAGTAGTATGACAAATCCTTCATTATCTCAAGGGTACATCTAGTAGAGTAGTGTTCTTTTCTATTGACAATTTCTTATAGTTAATGAGTTATAATGATGTTGATTGGGCCATTTTGTGGATACTCATCGTTCTGTTATTGGTTGGTGCATGTTCCTTAGTGATGTCTCCTCTTTTGAAAAGAGTAAGAAGCATGATTGAGTCTCAAAGTCCTCTACCTAAGCTAAGTATCATGCTATATGTTCAGATATTGTGTGGCTTCAGAGTTTGTTGGGTGAACTTGGTATCCTGTAGCTTACTTCTACTCCTCTTCATGTAGATAACACAAGTTCTATTAAGATTGTTGCCAATTTGATATTTTATGAGTGTGCCAAGCACATTAAAATTGATTGTCATTCCATTCGTAAAGCATTTGTATGTGTGATTACACTTCCTCACATTTTCACCAAACACCAAAATACCAATGTCTTTACCAAGGCTTTGTCCATCAATTCATGATTTACGAATTTGATACTTCTCGATTGACGAACATCAATTTGAGGGGGATATCTATGATATATATGGGCCATGGCAAGCAATGTATATAAGCGCTAAGCACTTGGTTCACAAATCTACTTGCATGTAACATTACTCTTATCTTATTTACATATTATTTATAAACATAATTAAGGGATTTATTGACTATTTAATAAGGAAACTCTCCATTGGGAGGCATTAAAACCATTTTGACACATGAAATTCTATATGCCTCTACGCAGCATGGGCACATGGAAATGAACAAAATTAAAAATAAAAAGTCACAACCAGCACACCAAGCCAACAAAACCAGTAATATGGTTGAGTTCCTCGCTTCAACCTTTACTTGAAAAGAAATTCCATCGATTAGGATGTAAGATTTTATTCATCCAAGGAACAAATCATGCATTCAGTATACACTATACAAGCTACAAAGATGCTCCAAAAAATGCTGCTAAAAAATAATCATTTTTCCTACAGCCCCTAACGTATATGCAACAATTCATCTGTGAACGCAAAATGAGATGAGAAAAAATGAAATTTATTAATCTGAATCAAGCTTCTTAATCACCAAATTCAATACGAAAGAAGTGGAAGTCTTGATTACCAACAATATTACATGAATCTCCCTCATCCATTTCAACATGTATGCTTGTTGCGTCAATAACTACTTTACAAGGTACCAGCTTCTCAACAGCGATAAAAATTGAACACTTCTCATATAGACCCTCCTTTGGAGCTAGATTTAGCAAGCTGGACTTTGGAATTGTCACCCGACTTCGGTTGTGAGTCAATCCTTCCTGGTCTTTTGCCATCAATATAAGACGATGTTTACGACCTAAAAGCTCTGAAACATATCTCATATCCCCAACGGCAAGGGCACGGCGAACACGAGTAGAGGATACTTGTCCTCTCTCTTTAAAATCCCTGGAGTTCATATTTCTGGCATAATGGTTCTTGTCCATAACAGACTCTATTACGTAAGCCCCCATACCATACTCCTCACACAGCCTCACCAGTTCTAATGCATCACCAGCAGCTCTATATCCAAATCGGTAATTTTCACCTGCCCAAATTTTCACATCAGCACATCTACTTTAGTCACCAAGAGTATTTTTTACTCATAAAAAGTGCAACAAAGCTAGCAATCTTCATTATAATTACCTACGACAACTCCACGCACACCAAGCTCTTTTGATAACTTCTCGACAAATTGCCTTGGAGTAAGATGGCGAACACTGGAAAATTTCATTTGAAACTCTGCGGGAGCTATGTTACGACAGTAAGGGGCCCAAGAGGAAAGGATCCGCTTCCGGTCACATTTGGCAACTATGGGAGCCCTGTTCAAAGGTAACAAAAATAATTTAATTTGGTGAAAGAAATGGCATTCAAAGCTCGACTATAAAGAACAACCGTCTGTCTATTTTCCATACCCTGTAGAGTACAATAAAAATTACTAAGAAAATGAGGAAAAACGATCCTGAAATTTTTATCAAGTCCGCTATAATTGCATGCAAAACCGAGTACATTCTCTAAATTTGGACTTATTTACTTGAATTAAAAAGATAGCCAACTTTACTCTTCCACGTACCTTATGGTATCACAATATTAAATGAGCAGTAAATTCCACCCACACTAATTACAGAAAGTCCTAATCTCTGAATCTAAGCCCTATCTTAAATCACAAAGATTAAATAAAGAATAATACCTCTGTTTCAGAAATAAAATAAAGCCATCTTGGGCATAAGAATCAATCTATGAATTTAACACAACCAGAATAGACGGTAACAGATGCATGCTCTTCTTGAAGAAGCCCATTAAGTGCGTGCAAGATTCAAAACCTATATTTATGTCACAGCTATGATTTTCCAGAGAACAATTTATAGTTTCCTATCAACATGATTGCAAGATTTTTTTCCAATCCAGATTTAGCAAAATTAAGCACCTAAAATCCTGGGTCAACATGATTATGATAAGACAAACTGGGATTACCCACAGGCCTTCCACATGCATGTTCTCTGTAATCTCTCATGTACTCATTCAATATGAAAAAGTGAAAGCAAGTGTTCTTTCTTTCTTCACAGAAAAATAAATCAAAACAATGATACCAGACCCCAATTCCATAAGTGACAGCAATGAACGTGTATAAAGCATAATGAAATGGATACATCATTATCGTTCTTACCAATTCCATAGAATTTGAAAGGCATGAAAGGAAATTGCTAAAGAATTTGTTAGTTGTCTTCCTTACTTTGATCTTAAAGGACTCATGTAATTCACCCATATCACACAAATTAGATAAATCATCAGCTTTTCACCAATGGGATGTGGCCTTTAAAATTGTTTGCACCCAAGGGTAACCGTGGAAACGGAGTGACTAACCCCCAAGACCAAGGCTCTCACCACTTGAGCAAACCAATAGGTTTTTAGTTGTATATACTTGGATTATTTTACCTCTTAATACTCTCCTTTCCCAATCCCAAAGTTAAGAAGAAGTATCCACCACCCTGTCAAGCTTCTAGTACAAATGACTTTTTAGATCTTTTCTAGGAGCATATAGGTCATTTTGATCCACACTGATCAATCTGTGGTGTCAAAAAAAGACAATTAAGGCTTCGTTGGTTTTTGCAGATAAGATGAGTTGATATAAAAGTTAAAAGTTGAATAAAATATTGTTAAGATATATCTTTTAAATATTATTTTTGTTTTGAGATTTGAAAATGTTGAATTGTTTATTTTATTTTGTGTGAAAATTTAAAAAAATTGTAATAATAAGATAAGATGAGATGACTGTGAAAATAAACTAGGCCTAAGTGCACAAAACCACATAAACACTTTTAATTTTGCACCCACCCTCCCCTGTCCTGCATTATAGTTTTTTTAATAATTAGGCCCCGTTCAAATAGTGAGATGAGATAAGATGGTTTTAGATGAAAGTTGAAAAATGAATAAAATCTTGTTAGAATATTATTTTTAATAATTATTATTATTTTGGAATTTGAAAAAATTGAAATGTTTATTATATTTTGTATGAAAAATTGAAAAAATGGTAATAATGAGATGAGATAAAATGAAACCGTTTATATATCCAAATGGTGCCCTAACATCACAAGGCAAATTTATTAATCATAGAAGTAGGAACTTATGCAATTAGTCATACTTCAACCCAGTGGCGGAGCCACGTTGGGGCCCCCTGCCCCCCCTCCCCACAGGTCCCACCCTCACTCTTAAAAAGAAATTGAAAAAAATATATATAATATATGTTTTTTTCAAAGAAAAAAAAATTAAATGTTTATTTTTTTATAATTTTGTAGGATAATATTAATTTTATTTTGTGTTGGCCCCCTCTCTAAAAATTATCTTGATCTCCCTCTACAAAATTAATCTAATTTAAAAATAAAATAAATCTCATATAAAATAAAATAATATAATAACATGATAACATGTTTTTATTATAGATAAAAAAAAAAAAATTGAATGATTTTTTATATATTTTTATTATGATAACATGTTCTTATCATCTTATATATTTTTTTAATACATAAATTGTATTAAACGTATTTTATTTTTATTGTAGATCTTATAATCAAATTATTTTATGCTGCATCAAAATTATATATAAATAGAACAAAAAATATTTTATATATTTTATTTTAACTTTGCTTGGCCCCCCCCTAACCTAAATTTCTAGCTCTGCCACTGCTTCAACCAATTTTACTTCTCTCATGGCACCACAACAACAAGACTCTTAATAAGTCCAAAGGGTAAAGGCAATGGACCACTCCATAAAATATAGAGAGAGAGAGAGAGAGGGTTTGCAATACACAGATAATAAAGATGTATAATATCCATACCTAAGTTCCCAACCAAGTATTTCAGCCATTCCAACGAATGACAAAAGAAATGGAGGTCCCACCTTTGCTGCTTGAATTGCAAGTTCTCGGTGGCCAATGTGAAGGGCATCAAACTTTCCCAATGCTACTATTCCTCCTGGAAATGATAACATGGAGTCATTATATTTTTAGTAAATTCATTCCATTAATAAGCCTATAGGATATATCATATCCCATAGGAAAGACCGCACACACAACATATATACTTAACTATGTAGGCATTTTATGAGTGTATGCATAGAAAGAGATACAGAGGATTGCTAAAATAATATATCAACAAATGCTAGAAACTTTCAACACACTTGTACTGACACAGACAGACAGACTAGCCTTCATTTAAGAGAATTTATTAGAGGTCACATTTTCAGCAGAAAGGAAAAGGAGAGAGGGAGATCTCCATAGTGGCCCGTGGGCAGCAATGTCCATTGCTCTGCTCTTCTTAAAATTGGGAGAGCGAAGCAGATTATGTTTTTTAATTGAACATAATTCAGTGCATTATTTCAAAACCCTTATACTTTTTTCTACAAGTAATTTTTACTAAAATAAGCAAAGAGGTGTTTCTCAAGTATACAAGGTCTATACAAGAAAAATCACCTGGTTAGGTAGGTGCAGGAAAACAGAGATTTGGATGCTCGTACATTTTTTTTTAAGTAATGCCTATATATTCTGATACTTCCTCTTGATAAGTTGTTTTAATTTCAACACTCTGATACTACAAGTGCAATATCAAATTTTAAGGTTCATTCCGTATTTGACTTTCATATATTCAGACTCACTGAACAAATCTAGTTCTCCAAATTCTTCAAAAGATAAACATCTAGCATAAGTTTCTTTATGTGAGATTTATTAGAGATGCTCATGATTGGGAAATACCTGTTGCTTTTCAGATTTTTTTCCATAGGCTGTATGATATGAAGATTGTGCAGGGAAGGGAGGACAAATTGCTGTGGAAACACGCTGGAAATTCTTATTATAAAATGCTGACTTATCATTGTGTCAACCAATTTCCTTGGAAGTGCATTTGGAGATCCAATGTGCCTAGCGAAGTTGCTTTGTTCTGCTGGTTGGTGTCTCTTGTGAAAATCTTGACAACAGATAATTTGAGAAAGCGTGGTATAATTTGTTTAGATTGGTGCTATCTTTGTAACAAAGATGGTGAATCTGTTGACCATTTGTTTCTGCACTGTGAGGTGGCTAAGACTTACTGGGACAAGATTTTCAGCAGGTCAGGCACTGCTTGGATGACGACTAAGAGGGTGGTGGATCTCTTAGCTTGTTGGAAAGGGTTTATGGGTACTCATTGCATTGCAGAAATTTGGATGATGTTTCCTTTATGTTTGATGTGGTGCCTATGGCTGGAAAGAAATGGTCGATGTTTTGATGATTGATAATGTCTGTTAGGAGAATTCCAAGAGTTTTTCTTCCGAAATTCATCGCTTTGTGCAAATGTTCTTGTATTGAATGGGGATAGTCTTCATGGTTCTCTTTCAGTTTTTCCTAGTTCCTAGTTTCTAGCATGTATTTAGGTGTTTCCACTTGTATTCTTCTAGTGTACTTGGGCTATACCTCTTTACTTGTCTTAATAAAATTTCTTATTAATTAAAACAAACAAAAAAAAGGTTCCTTCATGTAGTTCATTAATCCATCTCACTATTCAGTTTCCAGGGTTTGTTTTTATTTCTTTTAATAAGTTCAGAGAGAATTGGGATAGTCACAGTTTAAATGAAAAGCAAAGGACCATATGGACGGTCAAAAATCATAAGCATTCACTCGTCCAATTTTGTAGGCAAGGCTCTCATCACAATAATTGCAGCATCATTTCGAACTAATGATCCTGCCAATAATTTTACAATGAATAAGTAACTCCCAATTTGAAGGCGCCAAAAAACATGTGAACTTTTTCTTTTGGTTGTACTGTGTCTTTTAACATGTCAGCAAAACTATAAAAGTCTAAAAGTAGAATTAATGATCAAGAAATATTTGATATTTCTTAAAGTAACTATTTCAAATACCACATGTTCACATCCCATGATATTTGATGATAGTTATCAATAACTCTAGATTTAGAATTTCATGATCCACAGGCATTTGATTGTAAAACATATAATCTTACAAAAAGTACTATTCTCCTTCTTAGCATTCTAAATATTAGAAATCCACCTACATTTTTTATTTCCCTAATACATCTAATGTCAAAATACTATCCCAGCACATGAAGAAACACCTAGAAAGAAACCTAACAAATGGATCGGCAAACATACTCTAGAAGCTTTTACATAATAAAAACCATCAGTTATATAAATGGGTGGTAATTATCGGAAACTACATAAATGAGGATGAAAGAAACCTGACACGAGGGACAATCCTTTGGATGGAAGCTCATGATCCTCTTCTTGTTGGCTTTGCAAGAACAGAAGCAAATCAGATCCTTGACCAAAATATCATATGAAAAGCAGCATATGTATGCATTGATGGGTGGTGTAGTAACGATTCCATACTAGAACCTTTCCAACATTCAAATAACAACTAGTTCAATTCGTAGCTATTTCTACAGCTAAAGTATAAAGAGAAATTTCAGAAGCATAAAAACTGATTTAAAAAGACAATTATTTGGGTCCAATACGAACAATATCTTCTTTCAGTTGCCATTGAATGGTTCAATTTATGTGGAAATCATAGATCAACCAAACAAAATGATTCTGATAAGAAAGCAGGGCACCAAACATATCTGGTTTTAGAAGCAATATTCTGTTTAAACACCTACGAGTTTTCAAAGGGTAAGTAAGTGGAGCTGATTGTAGAAATACAGATACTATGAAGATTAGCTCAAGTGATAAAGGCCTTAGTTTTTGGTGGTATGCTCCCTCCAGGTCTAAGGTTCAAATCCTCTTGGGTGCAAACAATTTCTGGGGGAAATTGGACTGAGGGAACTTCCACTTGAATTACCTGAGGTGCACTTGCAGAAAACTCATTGCCGTGAGCTTGTGCACCCCAGGAATTAGTCGGGACTTTGTTCTTGGATATCCAATGCCAATTAAAAAAATATCTATGTAAACCCATATGATTATAAAATACTCTAATTGAATCTTGATAATGGATTTGTGTGACCGGGTAGAAGAAGCAATTAAATGAAAGAATATTTATTTTTGCATTGTGAGGTGGCTATCACTATTTGAATGCCATTTTTGGGTTGTTTGACCTAGATTGGGTCATGATTTGCTTTGGGGTGGAAACGCTAGCTTGTGTAAATGGAAGTTCAATTGCTTACAAAGAGAAGCCATGTGGAAGATACCACGAGCTGCTTAATTTGCTGTATTAGGAAAGAAAGAAACAATCTTTTATACCGGTAAATAACATTTTATTAATCATAAGAATATAAAAACAATTTAAGCTTTGAGGATAAGGAAAAGACAATGGTAGATATTGAGGATAGTTTTCTTTTATCATTAGTTGTGAACTAATTTTGCTAGTTTTCTGGACATATTTTGCTCTTTTTTCATTCTCTTATTA
This sequence comes from Platycarya longipes, assembly GCA_036559045.1. Taxonomy (NCBI): domain Eukaryota; kingdom Viridiplantae; phylum Streptophyta; class Magnoliopsida; order Fagales; family Juglandaceae; genus Platycarya; species Platycarya longipes. Next base: position 29,014,377 of record CM071793.1, on the reverse strand, counting down.
CATGTGTTTCGTGATGCGATACCCCATACTGACTAATAAGTAATAAGGGTAGTTGGTGTATAGTTCCACATTACTTGAGAATGAGAAATTCATACTCTTTATAATAATTCTAATTGGACTCCAATTATATCATTAACTAGTCCTTTTAGAGTATAAACTCAAACGTGACTTGGGCCTCCCTTTCATTAGTATCAGAGTCCAGGTCGAGAAATTTTGCCGACATTTTGAAAAGAGAAGCAATGTTTTTGTTTATAAGATTAAAAAAAAAATTTAAGAAAAGGATTTTTTTTTTTAATTTTTAAAGAGAATAAATTTTTTGATTAGGATTACCTAGGATATGTCCTGGCTTGGTCAATAGTATAGTAGAATAATTTTATTTGCTTGTTGGGTAATTAGAATAGCACCGAACGCTAGGAATAGCACTAACATGCCAAGAGATTTTTTTTTTATAAGTAATAAAATATTTTATTCCAAAGAAATAGGCATTAGCCCTAGTACACAGGACATATACAAAAGGAAATATCTACATCTTCCCAACAACATAAAGAAAACAAACCCAAGAAACTAAAACCCTGCCAATAAATCCATCACTTCTTTGGGCATTACACACTAAAAACCTGTCCAGCTTAAAGCCTCATTCCACAAGAAACTTGCCACTTCACAGCTTAAAGCCTCTCTCTCTCTCTCTAACACGCCAAGATTTATGTATTAGTAAATTTCAATTCGATGTGGAGATAAGATGAAGGACCGGTCTGCATATAAGTACACTTGAGGTGCTAGCAAATTTCGAGGACGGGATTTTATGTTTTTGGCGGGGGGGGGGGGGAGTTCGTAACAACTAGACCCAAATTTTTTAAGGATTTACAAGTTTGGAACATGTGCCAAGTTTTTTTAGGCTTTATTATTTGAGGATCTACTATTGAGGAGATAGGATTGGATATGAAATTATGGACCTAGATTCAAAATTGAGTCCGTTCGGCCCATTTATGGATGGATAAGTCCATGTATTTTCTAGCCAAAGCCCATTTGATTTTTGGCTGTTAAATTCGTGATAATTGGAAACCAGCCCCATTTATGACTCCTAAATGGATTCAAAGAATAGCATCATATTTACACTAGAACTCCTAGTCATTACTCATTCAGATTCCTAGAATCCCTTTTCAAAACAAACAGAGTTAAATTCGTATAGCCCTATTATTAGGTTTTTCAGGTCCATTAAAAGGACTGTATGGCCTGAAATCTAGAAAAGACAGGTGCTGCAAGCCTGGAAAGTTTTTATAGCAACCCCATGTGACGTTCTTCAAGAAAACCAATCCCTAACCCTAGATAACTGCTGCAATTTCAGAAGGTTGAAAAAAGAAGCAGCCTTACCCTATCAAATCCAACACTTTTCCAGCAACTTCAAGTGGATGATTATTGGCGCATTTGTTATCGATAGAAGCAAAGAAGTAAGTAGCATTATCACACTCTTACATGTTTGGTAAACAATTTTTTTTTAAGTATTACTTCTGTAGGGCTCTTTATTGAAAGCTCCTTTTTATGTACCCTGTTATAATATGATGAAAGTGAGTTTCAATGTAATGTTATTATATGTTTTCAATTATGATTATGATAGGCTATGTCATTACGTGTTCTACATGCTGGGAAAGATAAAAGAAAGACTAGTTATGAAAGAAGCTTTAAGAATGGCAATGCTGTTATAGGTGGGTGTGCACTCCTTCAAAAGCTCATTTTTTGTATGAATAGCAGCACTGGGCAAAATTCTTTATTTTCTTTTTATAAGTAGCACTGGGTAAAATTCTTACCACAGACAATTTGAGGAAATGCCGGATGATGGTTTTGGATCGGTGTTGTATATGCAAGAAAGATGAGGAATCGGCAAATCATTTGTTTCTACATTGTGAGGTGGTTAGAAACTTGTGGGACCACTTCTTCACAGGATTCGGTGTCTCATGGGTTATGCCTTTTAGTCTTGTGGATTTTCTAGCAAGCTGAAGAGGCTTCCATGGAAATTCACAAATCGCATCAATCTGGAAAATGGTCCCTATCTGCATGTGTTAGTGTTTTGGTGGAACGAAGTGATAGAAGCTTCGAAAACTGGGAGAAGACAATGGAGGGGCCGAAAGCTTTTTTCTTTAAAACATTGTTCTCATGGGCAAGGGCTATAATTTGTAACGAACTTAATGTGCGGACTTTTTATTATCAGTTGTAAACTCTAGTTAGGTACTTCTCATGTATACTTCCCGTATTCTTGGAATTTGCCTACTTTTAATGAATAAAATCCTTTGATTACCGACCAAAAGATAAATAAATAGGTGGGTGTGCAAGCCATAAGTGTGGTCTACCAAAGTAAGTTATGACAAGTTAAGTAAATTCCCTTGTGGCCATAGGGAGTGGAATCGGTGCACAACCTTGCACATGGGGATTAAGGTGTGCTGGCCATTAAAGAAAGGGAAAGACAATTTTAATGAGCTATGCATAGCACATGTTACATGTTTATGTTAGTATATAAGTATTTAGTATGCACATTTTTCAAAAAAAACCTATGTTTGTTGTATGATGTACTACTTATGAAGTATTTGACTCATTTATTTGTTTGTTTGTTTGTTTTTTCATGTTTTTAAAATCTCCAGGTAAAGAAGATAGTGTTGATGAGATAACGACCAGGCATCTATTATTTGTCAGGATTTTCAGACTCAGTTAATAAGTGTCTTTTATTTTCATTAAAAGACCAATTTTAAACTTTCTTGCTATGAGACTATTTTTGTTATTTTTAGGAATTTATTTTCGATAAAGTAGGTATTTTTATTATGTTGGGTCTTTTTACCAGGAGAAGTTTTGAAAGTATGTAACACTCCTATGTACTCGAGCCATACCACTTTTCTTCATTAATAAAATTGTAACTTAAAAACCTCAAATTTTTTGCATTAATTCAATCTCAAATATTTTTTTCTTCAACATTCTGATGTAACTTCTTCATCTATTTATACCTACCACTTAATGAGTTTCAAATGCTTTGACAATCAAGGTCACATTTCATCTTTCATAAGTGCCAACCACATATAGACCACCTAGTATGTGAATATTGTCGAACAATGTGCTGTCAATCCACCTAAAACTAATTGGTGTTAGATAGACACGCTTAGTTTTGTACGACATTCGATCTTGCACACCGCAAGCCCCTTTTAGAGCAGTCGCAGGGAGCAGTACTGCAGACACACTAACGAATCTATCTTAATTAAATTTCCTTTCAACACATCTTTCTCAGAAACCAAACATGAGGCTCATCAAGATTTGAACCAATTTGAACGTAAGAAAAGAAAACAGAACCCGAAACCATCGCAGAGTGCAGGATTCTATATTATTCCATGAAATTTCGAGTTTTCATAACAAATACAACAAAAATCAATAGAACAGCACCTAAAACAATCAGAAAGCAATTGAATAGTATGACTTCTGACAAGTAAGCCGGCATATAAACATTTACTTTCCAGGCCGGCCTCAAGATCAATCGCATTTTCATGCTTCGCAATCACATCAAACAAAAATTACTTACAACCAAGCAGAATGCAAGCAAATACCAACAAGACGCGCGATAAAATAGAAACGAACCTAAAGCAACTGGAAAGTGCAGGAAATTCGCCAGGGGACTTGGATTGGATGCGATGACAAGAAGAAGATGAAGTGCTTTTCGATCGACGCAGGAGGTGATGAGTGGCAGGGATAACGGGGGTACAAGAAGAAGGGTTTGGAGGCGAGGCAAATGAGAGCTGAATGATTCTGGTGCTGTAAAACCCTAAACCTGAACCGAATAAGCAGTGGTCGCACTCTCGCAAGTGGTAGGAGATACGAGAACTGCCGGTCAACATTATCATCAGTTGCTAGAATAAAAAAATAAAAAAGCTATCGACAAAATTCCTCTTCAGTTCCTCTTCTTCTACAAAGAGAGACCCAGGCGCCAGGCAGCCCGTGCGTGCCAGACTTCGTGCGGGAAATGCCTATTGTTTCATCAAGCAACCTTTCCTCCGGATAACATCTACTTAAATCAATCTTTTCGTACAATTCCAGTTGAGAAATATTACTCGTGCTTGTCGGTTGTCAGTACTACACCTCTAGGAATTGAATTGATAAAAATTAAACACTGATATTTCAGTAATTTAAAGAAATTTAAATTTACATATTAGTTTTTTATGAGCTAATTGCAAAATCAATATCGAGTTTCTCATTTTTTAAGTATTGGTTTTGCAATTTTAAGCATTGGTTTTGCAATTTGAGAGCTGGATTTTCGAGTTTTACAAAATTAATATTTAAATATTAAGAAGTTAACGAGAGTAATATTAGATATAGTACAAATATGCAAATCGCTTGTATTTCTTTTGAAAACAATAAGATTTATTATTTAAAATAATTTTTTATATGAATCACAGTTATTCATTTTTTTCAAAAGGTTAGAAGTTAGAATTACAAATATTATTTCTTCCCAGTCAATCTCTTGTTATTAAATTAACGGAAGGATTGTCACTTGGCATCAATATGCCACGTTTTAACCAATCAAAGATAGATGTATTTGAGATGTATAAGCACATTTGAGTTCAACATTAGGGCTATAAATAAACATTACCATTCGACAAACCTTCGAGATCAGTTGGATCAAATTCAAGTTCACCTTGCTTCATTTTGTGAGGGGGGAAATAGATGTGGTCCCTAACCACCTTTATTGAGGTACTACAAAGATATCAAAAAAGATAAAGGCACAAGACGTGAGTAGGTGCAGGTATAAGTTACCAAGGACTAAAAAAAAGTAAGGTAAAAAGCATGAAATAACATACAAAATGTGGCAGGTGCATGGGTTAAAGTGAAGAATGTCAGGCGACATGCAATCCAGAAGCAAAAGTAGAAGGAAAAAGAAGGGACTGATATACGCAACCCAAGAGCATATAAAAAGGCAACAATCAGATAGCAAACGACCCTCTCTCTCTCTCTCAAACCAGCCCACGCTCTTCTCTTCAGTATCGCCATTCGTCTTCTCAAAGGGACTTGAGAGCTCTAACCAGTGAATCTTATCCATATATTTATATATATATTTCCTTGTATAGTGAGTCATAGAGATTGTAAATTACTCATCATAATGGATTTCCCTTCCTATACGCCCATAGACATAGGTCTTACGCCGAACTACGTAAATATTGTGTCTATGTCTATTTATTTTATCTGCTATCAACGTACGCGTTAGCCGCACTAGGGTCTCGTCGGGGACCCCAAACGACACCAAATAAAGCCTAAATCGCACCAACGGGTCGAAAATGATTCTTTCTCCTACTCCTGCCTGTTGATCGATTTTTCCGACATTAACACAATTATTAAACAATACAGCTTGTACAAAATTCAACTTAACTCGTATAAACAAACTTCTTATATATTGTTTTTTATAGTTCTCTATATGCACAGTGTGAATATTTAAAATAACCAAAGTAAAGCAAATCATATTCTTAATATAAAGCAGGACACTTAAATTCTTATGAATCTAATTGTTGATATATGTATATACAAACTTTAAAAACAAAGAAAAACAAAAACAAAAAACAAAAACAAAAAGACCATGTTTGATTGCCATATTGTTTAGATAAAGTTATTCTAATAAGGTGGCATATATAGTGAGCACCACTTCTCCTTCCCTTGTCTAGAGAATATGAAGTGGCTTAATAGCCGCTATGAATCTTGATAGCTGACCTTTAAGGCCAGCCGGGGGCTAAAATTAGAAGGGTTATATCGGTAGTCCCTCCCTCTTAAGGCTAAGAATTTCATTGTATAAAGTGAAAATCTCTCTCAAAGAATTCTCACTACTTCCGACATTTAGACTAGGAAATATGTAGGTATTGCTCTAATCTTACCCTGTAGCTTCCTCCATCATCGATACATGAAGATTTTAGACAAACAACGATGATAAAGAATCCATGAAACAATTGTACTAGATCCTATATTTATGACAAAGTAATATCACTTTCGCTATGTATTTTGATCTAGAATTTCTAATAGTGGTATCAAATCCCAAATCAATTGTTCTCGATTTATATTTTGTTGTGCATGTTGTGATTTCTATACATACTTTTCTATGATAAGAGAATTTTTTTCATGTAACCATAGTTGTCAACGCCCCCACCTATGCTTGGGATCGGACGTAAACCAAGACGTCGGAGATAAGTAATGCATGGATACTCACCTCTCATTCATGTCATAAGTAAATGCATACGCCTAACTTACTAGCAGTATGCAATAAATTTTACAACGAAAAAAGGTCAAGTCAAGTATTATAGGTAAGAAATATAAAAAGACTTGTCAAGTATCACATGATAAAACTAAATAAATATCCTAAAATGAAATTTTATAGTCGTACGACATAATGTATCAAGTTCCACAAAAATACCAATATTCTCAATACACGAGAATATACAAAGTTCTCCAAAATAACTAAAGGTATAAACTTAAAATATCATCAGAAAAGAGCTGGCCCGGTTACCCGTCCCTAAAACAAGGGTTCCTCTGCATATATCCTCTACGAGGCAGTCATACTAAAAAATGGACACAGTATAAAAAAGAGTGTACTCTGTCAGACCCTCAGGGGCCTAAGGAGTCTCTCGGAGAGTCTGATTCGCAGAATCCATTGTCGTCTGCAACCACTTCTATCATCCCGAAGAAGAACGATAGTTGAAAATTAAAGGGATAAAATTTCGAGAAATCTCACTAAGTATATAATTATCATAACAAAAGCATTACAGACATGTATAAGTGAACACCAAACAAATGCACATATCATGAACATGAATTTATGACTTAACTTATGCACACGCCTTTTCATAAAAAAATTTTTCATATAACTTGACTTTCTTTGAGACTCATAACTTAGCACGTGCTTTTCATAAAAAAAAAAACTTTCTTATAACTTTAACTTCTTTAACACATATTCAAAATATTTTCATAAACTTTTTTGTGTCTTTTATCATTTATTTTATTAGGCACCATTTATCACATTCATATCATATTTTGACCTCGACAGCAGTTACGTATCGCATTCACCATCGTCACGTCAGTCATGCAGAAATTACGTATCGCATTCACCATCGTCACGTCAATTATGCGGAAGTTACGTATCGCCTTCCCCGTTACTGTTCATTTTGGATATCTCACGGCTCTCCTATACACCGTATGTTCTCTGCTAGTTACTGTATCACACAAGGTGACTACGTCTTAATCATATTCTTACGTTGAGTAAAACGCCTCCACCGTCCTTGAGCACTCACTAGTTTTAGGTGCGACCACGTTCCGAAATTTTTTTGGAGTCATACCTGGTCCGCCGATTATTTTTCGTCGACCCATGGGTTTTCACTCGACTTTAATCACTTCTGAGTGAATAGGGAGTCCCACTGGGCAATACTACATCCCAACCTTTGGGATTCTTATAAAAACTCTTTATTCATTTCTTTTAAAAACACATTGACCCAAAAGATATGGAACACTTGACTTGAATGGACATACATGCAAAACTTTGACTTTCTTTATGCAACGCCCATAGTTCATGAGACATATGATGCATGCATTCCCAAACCATAGCTTGTACATGTTAATATGCGAACATAATTGTTTCCCAGATAAACGTAATTAAATAAAAAGAATGCAACCAAACAACCCTAACTCAAAAGGGTAAGGTCGAACCACCCAAGGGATTCAAACCTAATTTTCCTTTCTCTTTTTCTTCTATCATTTCATGCATTCCTTAGAGAAATAAATAAATAACATAATCCACAAACGATAAAGGATCATTGGCCGAAACTTTAGATGCTATAGACCTCAATATTCTTTTATCAACTTCCACAACAAGAGCAAAAATTTAATTTTATGCATGCACTCGGAATCATACTCCAAAGAAAAACAATATCATTTAGCTATTAAGCCACTCAAAGAATTAGATCAAGATCATATCATTATCCAAGAGATGAACACCTAAAGTTCTCTTTCAAAAACTCAATAACATAGTCTATACATGACATAACGGAAGCCTTAAAAATACACATATATATTATTTCTCCAATAACTCAATATAACATGACTTCATATTGCACCTAACACACACCCAAATCCATACATCAAGAAAATCAAATATTCATGCTCTTATAAACCACTTAATGCTTTAAATCTTCATCTTTCACCAACCAAGAGTTAAAATCTAAAGTCTCCCCTCTTTAGATGGCAATAGCCGAAACTCATAAACTTAAAGAATAGATTTTTAATTTTCCACACATCATGTCATTACCACCAAAGCACTAGCCAAAAATTTCCTTAGCAAACCTATTTCATTCTTTTAACAAATAATTACTATATTCCAACAATCATGTTTTAAATTAAAAGTCTAAAATATCATCTTAACAAAATATAGAGAAAGTATACTAAGATCCTCAAATAACAAGTCAAACTAAAGTATAAAGCAACACAATCTTGAATTCACCTCACACATACAAGTGATGCTAAGGTTAAGGTAAGAATATACTTACAAATATTCCAAGTATAGAGTAAGAAAAAAGTCTGAAAATATACAAAGAAAAATATAATTAAATCTTAGGGATATTTGCTCTACATAACCAAAATGGCTTGCATAGTAGGAAATCATTTTTGAAATTCAAAGAGAGCTATTTTTTTTTCCCAAAACACTCTAGTTTTCATTTTTCTTTTTAAAAGAACCAAAAAATTTAGATCTTTCATGCAAGTTTAAGAAAATATTTAGGAAATGTGGTGACTAAAAATTTTGAAAAGAAAATGTTCCTTTGATCTTTACTTGAAAGAATAAAAAGAATTTAAAAAGGTTACTTACCTTCAAAGTAGTAACTTTCACAAAATCCTTGAAGAAAACTTCAAGTTTGCCTTAGAAGATAGTTGTTTGGGTGGTAGGAAAATACAAAGGAAAATAGAGAAAATAGAGAGAGTAAGATGGTCGAGAGTTTTGGGTGAATGGAAGGCAAATGGGATGAGGAAAAAGGACGACAATGCCATTTGGCCAAGTGGTTCTCCTAGGCCTTAGGGCACTCCAAATCTCTATGTGTTTGAGTGACACAAGAAATGGTTGATTGACACTTAATAAACTTCTATCTCTAAGGACAAATTATGCCTAATATAGCATGTCCTAGGCCGACTCTCCAAGGGTGGAGATCACTTTACCCCTCTTTCAAGTCATACTACCACTTATCAATTACCACCTCACTTGTCATTTATAAGGGTTTAAAGTTCTAACTTGGGAAACCCACCAAGCACTAGTCAACCAAGGCTTGGTCCCTCTCATCCAAAACCCATCTCTCCCTCCAAAGATTTCCTTCTTACTTGCAAGTCACCAATCCACTCACTTGTCAATCATTCTTACACACTTGTCAATCGCTCTCTTACACAAATCTAGCATGTCACTCATCTAAATATGGAAAAACTCTTGGGAAACTCAAAGTGAAGTTTGGTTCCTATTTTTGCTTCCATCATCCGAAACTTCCCCTTCCCAAAGATAACATATCTTCTCTTGTTATAAGCACATCCTTACAAGTCAATCACACTCCTACTTGTCTATCATTTTCTGAAAAATCTTCTTACAAAATATCTTCTTTTTGTCATGTAAATTAGTGGGGCTTTGCATAGGAAAACTCAAAAAACTCAAAGCTAAGTTGGTTCCCTCTTGCTTTCTTCCTCTAAAACCTTCATCCCTCAAATCTCAACAAATATTCACATGTCACTTATCACACATCTTCCAAGAGATACTCTTACATTCAATCTTTCACTCCATACTTTCTCTTTTTCCTAAAAACTTACAATTCTCCTTGGATTTTTGGACCTTGTTCTAACATCTTGGGCCTACCATTATATCTTTCTTCAAAGAAAAGGCCTAAGGTTGGGTCCACATCTCCTTAATAAAATAATAAGGATATAATATAATAAAATATAGTCTTCACTCTAAACATCCTTAAGAATCCAAGTAGGAGAATAAAAAATCCAGGTCATTACAATCGTTGTTGAAAATGATCATTACAACAAGAGATGGTTGTGCATCACATTGTATTGCACGATGTGACACCCTGATTTTACGCCTAAGATTTAACGTAAATTAAAGCGTCAGATAAGTAACACAAGACTACCTACCATTTGTAAACGTAAGGAGTGTCATGTATGCATCTAAACTTACTAATTAAATGCAGTGCAAATCGCAGCGGAATGAGGTATATTTCCAATATAAGCATAGAGATCTAACGTTCTTTTATAAAGTGATCACATGACATAGTGTAACTATAAATCCAAAATTTACCACTCATTTCATTGGAGAGTATGAAATATTTACATCATCCAAATTGTCTTAAAACACCTACATAATACATCATATCCAATTTCCCAGTTTACCACTGTTAGGATTTGCTTCCAACTTTATTATAAATTTTACTATTTCATTGGGTCACATACGAGAGAGATTAATCCACAGAATGAGAGTATTCTGTAAGATCCTCAGGATACCTGAGAACCTCCAGCGACATCTAGATCTCACGGTGAGTCACATATTCCTGCAAAAAAGTCTATCATTCCATAAGTAATGATAGATAAAATTAAAAGAATAAGATTTCCAAGAAATTTCAGTAAGTACACAAATAACGTAACAAAGGCATTATCGGTACATATCAATAAAACAAAATAACAGATATCATGATAAATTAACATAACACATGACTCATGAATGCCTTATGCTTGTCTTATGCATGACTTATGTATCTTTTTCACATAGACTTATACATTTTCATGAAAAACTTATATGAACATGGGTAAATAACCTTTCATGACATGCAATGACTTTTCTTAAAATACTTATCTTATCCATCTCTTTTCTTAACCTACTTATACATATGACTTTATGCATGATTTATGCTTGACTTATGCTTGACATTTACACCCATTCAAAACCTACATGTTTTCATAAGAAAACTTTTCATGAAAATGGGTGCAAAACTTTTTGTAACATAAGAAAATATTTCTCTTGATCGGGTTTATATTCTCACCATTCGTCTGGGAGTTACGTATCGTCATTCCCATCGTGACAAGCCTTATCATATTCCTCTTAGTCATACAGGCGTTACGTATCGCTGTCCATGTTATGACATAAATACTCTTATCATAGCAGGCATTACGTATCGTTATTCCCGCCATGACATAACTTCTTATGTAACGCCTCAATTTACGTCTAAGATTTAATATAAATTAAAGCGTTACAACTTATGACATTAAGTTACAAATTTCTTATTTCGTATCAGAGAATATGTGCATGCACCTAACTTACTAGTAGTGTGCAAAATATAGTACAGCGAAATGAGGTCAAATTCCAATTTTAGCAAAGACATCTAATTCTTTACAAATATCACATGGTATGCTACAGAAAAATTCATATTCTTATAAAGCATCAAGTACACTGTACCAAACTTTTTCTTATTGATATCTGTTATTTTCAGGATAAATACTCAAACTACCATCTGTCACCCTTAAGGGATTCTTTTCTGTTTCCTTTATAATTTTGTCATCAACAATTTATCACTTCACTAACCAAGGAGTATTCTGTAGCGCCCCCAAGATACCTCAGAATCCCCCATGACGTCTAAGTCTCATGATGTATCATCTATTCCTGTAACAATGTTTATCATCCCATAAGGAAAGATAAATAAAATAAAAAAAGTGAGATTTCCAAAAAATCTCAGTAAGTACACAAATAACTTAACAAAGATATTAACAGAGCATATCAATTACATAAAATAACATATATCATGATGCAGTAACCTAACACATGATTCATGAATGCCTTGTGCATGCCTTATGCATGACTTCGATACCCTTTCCACACAAACTCATGCCCTTACATGAAAACTTATATGATTATGGGTACACGACTTTTTGTAACATGCAAGGATTTTTTTCTCAAATCTTTCTTGTTTCTGAATCTCGACGGGCGTTACGTATCGCCGTCTGTCGACGCCTCAATCCACGCTCGGGATCGCACGTGAATAAAAACATCAGGGATGAGCGACACAAGGAAGTTCACCCCTCGTCATATCGTGTGGGTACATTTCTTTTTTAAAACGTCAAGGAAAGATTTTCACAGCGGAAAAAGGTCAAGCATTTTACATTATACATCACATGGTTTCGCTACTAATCCCAAATTAAACATTACATATCCAAATCAAATATTTTTTAACATGTCCAGATTCACAAAAGAGCACTTCCAACAAGCGGGAAGGCTTTACAAAACATAAGTTTAGAAGGCTTTACAAAATAAAGAGGACATTCCCATTGCCCATTAAGTTCAACATACACGCTCCTTCTTTATCTCCTTAAGGCCTAGTCCCCAGCGAAGACGATCCAGGTCCAAGCTATGCCCTACTTCACAAATCACCCTAGTGGGCGACTCAAAAAGACGTCCCAAGTGAAGGGACTCATCTACTCCTAACACTAAGCAACACCCCGTAGGGCGTAAACCAGCAAGACGGTACATCGCCATTGTCAGTGGCTCATCCACCCGTCGACCCAGAAGATCCAAAATCACTGGCCCCATAAGGGTGGACTCAATCGGGCCCCTGGGGGTCTGAGTTGTCGTCCCGGGAGTCATACTCTGTTGATCCATCGTCACCTGCAACTATTTCTATCATTCACAAAGGGAAAAGATAGTAAAGACATAGAGAGGGGTGAGATTTCAGGAGAAATCTCAGCAAGTACATCAATATTTCAACAAAAGCATTTTAGGCATACTTTTAAGCGAAGAATAAGCAAATACATACATATACAGTAAGATGAGAATGATGGGACCGATGCACATGCTTGTGATGAAATTCATCCTTCTTGTCTTTTCTCAAATTTTAGTTGTACACTCATTCATGAAATCATATAGTAAAATTTTCTTGACTCATATTCTCCAAAGAGACATTTTGTTCAAAAACTTTTCGTCTTTTCTTATTTTAGGCGCCACTTATCATATCATATCATATACGGCTCGAAAGCCCTTTTTCTTTTCGTCATGACTTTTTATTTGGACACCTCACGGTTCCCCTATACACTGTGTGCTCCTCGCTAGTTAACGTCACACCCAGCGACCATGTCAAACCTAGGTGAATACATTTCGCACTCTTCGTCACTCGGAGATTTCTCCTCGAATAACTACAAACTTCTTATATGGTGAGACCGAGACCAAAACCGCTTTTAGGGCACCCACTAGCATTAGGTGCGACCACGCTCCGGACACCTTTTGGAGCCATACATGGTCCGCCGACTGTTCTTCGTCGACCTAGGGGTTTTCACTCAATTTTAGCCACTCCTGAGTGAACAAGGAGTTCCACTGAAACACTACCCCGTCCCAACCTTTGGGGTTCTTCTAAAACTTTAGTTCATTTCTTTTGAAAACGTGTTTGACTCATAAACATGGTTTTCGTGCTTATGCATGGGACATGCAACTTCTAACACTTGTTATGCAAAGTCGAGACAAACTCGAGTACACATTTGGTCATTTTTCATACAAACTCCACCTCATTCGATTCATCATTTATGCAAAAACATAATTGGTTCTAATGGGTTAAGTAGGGTACTCGGTTTCCACACCTAGGGTTTGGGCCGAGACCCTCATTGTCTCCACTTGGTGTTTTCTTCCTCCATTCATATTCCTTTCACTCTCAAGCACTAGTTCAATGGTTGAAACAATTTTCTAACCTTACAAAAGAGCAATCTGAAACCCTATAGCCCTTAGATTTTATGTTTCATACCTTATTTTACCAAAACAAGTATCCTACTTAGACACTCATGGGGAAACCGAAAATATGCATGATATTCTCCTACTTTTTACGTTTCTAAATTCTCCAAAATTTCCAAACGCAAGTATTTCATGAAAGGAAAATAAATTCTAAAGATTTCCACTCCAAACCGAAAACTCCATAAGCATGTTCTTTCTCTTTCTTTTTTTTTTTTTATCAAACTTCAAACTTTTATTTTATCAAGCATGCATTTCTTTACCAACCATCATGTCAATAATAATAATAATATCCTCCAAGAAATATAACTAGATTCCACCAATATTTTATAAATATTCATTCTAGCATGGCATTTCAATAAACAAGATATTTGCTACTAAAAATCAAGTTACTTCTTCAAATGATCTATCCCACGTCACCCAACAATTCAACAAGCTTAAACGTAGTCATGCTTACATGTGTCATAGTAATTTCTCCTCAACAAAATCCACTAAAATCATCAACATATTATAACCTTCAACTTAAAAGAAACATAGATTCTAAGCATGGATTTGCATCTAACTAAAATAACATTTCTACCAAAAGTTTCATCATGGCATACCAAGCAAGAAAATCAAGCAATACAAGCATTTTCACTCAAAAATATACTAGAGATGCTAGAGGCAAAATAAGGATATACTTACAATTTTCCTAGCTAGCTTAGATGAGTTCTGAAAACATAAGAAATATTTCATTAGGTTAGACTAAGAATATGTCATTTTCAAATAGGAGATTTCTTTTTAGAAAGTGTGAATATAGAGAGTGTTCTTCTCTACATCTTCTAAGTTTGTGTTAGCTTAACAAAATCACTTACCTCTTCTAGGATTCCTCCTTTCAAAACCACTTGCTTCTTCTTCCTCTAGGCTTATAGTGTTTTGATATTTAGGTGATGGAATGAAATGAAGCAAAGAGAATGGAGTGGGAGGGTGAGTTGCCGTGAGGTAGAGTGGGAGATGTGTGTGTGTGTGGTGACCGAATGAGGAAACCAAAAGGAAAGGGAACAAGGCCATTCGGCCATAGGACTTTCCTAGGTTCTAGGCCACTCATTTCCCCTAAACTTGGAGTGACACTTGATGGATTTTGAAAGACATTTGAGTGACCCCTATCATTTGATCACATCATACCTAATCTAGATCATTCTAGTTTGAAGAAATAGTTTCCTTTCTCTCCCCATATGGCCGGCCTCTCTCAAAGGTTTCTAAGCCCTCCCATCACCTCACATCACCTCATTGTCTCTCAATCATCATCTCATATGTCAATCTAAGAGATTTGAGGATCTCAATCTTGGGAGAAGGCAAGAGTGGGGTTCGGATCCCTTGCCCTTTTGCTCCATCTGAATCTCCTTTTCCTACTCTCTTTTCCTTCTTTTCATGTGTTCAATCAATCAATTATTCACCTTATTTCTTATACTCACTTGTCCTATCACTCTTACACAATCTTATAGTCTAGATTTGGTGGCAAGAAGAATACCAAAAAGGGAGGAGAGTCGGCTACTCACCTCACCCAAACCCTCCTTCTCTTCTTCCCACTTTTTGCATCCATCAATCAACATCTCAAGTCATCATTCCCTTCCATACTCTTACACTCATGTCTTGTCTATTCTTACACAATCTCATATGTCCAATTCATCTAGATTTGGAAGCAAAAAAGAGAACACAAGGAAGGAGAGTGGCCGGTTACCACCCGTAGCCCCTATCCCTCTCCATTGGTTTTCTTTTCTTCCCCACTTGTTCCATCACTCACTCAATCAACCAGTCAAGCCCTCACTTATCTTCTCAAGATCCCTTAGCAATCATTCATCAAGATTTGGAAAAAGCTTGTGAGAAAAACCCTAAAGGTATTCGACTATAGCCCACCGAATCCCTCTCTCTTTTTCTCATTTTCAAAACCTCTCAAATCTTGCCTCATCATTTGGCTAGATATGGCAAAATCCTCTGATGATCTTCTTTGGCAAAGTGCCAATGTCTCACACGCCTATCTAGGTAGGAAAAGATAAGGAGATCTTATTTTTTATCTTCTCTTTCCTTTTCCCAGCCAAAACAACTAGTTAACCTCCTCACATACTAGTATTATCTTTATTTCACCTACTAGTCTTGGTTAACTTACAAAACTTTTCTTAGCTTGACATGTGTCCTCATGCACAGGCTTGGGTTGACTATTAGGTTTCATTTCATGGCCTATGGGCTTGTCATCTCCACTTGGGCTCAAAGTCTTGGCTATGGTCTTAAGGCCTTCAACTTCTAAGCCCACCTTTCAAGATTTTATCCACTAAATTACTTAAGTCACTGTTGTACTATTTATTTAATTAAATAAAAACATAGTAGGGAAATTCGGGTTCGTCACACCGTCCCCACTGGGTTCTTCACTATTATTACCCATGGTTGAACCATATCATATCCATTATTATTACCCGTAGTTGGGCTATATCATATCCACTATTATTACCCGTGGTTGGCCCATATCATTATTTATGAATCTTGACGGGCGTTACGTATCGTCATCCCCACAGGATTTATATCCTCACTAATCGCATGGGCGTTACGTATCGTCATTCCCATCATGACAAGCCTTATCATATTCATATCAGTCATATGGGCATTACGTATCGCCGTCCCCGTTATGACATAAACATTCTTATTGTAGCGGGCGTTACATATCGCCATCCTCACTAGTTAAGTCAGTCGTATGGGCGTTACGTATCGTCATCCTTGCTTTGACCTGACTTCTTATCATTCGACAGGTGTTACGTATCGCTGTTCCTGTCGACACGTCAGTCATATGGGAGTTACGTGTCGTCTTCCCCGTTATGACGTGACTTTTAAATGTTCTTATTCTTAGTTGTTCATTTCTTATTCTTATGAATTTTTATTTTTTTCTTAAAAATGCATGCCATGCCCCCCTTTGATGTAAAACTTTCTGTGCCCTTTGACGTAAAAACTAGTGACGTAATGGGACATGCATGTACTCTTAAACCCTTTTCATATATGATACACATTTCATGAGATACATGACATATAAATTATGCACTTGCATTCAACATATAATTCTTGTATTAAAATTTTGTTTTACTTGAATCACAAGCATTTCAACCAAAGGGAAATTTTAGAATTAAACTAATAGGATATCTCGCTTGAGGAAAGTATCGAGCAAGTATCAAGCAAAATTTCTATCTGTATCTCGCTCGAGCCATAAGTCGAGCAAACTCTCAGGTTATGTGCTTTTCCAACATAAAATAAGTCAAATTTCTACACAAATCCTGTTCATGACTTACTAACATACACTTATAAATTCTTAAGGTCCTTCATCAAAGTTCTACTATATTTTACCATATCTTTGTCTTGGATTATAGTTCTTAAAACATAGATAATTTTACTTGAATACAAACCAAATAAATCTCTCTTTAATTCGAGAGCATAAAGCCAAAATCTTATAAGTCCAATCTTAATTATTTTGTTAGCCAAACTTCTCATATCAGTCCTCTAGATTTCCATTCATAATCACTAAGATAAACTCTTGCTCTTCAAAAGATTTCCTCCACATACTTTCTAACTTTTCCATAGAACAACTTACTACAACATACAAAAAAAAAAAAACTTACTACAACATATATAGAGTCAATCCTTCCATCATCAAATAATCTTAATCCTTTCACCACTCCTCAAGAAAATTAATCCATAAAATCTTTTTCAAGCACTTACCAACTTAATTTAGTCATTATATTCTTTATAGAAACACATACTTCCCTAGGGATCCTTTCCAAGGCCAAAAACCTCTTAAATCTCTAACATCATTCTTTTGTCATTCTAATCCCACATATCATCATCAAATATTTAAATCATAATTTATCAAAGCATATCTTTGCTAATTATAACATTT
This sequence comes from Platycarya longipes, assembly GCA_036559045.1. Classification (NCBI taxonomy): domain Eukaryota; kingdom Viridiplantae; phylum Streptophyta; class Magnoliopsida; order Fagales; family Juglandaceae; genus Platycarya; species Platycarya longipes. Next base: position 28,996,669 of record CM071793.1, on the reverse strand, counting down.
TTCCCACTTATCTCACTACTTCCCATTACCATCAACTTAACACAACATAGCATATCTTACAAATATATATATTAAGCACTCAACTGAGATATCCTTAAATATAATAATTCTAAATACACAAATAAACACTGAGAGTAAGTTATAAGTGTACTTACCATTTTTCTCCAAAACTTAGTATTGACTAGTGAACCAAGCCCTTGCAATTTCTCCTAAAATTCTTTCTTTTTGGTATTTGAAGGGTTTGAAAATGGGTTTTTTATCTCCTTTTTCTTGGTTTTTCCTTGAGTTTCTCCAAAGGGAAAAAGTGAAGAACTCATTTATATGTATATATAAGAGACGACACTCAAGGCCAAAGAAAGAGGTGCAAAGTTTTGAGGTGTCCGGTTACCCCTCCAATTGCTATATACACTTGTCCTTCCTTCCATAGCCTTATCATCACACCTAATCATAAATATAGTTGGTAAATATCTCATCTAAAGGTCAGATTTGAGCCACCTAAAAGCATGTTTTAATTAATGGTTTAGATTAAATTCCATCACATGGAAATTAAGCTTGGAACGTCTCACCTATACATACATTGGCCAGCTTGATTTTTTATAGTGTCATCCAACTTTTCTAGATGCCTCCCCCTTATGCCACATACCTCATCCATGTGTCACGTTTTCAAGTCATTGGGAAAGGAAATCCTAATTTTTTTAATGTGCAAAGTTGGTGGTAAGAGCTAAACCAAAGTTGATTTGTCTAAATCGGTTACCAATTGACTCATATTCCTGTCCATCTACTTCACATCAGATTAAGTCATTGATCCAGTCCATATCTTTAAAAACTCAAAACATAAAACTTCTAGATCTCTCTCTTGTTGTTTTATAAAACTTTTAACACCTAATTTGGAGACCAGATGAAAAAGTTATGCCTAAATCACTAAAACTCGATGAATCAGTCTGAGAGCAACCAATCCGGACACACCAAATGTTTGCTAGATAATCCTTCTTATTCACACGAAATTTCTTAGATAAAATATTTTCATTTTCCATATTTCTACACACTTTTCAAGATCTTAGGATAATTGAGAAAATATTCCAAAGACTTAATATTAAGCAAAGTCATTAGTCAATTCAAAGTCAATGCCTATTACGCCCAATTCGGTTTTGCCAACTTCAATCACAATTCCGTCCTTGATTAAGTTTATATTTCTTAAAACTTAAAACATAAAAGTTGTAAATATTCCTCTTAGCTTTCCATAGCACCTTGAATTATCCAAATTCAAAATCCAATGAGAAAGTTATGTCTAATTTACCGGAGGATGTCAAATTTGCCAAGCATTTCCCAATTACCATGGTTTACACTAAATTCCTCTATTTGAATCCTTTTACCCTTTTAATCTTAACTTATCAATATTTCCTATAAGAAAATATCCAAAATAAGTATATTTCCAGAAGTTTCAAAAGTCCACCAAAATAACTCTAAAGAAGTTATAATCAAGCTAAGCATGTAAATTAAAAGGAAGTGAAAAATTGGGTTATTACATCTTATCATACGACAGGCATTACGTATCACCGTCTCCGTCGGCACGTCAGTTATACGAGCGTTACGTATCGCCGTCCCCGTCGTGACGTGACTAACTTTTTAATTTCTCTTATTCTTAATTGTTCATTTCTTATTCTCATAGATTTTCTTATTTTTCTCAAAAATGCATGTCATGTCTTTTGACATAAAACTTGCCATGCCTCTTATCATAAAAACTTGTGACGTAAGTTGGGACATACATATACTCTTAGACATTAGCATGCATGCATCATGCTTACATAAATCATATGACATATATAACATGTTTAAAATGCATGACATAATTCAATCACATCACGTATCACATCCCAAGTAAAACGTCATTAATTAACTTAACGAAAACATAAAATAAAACATTTCGTGTAAGAAACCAATGATAGCTGAAACCTCCTAGGTTCTTTAGGAGTTCTTTTATTTTCTCTTTACTCAAGCTCATTTCTTATTTTATAGGTTTTAAAGATGCATAAAATAACCCTATAGTCTTCAAGGCCGAAAATCCACTTAGTGTGTAATTCTTCAATATTTTTCAAATAATTCATTTTTATTCAATACTTTTTCCTCATAATTTCATAGATAATTAAATCTATATTTTCCATAGAATTTATACAATCACTTGCTATCATCAAACACTAAACATGTCAAAGATTGAAGTAATAAAACTAAAATATTTTAAAAGCAACTCCTTAAGGCTGAACCTATTCATCATCCATTTCCATTTTCTTTTGTCATCAATTTCTTATATAATTCCTTCTTCTTTTTTTTCCATCCATAGTCATCTAAAATAAATTCTTAATTTCTAGCAAGTCTTCTCTCAATAACATAACTCAAAATATTATTTAAATCAAACTAACAATTCTCATCACTTTGAAATCAAATAAAATAACCAATGCTATAGAACTACTAAACAAGTAATGCAAAGCCAAGGTTAAATTATTTTGTGCACTTACCACCTTTTCCAAAGCTTTATACTAGCAATTGGACTTGTCTTTGGCAACCTCCTCAACAATATATCCAAAATGCTCTTTTTCAAGAATTTAGGAGAAAGTGAGGGATTGAGTGGAAATCCCAGTGTTTCTTTGTGGGGTAGCCATGGGTCTTGAGTGGGAGAGCTAGTGAGAAATTTCTATTCATAAGGTGGTCGGCCGAATATATGGAAAGAAGGGTGAAATGTGCTTGAGACACATGGTCCTCTTTATACCATGTCCATGTGTCCTCCTAGGCTCCATCATTTGATCTAATACTTAAGCTTGGTTGGCAAGAATTCATCTAAGAGCTCTCATTGTGCCACTTAAGAGATTAACCTCGTCATTAGATTTATATAATCTTATCACTTAGGAAGAAAATCTTGAATTACACCACATGCTTGGCTTTGGCTCCTTGGTATTGTCCGAACCCTCCTAGCTTCCCCTAGATTGGTTTCACTTGGTTAGGTTGGTCACACCACTTAGCATAGATTTGGTTAGCAAGAAAGTATCTATTGGTTCATCTATTACCACCAAAGGGTCAAGCTAATCATTAGATTTGTCACCTTGTTCACACTTGAGTAGGAATATCAAAATTTGTATCACATGCATGTTTCAAATTCCATAGGTTTCCTAATGGCATACGAGACTTTCTAGGGAAAGAACCCCCTCTTGCCACGTGTCTACGCATATGTTAAGATCTTGAAATGATTGAGAAAATATTTCAATAATTTTATCTAGATCAAAGTCGGTGGACACTCAAAGTCGATGCTCACTACGACTAATTTGGTTCTGTTACCTTCAAGTCAAATTGTGTCCTTGATCAAGTCTATATCTCTTAGAACTCAAAATATGAGCGTTTTATATCTTTCATTTAGTATTCTATATCATTTTGAATCATCTCATTCTAAGATCAGATGAGAGGTATACTCAAATTATCAAAATACGTCGAATTTGTCTGAAATTACCTAAAATGAAAATATCATGTAATATATTCCTTACTTATTCCACTTGACTTCCTTTGTCAATATTCCTTCAATTTTTGTACAATATCACCTTAAATATTCATAAGTCATATCTTCCCATCATACTTAGTGTCTTCAACGATTTTTCCAACATCTAGATATTTTTCAAATATTTTTCCTTTAATACATATAGGCTTAATACTAATAAAAGGTTCATAGGAAATATATATATCCAAAAAATTCCAAAGATTTCCTAAAATGATCTTAAAGAAATATAATCATGTTAAGCACAAAAATTAAAAAGGACACCTAAAAATTCGGGTTATCACACACGAGCAACAGTGTTGCTGCACAGGCAACGCTACAACCAGACACACAGGTGCACCAACCCTATGTTGCGACGCTAATCAACACATATGAATGCATCGCATGTGGTGTAAAACAAACCGATATTGCGTCACTCATGGCGATATGCTAACAAACATCTTGTACACCATCTGGGTTGTTGTGTAACTAGAGTTCATGTAATGCTGCCACGGTGCAGTGTTGGTAAAACATTGCCTCAAGGTAGAGATGCCCATTGGCATGATGCAGGAGCTTTATTCAAGTTAGTGAAATCAAATAACATTATCCACTTGGTATTGAGTTTCTAGACCAGGACGACATTGGAGAGCCATTCCAGGTAATAGCCCTCCCTAAATGACCCTGTAGTTAAGAGACATTCCATCTCCTGTGCTATGACTATGATCACTTCCGAATCAATTCACATGTCTTCACAGCTCTATGCAAAGACATGCATCCTACGAGTCCCTTCAATGATGTTGGCAAGGAGCAAAGCCCATTTTGGTTTATCTCCCCTATCTTCACAAATGCATCCCAAAAGATTATTTCAGTCGAGCTCCCATTATCTATCAGTATTCTCCTAGTGGTAAAGTTGGTGACCATTATTGTTACTACTTGTGTATCATCATGCAAGTATGTTACTCCTTCACAGTTCGTTAAAGAAGATGGCAGCGATTTTCTAGGTTTTTGCATGGTTCGTTGGTCTTTCAATGGTGGAGATTTCTTCATACCTCACTTTTCATGCATGTGTTTTCGTACCGGTAGATGTTGAACCTTCAACAATTAACCCTATGATTGTTCAAATTTTACCAAGGAGTGCATTGTTCTGTTTGGACTTTGGTGAGGAGTTCTTTCAAAATTCCTTGCATTGTCCTCCTCTTTGGCCTGGAGAGTGTCTTCAGTATTGACAAAATCATCTACTCAATCCATAAACTCTTGTAATGTTGGAGGGCTTTTCCTCGCCAGTTCCTCTATGAAAGGATTTATGGGCCAGTTGCCTCCCAAAAGCGATGCTAATGTAATCTTTTCATCCTGATCATCCACCATGATTCTCTCTATGTTGAGTCGAGTTGGGTATACCTTTAGGCTCTTGTCCCCCCGTTTTTTTACAATGGCGAGGTATGCACCCCTTCTAGCGGCCATGAATTATGTTAAAAACTGTCTATCAATTTTCTCAAAGTTGTTTATAGAGCTCGGGTTTAGAACTCCAAACCACTATCTTGCTACTTCTTTAGGATTAAAGGGAAAGCTCGACATGAAATTTCTCCTAGAAAACTATGGATTATCATGTAAGTCTTGAATATCTCCAAATGCTCTACTGGATCCTTAGATCCGTTGTACATTTCGATTGTGAAACTTTGAACTTTCATAAAAGTGGCCCCGCCATTATTTTCGTGTTAAAAGATAAATTTGTACTATTGAGCAATTGATCAACAGGTAAGGATGCATATATCCTTTTAGCCATCACCTCTTATTTATCCATGAGATTGCATAAATCATTATGCATCTTCTACTTTTCTTCGTCAACAAAGGTTGGTTTGCCTGCACTTTGCAACTCCAATTCGGTTCATTCAATAGGGCTTGGTGCAGTGTCTTTCCCAAATCGACGTTTGTTGTTTTAGAGCTTGTTATCTCGTTGGAGGCTCTCCATCTCCAAAGCCATTGTCCTCAACCATTCTTCCATTTATGCAAACTTTCCCTCCATGCTAGTATTTGTTCATTCGCTAGTTGAAGTGGCTTCTTGATCTCGCGTCACTTAAAATGCATTGTTGCAGGTATATGAAAAGCACATTGAATTCTCAAAATCCCACAGGCAGCACCACTATTGTGGATGTGTTTCGTACTCCTACTATTGCCTCCAGTAACCTGCACCAAGAATATAAGAGAGGTTCAGTGTGGTGAGAAACAACTTTGATGCTTAGTCAGAATAGAGTTTATAGAGTATTTTGGTTATAAGATTGTTAGAAGTCGCCTATGGCATGTGCTTTGACCTCTATGTATATAGGCTAAGTGTTCAACTAGTATAGTGTGATGACCCGATATTTTCTTCATTTGATTTGCCATATTTGGAATAGTTAAATTTTATCTTAGAATTATTCTTGACATTTTATTGGAACTTTTTGAAAACATATTTTCCATGTATCCTTGGACTTTCTTTGGCATTGGAAGAAGAAATGAAGGCATCAATAATAGAATTCTCTTGGAGAGTTTCAGTTAAGAGAAAAATATTAAAAACTTCTATGTATATAGATGGAAACACTTGGCATATGAACAACTAGCCTAGAACTAAGAAAGTAGGAGGAGAAGAAGTTTTGTCATTTAGTTACATGAAACACCGAAAATTGGAGGAGCAAGGGTGAGCACCGATTTAGACAATGCATGGGTAACCGACTTTGTCTTGTCAATTTTTGAAAAATCTCTTCAACCAACCTATTAGCTTGACATGTGTTGACACATGGCACTTTAGGGACTTAATCTTGAAGTGATTTTCGAATTTGGTCTCAAGGGAATTGAGGTTGCCGAATACCATTTTTATTTTATCTTAGATTTGTTTATCAATAGGTAATGATGTGCATATCTAATCTTTTGGTATTTTATCTTATGTGTCACAAGATCAACCCTTGATTCTTTGCTTGCTAACCAAGTCTAAAACAAGGTGAAATGATCATCCTAAATCTAAGGGGGGACAAGTGGCTCACAGCAATAAGAACTTGTATAGGTGTTCTAGAAACTTTCATATTTCTTTCTATATAAGGTGGTCAACCAAGCTATTAGGGAGTTCCCTCCCTTTTTCCATTTCACGCTCACGGCAAAGATAAGAACAAAACCCTCCCCACTTCCTCATACACTCACTTACCTTACCAATATATTTTTAAGGCTTTTAGGTGTGGTTTCAAAGGGGTTTTTAAAAGCAAAGCTCTTTCACAAGTAAAATTTCTTCGAGAAAGTTGTAAGTGCACATCTAACCTAATTTTAGGATTTATTTGTATATATAGATGTAACATGTTCCTAGTAGCTCTCTTTGAGTGAATATCATGCTTATTGAATGATTAATTCCACCTATGATTGTGATAAGTCATTCTATGGAAAAATAAGGAAATATATGGAGGAAATCTTTTGTAAAGCAAGAATTTATTTTAGAGAACTATGGATAGAAGTTTAGAGAATTAATAGGTGAAGTTTAGTTAACAATAGAAGTTGAGATTTGAGATCTACAAGGGTTTGGCTTTAGTAGAATACCTAGAGGTGTTTTGAGTTTTAAATTTATAAATAATTTGTATGGTGAATTGATTAAATTCTTGAGTGATTGAGGAAAATTATATTATTAAATTTCTTGGAGAATAGTGGAAGACATATTAGTGGTGAAATAGTTATTTGATGAAAGATTAGTTGAAGAAAAATTAGTATGACAAACAAGAGAGGGATTTGGCTATGGGCTAGTTTGATCTATTGATGGAGTTTTCAAGATATTTCAAGTGGAGAGTAAGTTGATTTTAAGGAAAAATGAGAAGAAAATTTTGAGTTAACCTTACCTTAGGGTTCGGCTCTATACTTTTGAGTTAAAGTGAAATTATTTTAAGTTGTTTTTAAATGAAATTACCTATGTTTTAAGTGAAAAAGAATTTTGATGTAAGAATGATATGTGAGATGTAAATGCATTCTTTTAACATGTTATGTGACCCATGAAACATGTGGCATGCATAAAGAAATCTAGTGGTATATGCATGTCTGAATACGTCATAAGATTTAATGTCTTAGGTCATACCATTTTTCCAAGAAACAAGATCACGAAATTTTACAAGAACAAGAAAAGAATAAGATTATGAAAAGTCGCATCATGACGGTGAAGGCGATTCGATCTGCTGAATGATTGACGTGTTGACGTGAAGGTGATTCAATTTGCCGTTATAAAATGAAAGTCGTGTCATGACGGTGAAGGCGATTCAATCTGCCGTATGATTGAAATGACTTAGCGGTGAAGGCAATTCAATCTACCTCCATGATAAGAAAAATTACGTCATGACGATGAAGGCGATTCGATTTGCCGTCGAGGTCAAGGCTAAGAATTATATTAACAAAAATGAAAACATGAAAATTAAGAATTCCACGAAAAATATACGTCAAGTCACGAAAAGCTATGCACCTGTGTCACTCAAGTCCTTTTTACGAAAAGATACAAGTTTTGTAAAGAGGTGCACAAGTCAAGTAAAGTCATGCATAAATCATGCATAATCCATGATTAATAAGTTTCATGATCATATCATGTGCATTTACATTTGATATGTATTTATTATTAACGTTTTTATTATTTTATTTGTGTACTTATTGAGATTTTTCCAAAATCTTACTCTTTGAACTTTACCTATCATTCCTTTCAGAATGATAGATTTTGTTGCAGGATAGATGGAGGCCCAAGACACTCGAGAGACTCAGATGAGCCTTGAGGGGTTCACTGATTACTCTGTTTTGGACGATTATGCCTCCCCTATGTTAGACTATATGTTGGAGGAAGTGAGACAACATGCATCTGCATCGCCTGAGGAGCGGCTACAAATAGGGTGTTGTCTATCATTGAGCCAGGATGGCTCTTTGTCTCTGAGTTGTGTTTATGTAACGCCATCATGGAAATTTCTCCATTGAGATTTTGAAGTCAGTATGAATATGTTTCGATATGAAAAACAGTATCAAGAGATTAAAAAGGAACCCCTATAGTAAAGAGAGCTAATTATTATATGCCACATTGTATTTTGGAGATACTTGGGTTGTGAAGTTGGATATAATATACCATTGTGAATATTAAGTGTGTTTTTTTAGAACATATGTTGCCATGTGATCATTTGATGTAGAAGTTGGATCTTTTGCATAATTTTTGGGAATTGATCGTATTTCGTTGCGACGAGCATTATATTTTATTAGTAAGTTTTGGTGCATGCATAATATTTCTTACGTGTACGATGGATATGTAGTCTTGTATTACCTATCCAGATGCTTCAGTTTACATTAAATTGTAAATTGGGGTAGTCACATATGGCTTAACTCCCTCTAATCCTTACGGGGTTGCATGCTGTTAGGGCTTCAAGTCTGTTACCGTGCCGAGAGACTGATATATTTGGCGAATATCATGGATGAGCATCACACTAGCGATCATTATTATTACTTCTTTCGTGCCACGTCTTTAAACCACTATTAATATTGATTAGATCCGAATTCCTGATTAGCATGTTGTGGCAGTCGTGGCCTTGGTTTCCACTGTAACAACCCTAAAATTCTCGTCCTAATTTTAATGTTTAATTAAATACCAATATGAAATATTAGTGATAATTTATAAGAACAAGCTCTAAAGAGATGGGCTTGGAAGTGAAGCTTTGGAGGCATGGATTGAGTGAATGGGCCAAGAGAGTAGTAGTGAACCCACAAGCCCATAGTATGAACTCATGACCCACCAAGCCCATATTAGAGACACATGTCACTTGAAGAGAAACCCTAGAAAGTCATCCAAGGCTTGTAGGAAATTGCTAGTGGGTGAAGGTTGACTAGTTGGTAGCCATGTAGGATGGAGTGTGGAATCTTATGAAAAGATTTTCCTATCATGGGATCTTGGAAGTACAATGCACCATCCCTTGACTTTCTAATAGAAGTCATATTGTATGTGAGTGTGACAAGTGGCATGAAGAGAATGATGGAGGAATGGAGCAAGGGAATTCGGTGGGGGGCATTTCCATGAGCTCCTTGGATTTCATGGATTGTTACCACCAAAAAGTTGATGAGACAAGAGAGGAATGTGTAAGTGAATAAAGTACAAAGTGTAAGAAGGTATGGTGATGTGAAGAGAGGTATGGTGTGTGTAAGTATTGGAAATGACAAAGAAAGGAGATGAAGCAAATGGAGGGTTTTGGTTGGAGCAAGGAAGGCCTTGGCCGAACCATGCATTGCTCAATTCCCAAAAAGCATGGCTTTGAGATCATTTGGATGGACACATGAGATGATGGAGGGAAGGTGATTGAGTGAAATGCAAGAAAAATGAAGACCAAACACCCAAGGGGGTGCCGGCCATAGCAAGTTTGGAGGGAGGGGGGGGGGGAGAATCAAATCTTCCAAGGTATGGCCAAGACTTGATCTTGGGATGACCTAATGTTGTCAATCTTTCAATCCATCATTGGCCATACCTAAGAATAGTAAAATGTGTACTAAAGACCCTAGAGGAAGGGTTTGGCCGTGTGACCCTATGCCTACTTTCCTTGGCTTGTTTCATTTGGACACAAAGCAAACATATCTCTACCCCACTCTCTCCACCTCTCGGCCAAAGCTATCCATTTGCCCTCACCATTGTTTCTTCTTCTTTTACCACATAACTTGAAGAGTTCTAAGTTGGTGGAGCTAAGATCAAGAGTCTTGAAGTGGATATTGCTTTGGAAAAGGTTAGTGCTTAGACTTATGCAAGCCTAGGAAGAACACGTACACACATGACACCATTGTTTTAGCTAAAAAGAAATAAGGTTTCTCTTTGAATCTCCATGCTTATAGCTAGTTTAATAAGAGGTTCTATGTGTATATTTTCAGATTATAAGCAAAAATCTAATAGGAGTATTGTAAGTATACTTTCATCTTTTCTTTAACATTTCTTGCATATAGCTAGGTGATCATGCTTGTTGGATTAATTGTTGTATTGCCATGTTTGGATTGAATTGATTGGTGTTAATACTTGTCTTTGGTATGAATATTCATGTGTAAATCTCTAAGTTAAAATGAGGTTAGAACATGAGTATAGATGATGGATCAAGTATTGGTAGCAAAAAGAAATGGAAAGCATGAGTATAATATGAAATGATGAGGTTAATGCATGGTTGATCTTAGTATTAAACTTATAAAATTTGGTGCTGCTAAGATTAAATTTACTTAAGGAAATATGTAGTATGATTGACTTATTTAAGTAGGATATTGTCATAAGGAAATGAAGAATTGACATGGAAAGAAAATATATGACTAATATGAATTGTGGTGGTGTATGCATGCATATGAAAAGAAGTGATAACGTATATATAATGATTAGTAGTTTTATTTGGGATCTTGTGATGTCTAAGGTTAAAATTAGAGGATTAAATTATATTGATTATTTGTGGAATTATTTAGTTTAAGCTTATAGAAGACATTTGTTGATGTGGAAACTTTGAAGGAATTAATAGTAGAAAATCTTCTAAGTTAAAGAGGTGAAGAAGTTGGAATGAAATAAGATTGGATGTAAAAATATTTACTTATTGGATAATAGGGTTTCGATTACCCCTTTCTAGAAATGGTATATGTTTTGATTAAATACCTTTAAAGCTTGGAGGATACTTAGAGTGAAATGATGAAAAAAAACTCTAGGAAATACACTAGGAGGTTTCGGCCTTAATGGTTTGGACATGGGCCGAGTACTCTACTTCAATCCTAGGCCCAAATTTGGGTGTTAGGGTATGACGGCTAAGTAGGAAATTGTAAAGTTTGTCCCGATGAAAAAGAAAATGAACTATGAATGCACTCGGGCTCGCCTCTGGTTTTGCATGAAATGAGTAAGTGTTGCATGTCCCATGCATAAATCATGAAAAGCATGTTTTTAGAGTCAAACATGTTTTTAAGAAAAAGGAAAGAAAATTAAGTTTTAAAAGAACCCCAAAGGCTGGGACGGGGTAGCGCCCCAGTGGAACTCCCTGTTTACTCATGAGTGTTTAAAGTCGAGTGAAAACCCCTGGGTCGACGAAGAACAGTCGGCAGACCGTGTATGGCTCCAGAAGGTGTCCGGAGCGCAGTCGCACCTAACACTGGTGGGTACCAAAAACGGGTAAGGTGTAAGGACCTGCCGTACTATAAGCTACGTGACGCACTCACCTTAAGGTGATGCAGTAACCAGTAGGGAACACGTGGTGCTTAGGGGAACCGTGTTGTGTCTCATATATGCTAGGCGATAAGTCATGACAAGATGAGCTTTCGAGCCATAAGAAAATATCAGTATCTGATAAGTGGCGCCTAAGAAAGAATAAAAGATGTGAAATGTTTTTAAGAAATGATTTGAAAAGCAATTGTATGAAAAGGAGTCTGAAAGAAGCAAGTTTATACGAAAGTTTACATGAGTATGTGCATGAGTCGGTCATCCATTGCATATCCATCAATTATGATTGTTTGGTTCACTTATCTGTATGCCTGGAATGTTTCAGTTAAAATGCTAGTATACTTGCTGAGATTTCTCCCGAAATCTCACATTCTTTTATTATCTTTACTATCGCTCCTTTTGGAACGATAGAAGTTATTGCAGGAAAAGATGGATCCGCGGATTACGACTCTCGAGAAGATGGATCGGACCCTCAAGGGCCCGATTAAGACAGATTCTGCTGAGCCAGTGACCCTAGACCTACTGGGTCAGTGGGCAGCAGAGTCGCTTCCTATAGCGACCTACTTTTTTGACGACTTATGTCCTACGGGGTGTTGTCTAGTTTTAAGAGTGGACGGGCTCCTCCATATGGGACGTCTGTTTACCTCATCCTCTGGGATGATGTGTGACGTAGGCCCAGGTCTAAGTTTGGACCGTCTTCGTTACGGTCCTAACTTTAAGAAAATAAAGGAAGAACCCGCCTACTAGTATGTCTGGCGGAGACGGAGGGGATCGTTAATGCATCTATTTTGTATTACCAGTGTATTTCGAGGAAATCTTCCCGTTGTTTTGGGAAGTACTTTTGTATAAACTGTTAACATTGGTAACCTTAACTTTTGATGTATATATAATGTTTAATTTGGGTTTATATTTCATTAACCATGTGATGTGCGACAAGCGTAAACGCCTTGTCGAAGATTTTTTTTGGCTTGACCTTTTTCCGCTACGAGATATTGCTGAGTTATAAAAAAAAAAAAAAAGATATTAAGCACTTAAATAATAATACTATATATATATATAATGTCTTCGCATGTAACGATGAGGGGTGAACTTCCTTGAGATGCTCATCCCCGGCGTCGCAATTTGCGTACGAACCCAAGTGCAAGCTGGGGCGCCGACATCCACTGAGTGGAATTTTGGTTCCATTCATAGTCCCTTGCAACATGGTGTTTGGCCCATTTCCTTTTGAGAGAATATTTGACCTAGCAAATATTATCCAAAACCATTCACTAAACCTTACCAGGCATTAAAATAAACTTTTGAGCCTGTCGATTTAAAAAAAAAATTCTAGTCAACCTCAATAAATTAATAGCTCGTATGCTTATCCAATATGGTCCATTAAATATAATTTAGGACCAATTAAATTATCCTTATTCAATCTCTAAAAATATTGAATTGGATTATTACATCATATTTATTATTATTAGGTTTGTAATATTGGTTTTATTAAAATTCTTGAAAATGTTGATTTTTTCTTTACTAGGTAATTTTATTATTTTTTAGATTATATCGTGGCTATTAATAAATATAGATTTTAATTTCTTATGTGAAATTATGTTAATCTGTTCAAATGGATTATGTGGGATAGTTCAACTTGTTTAAACGAGATAGGTTTAATGAGTCGTGTCATATCAACTCGTTTCTAATTAATTATTGAATAGATCAAAACGGATTATATGACACAATCCGTTATTTAAGGGGTTTGTGTTAGGCTTTAAAGATTTGACTTGCTTATTTTAATGGGTTTTGTTCGGATTAATTTATATCAGCAAATGTTCATGACTTAACACAACACAATCACAACCCACAAACACATATTGCCGCCCTACATAGAATATATTCACAATTAAAGGAAACGTTAATCATATTTGCACCATTCATATACAATGCATTACTATTGCTCCTTGTCACCATCTACTACTAGAATTTGTGTTCCCTAGAATTTCTGCCTAACTCTAAAACTTAGAACTACTTGAAGAGACAGAAACCTAATGCATTTTTGTTTTTAAGCACTCTTATCACATTCAAAGTATTATAATCTCTCCCACGAAACATTATAAATACTATACTAAAAAAGATAATCAACTAAAGGGGCTGTTACAGCCGCGCTATTTGGGACCCGTTTTGGGTCTCGATAGTTATATTTTATTTACATCATTTTTTTAATGCTTTTAAACATTTTTAAAAAAAGAAAAAAAAATAGTATTATTAAATAATATTTCCTTAATCATTAAGTCAAAAAAAATGAGTGGAACTTGAACTGTGACTCAACCATTGGTGTCTTTATCATTTTCCCTAAACTAAATCATAAGTAGAACTACTTGAAAGACATACATAGTTCAACTTGGGCCTACTAGGCGGCCCCCGCATCCAGTCCCATGGGCCATTTGCCCACCCCAGGCAAGCAATTCATATATTTCATTCAAGCAAGTGGGTAACCACTTATTTCATCTTCTATGCGGAGGTGGGGGACTGGATAGATACTCCACCTACCCAAATTTTCATCCATTCTGCCTGATTTATCATATAAAAGGAAAAACCCTAATTTAATTTGTAAACTTGAAGATTGGATATATCGGCATGGTAGTTATGGGAATGGAGACTGGATTGAGCACCTGCCCACCCGCATATAGGGTTGTAAATGAATCAGGCTACTCGATTGCTCGCCCAATACTCGTTCGGCTAAACTCGGATCGAGCTCGACTCGTGAAAAAAAAAAACTCAATCGTGAAAGCAGAAATCCGCTCGATTAGTAAATGATACATACTCAATTAAACTCGACTCGACTCGATTAAGGCTCGCTCATTCAAACTCGACTCGATTAGAACTCGTCCATAAATCATGAATATATTTTTTTTTTCTATATATTAGTATTTTTATACACACACATACTTCTATGCATATTAAATTTAATAATATAAATATAGTTATCTTGAAAATTAAATATGAAATATATAACCTACTTATTTATGCCTAATCATTTATACCTATATATTGAATATAATTTATAATGATATATTAGTTAATTAAGTACTTAAGTGAATAATTATAGTATACGTATAATGTGTAATAGTTAGTATATAAGACTTAGTGATTTCATTATATACTATAATGTGTAATCATATAAACAATGTATTCATAAAGATGTTATAACTTTATAGTTTAATATAAGGTTTATATATTAAATAAGTTTTTATTATATTTAACATTTTATTTTATAATTTGGTATTTTTAATTTTTCAATTTATTCAAAAAATATATGAGTATAAATAAAACTCGAATAATAACTCAACTCGACTTAAATTCGTTAAAGAGTAAAAATCAAAATCGATAAATAACTTGACTCGGTTCGAGATCGTGTTTGATCCACTCGAACTCAGCTCGACTTGGCAAGCTCTCAACTCGAGCTTGAGCTCGAGCTATTTGAGTCCAGCTCGACTCGATAACTCAAAAACTCGACTCAGCTTGGATCGATTACAGCCCTACCTGCATAGGACAAGAGTAGCCCTAGTATCAATTCTAGATTGTCTAAAATCGAATCATACTAAACCTCATATTCCTATTTCTTTTCTTTTTAGTATTATATTTTCTGTTTTGGGATGAATGTTGAGACCTCCCACCATGTTGACTATTATATCACGTAACTATTATATATATAATATACTTGCTTAAAAAAATATTAAATGAGTTGAAAGATTGAACCCAAAACTACCAGAATATTACCATTTCTATTAGTAACACGGCGAAAACATTTTAGTCAAATTAAACAATATTGGTGGACTTCAAAAAAAATGTTGGCATAGATTTTTGAGATGCCTATATGTGTAAACGCCAATTAAACTATATGGACCTTTTTTTTCAAGGAGTTGGCGTAAATGGCTATACTTCCAGTACAAGCTCCAAATAAATAAATTTCATGCAAGCCTTCGTAAAAAGTAGACCCTACTCAAAAAATAATTGTAAAAAACTATTCTGTAAGAGCACAATCCACTTTTTTATGAAAAACTTGCCCGGTTACTACAGTTCATTCACCATTGCCAACTGTGACCAAGTTTAGTGATCTCCGCGGGAAATGCTTACACAAGTGGAACTCACCAACTATAATGAAAAAACACCACAAATTCTGTGACTATGGTAGACAACTTAGATTTCATTAGCATACCTCCACCTATATTCAAAATGATATACATAATTGAATTACTAGGCTTCTGTATTGTACCAAATCGCTGGTTACACCAATACTCTTCACAATTACAACTCGTGGTCATAAATATAAAAGAGCTACCAACAAATGATGGGACAATAAAACCGCTAGAGTAACTGAGATTATCGTTGGGCAGCCCTTCCTCCCACACAATTTCCTCACATTGTAGACATTACCGTTTGTGATTTCCAAAGATGGAAAACCAAAAGGGGCCAAAAATATTGACACGACTGTAATCCATCTAACTCCTCGAGCTGTTTCTCCTTCCCCACCATTTTCTTTTCACAACAGTACCATCTTCGCTTCCAAGCTTATGTAAAATTACCTTTGTCTCTCGCAGTCTTGCTCCGTAATCCTTTTTCCAAGCCTCGAACATCTGCCTCAACCTCCTAAGCTCGCGGTCTGGATTCAAACTTGCATCGACTTGACCAGATTTTACCTCCACCAAGAACTTGGCGTCATCACCAAATACTTGACTCCTCTGCTCAAATTCTTCGGCCAGCCGGCTTATTACACTCAAACCTGTACTCATTGGCCTCAAACCATTACTCTCAGCTTGCTTATTATTACTTCCCATATCCGAGCTGTAGTCTCTGTCATCACTTGCATTTACTGATGCATCGGAGTTTCTTTCAGAATCATCAATGGCTAGGCTCTTCTTTGCAATGGAGAGGCTAGATTGTAGGGACCTCATTTGTTTTTGCCACACTTCTTCCATGGATTTCATTTTCAGCTCATATTCAGACCAACGACTCTCATACTGCTGGAGACGTTGGTGGAGGATGTCATTCTCCTCTTCTTTTTCTCTTAGGGCAGCCTCAGCCTTAAGAACTCGGCGTTGTAATTCAGCAAGGAAAGAAGACTTCACCACCACCTCATCTGACTCGTTAGCCTGTTTGAAATTCATACTTGTGAACTACCTCCAATTCAGAGAACAAGGGTGAACCCAAAAAGCATTGCATGAAAAATAACTAAATTGGAACAACATCAAAAGACAAACTGTCCATACAAGATTAGCAAAGATATGTGGACACTAGTAACTCCATATGATTTTCTCTCTTTTTGGGCACCAATTGACACGTGTAATGGGATCTTAATATTAAGCACTTCATTAGGGGATTAGCATTGTAGCATACAAGGGAAAAAATGGTGGTAAATAAAGTTGTCCAGCGTCATGGTTTTTGCAGGTTAAAAAAGACTAGATAGTTTGGCAATGATAAGGTATGTACATTAATTTAAGAATGCACGGAAGCTGTGCATAGTTTGATACTGCCATAGTGACTAGAAGTAAACCAGGCTGTGAAAGTAGAATAATTCAGAAAAATAATAGAGTTATGGAGTATGGAGTACCTTCATGGCCACAGATTTTAGCAGTCCTATATCTCCTGAGAATCTTCTGACCAGAAAGCCACGAACAACTGCCACATAGCACAAACAGAATCATGAAGAATGTATGACAATATTGTAGCTACATACATCAAACTCAAGCCAGCTCAGGTTTAACAAGTTTTACTAGAGTCGACAAAACCAGTACTGCTAACTCCGCTACAGTTAGAAACTTGATATGTAGTCCCAAACCCCCTTAAATAAATAAATAAAAAATTGTCCCAGGCCCAACTTTGATATGATCAGGAGCTACCCAAATTGAACCATTAGATGGGTGTAAGAATGTAAGATGGATGGCATCGCTAAAGATAAATAGACGGCATGCACCTTCATGTGGTGGGAGAAGGATTTTTTTTTTTTTTTTTTGGGGGGGGGGGGAGATTTGTCCCTCTCTTGGATCCCACTAGGGGTGTAGAAAAGAACAGATGGACCAACCATTTCTCCATGAAACTGGTCGGGCATCAGTCTGTTTCTACTGAAAACCAAGTTGATTGTTAAGGTCCTCTGTTTGAGAGGCCCAGTTCACCAAGACAACCAAAACAACCCTTACATCAATATGTTTCAAATTCACTATTTTACCCAGTACAACAGGTCACGGGTTTTTTTTTTCACCCATTCCGTGTTCATCTTTCTAGTCTTTTTAAGTTTTGTCTCCAAACATGCCAAACAATCCATTTAGAATTCCACTTATAACAATGCAGACTACATTCTGCTCCTAGTATACGTTGACAGCAGGATATGTTTCAACCCCACAGCATCCACGACCTTCCTTATTTAGATTCACAAATCTGGCATCCATGACCTTCCTAATCTGTATATATATTGTAATACTTCCTTACTTGGACAGATCATGTAAATAGTCCTAGTGTCTTTTTGTAGACAAATTTGATTGCCATCAATTGGCTTGATTCTTGTATCATGCACAGCAGTGCCTACATGATGAAATGAAATCCTCGCAAAGGAGGTATTCAATCCAATTTGACATGGTTTCAGAGCCAACACTTAAAACAGAATTTCAGTTCTTTGTTGGTATGTCATTTGGCTGTCGGCTAGTTTTTTGGAGGTGTCTGGGGTTGTCGGCACTTTATTTGGAGTTTTCTTTGGCTGTCGGCAGGTTCTGTCGAGTTTGCTTTGGCTGTCAGCAGGTACTTTTTTGGGCTGGACTTGTGCTCTTTTATTATGGGCATCATGTCTTCTGATTCATTTGATGTAAAATTCACGGGTAAGAATTATTCTGCCAAGGAATTTCAATTTCACTTATTGGTTATGGGGAAAGAATTATGGGGTCATATAGATGGGAGTGATCCCACTTCCACTGAGCTTCCTAAGTTTGCTCAGTGACAGATCAAAGATGATAGGGTGATGACATAGATTTTACGATCTACTGATCCTCTTATTGTTCTTAATCTAAGGCCACATATAAGACTGCTAAAATTATGTCGAAATACTTATGGAAAGTATATAATTAGGACAATTCTACTCAGTGTTTTCAGTTGGAATGCGAGACCGCCAGTTATACTCAGATTGCTATCTCTCCATTCAAGATTATTTTTCTGGGTTTCATAATCTCCGGGGAGAATTTACTGACATGATTTATGCCAATGTATCGGAAAAATCTCTCTCTGTTGTGCAAGAAGTTCATGAACAAAGAAAGTGAAATTAGCTCTTAATGAAGTTGCGACTTGAATTTGAGGCCACTCGCTCCAATTTAATGAACCGTAATCCAGTACATTCTTTAGATGTTTCTTTTGGGGAGTTACTTCGTAAAGAGCAACGTCTTGCCACACAGGCCACTTACCAACAAGACAAAATGATATCAAATGCAGTGGCTTATGCTCTGCTCATGAGAACGGCAAGGGACGAGATATGCGGAAAATTCAATACTTCAGCTGCTAGTAATACGAACATATGGCTGCCCACTCTGTGAGGAAATCTTGCAACTATTGTAAGAAGACAAGACATATTATCAAAGAATGTCCTATTCGTCCCCAGAATTGTCAAGCTAATGCTTACCAAGCAATTGTGGGTTCCTCTTCTTCCGCTACTATTGGTGACTCATCTGATCATACTACTAAGATGGTCCAACATATGATTATTTCAGCATTTTCAGCCTTAGGGCTGCAATGTAACGATTCACTTCCATTTTTATCGTGGCTTGTTGATTCGGGTGCATCTAATCACATTACTTTCGTCTTTATCATTAGCATCCTTGTTACCTCGATATGCATATTTTTTTGTTTTATTTGCTTTGTGCATTTTCCATCATGTGAACGTTATAAATTATCTGCTCAATCTGTTAAGTGCACTTTATGGGTTATAGTCTTTCACACAAACGCTATGTTTGCTATGATCCGTGCTCTAATAGATTTCGTACTTCCCGTCATGTTGTTTTCTTTGAAAATCAATTGTTCTTTTCTTCTCATGTTGAGTCTTTGTCTGAGATGCATATTTTGTTGCATTTTGATGACTTGACTCATTCCCCTAACCAATTCAAGTCCAAACAACTCAATTGCCCCTTCCTAAGCATTATCCGCCATCTGAGCCTGCTCAGATTGTATCTTCTACGAGTGATCCGGACAACCCCACAATTTCTCGACGTTCAACTAAAGTGTCTCATCCACCAGATTGGTATGGTTTCTCACATAACTACCTGCATGCTTCTTTGTCTTTCATTCCCATTCCGTCAAGTTATACCGAGGTAGCTAAACATGATTGTAGGCGATGACCCAAGGGGCTCACCAGTATAACCACACATGGGATGTTATTCCTTGTCCTGCTACAATTGAAGTCATAGGTTGCAAATGGATTTACTCTATCAAACTGCATTCTGACGAGACTCTGGATCAGTATAAGGCACGATTGGTTGCACTTGGCCTCTTCATCAAATGAATGTCAAAAATGTCTTTTTTTATGGTGATCTCAAAGAAGAGATATATATGACCATTCCACCTGGTTTGTCATCCTCTTCTTCCTTGGATGTCTATGTGTTGAACACCCGTTATGTGGGCTGAAACAAACTCCTCAAGCATGGTTTGATAAATTGATATCCACCTTGCTTCAGTCTTTCTTTTAAGCAGAGTCAATTTGACTCCTCTCTGGTTCTTTGCAAGACATCTACTGCCATTATTTTTCTTCTGGTTTATGTTGATGACATTGTTATTACTGGGACAGATTCCACCTTGATTACCCGATTGCAACAGCATCTTTAGACCTCATTTCATATGAAAAATCTTGGTCCTCTTATGTACTTCTTGGGGTCGGAAGCTCATACTGATCCATCTGGAACTTTTTTTAATCAACATATATACACTCAGGACTTGATTACTTTGACTCGCCTTCAAGATACTTCTTTTGTGGATACTCCTCTGGAAGTAAACACGAAGTATCATTGGGAGGAGGGTGATCTCTCCGACCTTACTACGTATTGACAGTTAGTGGGTAGCCTGAACTATTTGACTATTACTCGACCTAATATTTCATTTGCTGTCTAACAAGTTAGTTCATGCAGGCTTCACGTCATCTACATTTAGCTCTATTAGTCGTATTACTCAATATCTTTGAGGATCCCCTAGTCGTGGCCTATTCTTCCCTACTAGGACTTCTCTTCACCTTGTGGCTTCCAGTGATGCTAATTGGGCAAGATGTCTTAATACGCGATAATCTGTTACCTGTTGGTGCATGTTTCTTGGTGACTCTTTAATATCTTGGAAGAGTACAAAATAGGATCACATTTCCAGATCTTCCATCAAATCCAAATACCATGTGATGTCAGCTACTTGTTCTGAGATTTTCTGGCTTCGTGGTCTCCTAGTTGAGATTGATTGTGTCTAGTCCAATCCTACTCCTCTCCATGCTAACAACACTAGTACCATTCAAATTGTCGCAAATCCAGTTTTTAATGAACTTACAAAACACATCAAGATGGACTGTCATTCCATTCGAGAAATCTTGGACACTCATATTATTTCTCTTTCTCATGTTTCTACTGACGTCCAAATCGCTGATGTGTTTACAAAAGCCATGTCACGATAACATCGTCAGTTTCTTGTGGGAAAGTTGATGTTTCTTAACCGACCAGCATCAATTTGAGGGGGGATGACAGCAGAATATGTTTGACAACAAGATATGCTTCAACCCCACAGCATCCACAACCTTATTTAGATTTCCATATATGGCATCCACAACCACCCTCATTTAGATTTACATATATGGCATTCATGACCTTCCTAATTTCATGTATGGTGTAATACTTCCTTACTTAGATCATGTAAATAGTCCTAGTTTCCTTTTGCAGACAAATTTGATTGCTGTAAATTGGCTTGATTCTAGCCTTGTCTCATGCACATCAATGCCTATATAATGAAATGAAATCCTCACAAAGGAGGTATTCAATCCAATTTGACATACGTAGATATATTGTTATTATTGGCAACAATCTGGTGGTATCACCAGATTGAAAACATTAACATCTGTTTCAAAACAAGGACTTGAATAAAAGTTTGATACTCTCTTGGTATTGAAGTCATTAGGTCTAAACAATTGATGACTTGTATGATTTAGCATATTTTATCACTTCTTAACTTTAAATTTTAGTCCAATTATAATTATTTTTGTTAATTTTAGGCTTCAATATCAGATTAAAAAAAATAAAAAGAGTTGAAAAATAAAAAGTCGAAATTGACAAAGGAACATATTTGTTTTTGAAAGGATAAGGACTATTTTAAAAAGTGATGTGAAATTCAAAAGAAAAGGAATAGGTTTATACTTCTACCTACCATCGTACAGGTGCATGGAAAGGATTGAAGGAGAAGAAAAAATTGGAAAGAAAGCTATCTAATTCTAATCTTATTTACCGTACGAAGTAGAGGCTTTTATTCTACCTGTTACAACAAAGTACGAAGCAAATTTATTCATTCTGCTTGCTTACTCCTATGGGAAGACGTGGATAGAGCTGGAAAAGAACTTAAAAAGACATACATGCTATTGCTACTACTTACAAACAAAAGGAGGGCAAATAAGAGACTTGGCTGAATATAAAAAGAAAAATAAGAGACCTGTGCCGCTGACTGAGAAAAAAAGGAAAAAAAGAGAAAAACAAAAAGAGTGTGAAGAAGAACTGGAACATCCAGGCGCGACTGACTGCAGAAATAGAAAAAAAGCTGGGGATCTGAGGAGGACGCGGCGGACTGTGACTAGTATGTTTTCAGTGTTTAGTTTCTTCCATTCTTCTCAGAAAATTATGGTGAATTCATTAATGTTGAATTTAATTTTTAGCATGAACTAAATTTTCTTTATTCTAGGAAAATGATGTAATCTAGTTTCAATCTACTTGATTTTCTATGTTAATTGGAAGTAATTATCTTCTTTATTTGTCTAATTTATTTTAAGCATATTGCTTCTAATTAACTGGCCATTAATTAGATGATTTTAATCTTGTGATTTGCTATGAAAAGAGGGAATTATAGGATAGAACTTGGATATTTAAGCATAGGTAAATATAAAGATTGAAAGACTTATATGAACTTGTGTAGTATTTAAAATCGTTGATCTTAATGCTTTCTTGTTTTATTAATTTGCATACTCGTGTAAAATAATGAACAAGAATATTTCCAATTGACTATCGAAAGAAGCCTTTGGATCTCCTAACAATCAAAGAGAATTAATTTCAATTAGCTAGATGAGAAAAGCATAGTGAGGGATTAGGTGTAATCGGTTTCCTAGAAGTCTTTTCTCTCAGTGATTTGATCATAAAACTACAGCTTTATTGTCCTTCAAATATTTCCTTTGAATTAATTTTATTTCAAATTGCAACTTAGTGACTTTTCTAAATAAAGTCGAGATTAGTATAATTTCAATACTTATCAAAAGTAAGATATCAATACCTGAGGACAATACTCTTATCATTTTACTATAAAACTACGATACTGTGCACTTGCAGTTTTGCACCGATCAACAATTAAACTAGTTTATCTCAGAGAAATATGCATTAGATTGTCAGAAGAATCAAGGTTGTTGATAGGCTCTACCCATTGATGTCCTGTGGACCCAGTAAAAAAAAAAAACCCACAAAGATGAGGGAGAGTAATTTGGGAATCCTAATAGATATTGTCAAACTCTTTAGGAAGATCTCAATATCGAGGTTGCCTATCACTTCATCAAATATGGATATTTAGTATTTACTAAAGATCTTTCTACACTATTTGTGAAGTATAAATATTAACTTGTACATATGTTGACAAGTTTTTGGGTCATAGATGGTTAGATTTTATTAGTTTCAAGTTGTATTTGTATGATGTGTGTGTGTATATATATATGTGCTCCAACTTGTGAGTGAGTGTGAGAATGTAAGATGGATGACCTTATTGTAATAAGAACACCTTAAAGCATATTTTTTTTTTTATGATGGGAGGAACCACCCCACGGCAGAGCCCTCATTCCTTAGGACTCACCCATGAAACCTAAACCACCAGGAAGACTAACACAGCAACCTACTATCATGGCCTCCCACTTAAATAACAGTTTGATCACAGGGGGAGTTGAACTTGTGACATGAGGCTCATGCATACAAGTCCACCATTACCACTTGGGCTACCCACAAGCAGGTTTAAAGGATACTACTCTAGTGTATTATTTAATTTATTTTTGCAACCTATACAATCCAACCATAAGAGTTAGAAAGGTAACTGTTCCTCTCATTTGGTAAAACCTAAATCTCAATATCATAGATCTAAGAATTTGTTTTGACAAAGTTAAAATTTCAAGATTCTTACCCGATTGTATCAAAAGCGACGCATCGTGTATGCTCTTCAGTTTTCTCATTGCAATCCTGCCTTTAATCTGCTTTTGTATTATGGTAGCTGCTCTGTGTTTCTGTAGCAAAACTGCATATTCGCTTCTGGTTTTGTCTCCTCGAACAACTGCATGAATAGATGTAGCAATATTAATTCTGAAAAGCGCTTTTAAGCTTCGGCTTAAATATGACATATTTCAGTGATGCAAGATGATGGAAAGGGCAATACATGACTGAAGAGTGGCAATTCCTCTCCTGAGTTCCTTGAGGTAACGTCGTGCTTGATACCCTCTGAAGCAGCTTTGAACCCGTAAAATGCCATGGAGGGTACGGTTTCTTGTATCCTCCAGGACCCCAATCTGCAGCATTATTCTCAACATTATAGTATTAGCGAGAAATAGAAAATTGGTTGCATTTTCACATCATGCCAACCAAGCCAACTTTAAAATCAGACTTTGCTACAAGATAATGATTTTCAATTGATTGCAGTTGGCCAAATGAATCATTTTGAGTTTTAATATCAATTGATTGCAGAATGGAACAAATTGATCGCTTATATGACATATTGTACATGTATAAACAGGACTTCAATAGCATTAACAACCCATATAACTGAATCATCCATGAATTACCACATTGGCAATGCCACGCACAAACATCTCCAATTATTTAGTTGAAAACCCATGAAGGTACCTGTCCAGTTCGAAAAAACAACTTTGTGTAGCCCACTTGATACATTTCAGGCAAGATATTAAACTGATGAAGAATTGCAACTGAAACACTCAGTGGATCCTGGAATGCAGCATTCTCCAGCAGAAGAAAACCATATCTGATGCAAGATTCAAACCCCCCCCCAAAAAAAAAATACACGAAAACCAGAGAATAAATTAAGGAACCAATCATGAAATGTATAAAAATTTATAATCTGCAACTGAATTTAAAAAGATTGTACTTTACCTTCTGGCAAACTTCTGGTGGGACATTCTGGTGGGAAAACCAGATCTTGATATTCGAACTACTTCTAGGACTCCACAACATCTTAACTGCTGCAGAACAAGACCTTGTTCATACAAGCCAGGAGACTGGAGGTTATTGGGCTTGATACAACGTATGAAATGAGGTGTGGTGCTCTCTAGGCGTTGCATCAGTTTGAATAATTGACCCTAAATGCGAAAAAAACAGGTAAATAAAGGGAACAAAGTTATCTTTCAGCACAAACTGTAAGTTTCAAAATATCATAAGATTTCTTCTTGCAAGCCAGAATGGAGGATATTGCAAATCATATCCCACCATATCAGCAGTGTGGATGGTGTGTCTTTCATGGCTTGCAAATATAATTTACTCATGTGGTATTCTTATCAAATGCTTCCAAACATAAGACTACTGCACCCTACCACCCTAGCCAAGTCCCAGAAACTGCTATTCTAGTCAATTGAGTCAAACACGTCGACATACAAATAGAATGACTCCGGAAAAACCCATAAAAACAGCAGTGTCAACTCCTACAGAATAATTCCACGTCAAGGTGACAAGGTTTTTTTCTTGCATATAAGGTGTGCACAAAAATATCTCCTAAAGACAAACTAAAGCCAAATATCCTTAAGAAAAAAGGAAAGACAAATACTGTCAAAAAGTAATCATCTAAATACAAAGACCTTGAGAATAGGCATCATGGTTCAATTGTGGGAACTTCAGCATCACAAAGCTTTTTGCATTTTATGTTTCTGTGACAACCTCTGGGAGAGGTGAAAAAAGGTTGAATACAAGACGTTTACATCCTTATCCTAATTCTTCATGTTCAGGCTTTTATAATTCATATACTTCCATAAACAGCAACATGGCCATGCCACTTTTAGGGTAATTTGGACACAGCTGAAGGCTCTATATTTGACAATGAGCCATTCGCTAATATACCGGAAAATATGTGGGAATTAAAATTAATGGACAAAAGCTTCATCCATGAGGCATTGGAAATTGCATTTTCAAAGCCTAAACATCCCAATCTTTCCACCAGATTTTTATAAAGGGAGGATATTTCAAAAGTGAGTACACAATCATATATGAACTCTAAACATCTATGATGGACAGTTCGAAGGACTTCTTAGAACGAAACCAACATACTATGCCTTCGCTTAAGAATAATGGATCAAATTTTATTTTGTTCACCACTTAAATTGTTGATTATTAGTATTTATTTCACTATGAGCTCGTCTAGAAGTCACCAAAAAACTGTTTTCAGTATCATTGTACAAACTGGATTGTTACTGAACACTGAAGTAAAATTTTACAAACTCGAGAATTCATGGTTCTTAATTTTACGAACTCAACAATGTCAATATAATTGAGTTTAGCCTTCGCCCCAAAAAATAAATATCTGAACAATTTCACTTGAGTTTGTTGAAAATTCCAATTCAAAATAAGATTAGCTATATACACTTCCGGAAAGTAGCGTACCTTAAATTTTGTCGCAACACTTAGCTTTTGGGAATCTGCTCCACCTGATTTATATAAAGGACCAGCTGCTGGTTTCTCAGATTGTATAAGCAGACTGGAAGCAAATACCTGAGCAAGGCGGCAAGAGCAGGATGACAAGAGTTGGATTGAATCTAGATGCAATAAATCCCTGTTCTTCTCCAGAAATCCAGTTGTGTCATACATAACCTGAGGGGGGAAGCAAGTTTAGCCATCTAATAGTCAGCTAGCAAGAGAAAAAATGAACCAAAAGAACCAAAGATTTTTTTATCCAATTTAATTGGCCTTCCTGTCCACATAGAAAATATTTGGTACTTGACATTTTTATAATGCAATCTCAAGACAGCACCTCTGCAATGGAAGTTGGGTTGAATGTAACACACTAGGCAAGTGATCAACAGCTCATTAAATGTATAAATCCGGATTACGGGATCATCCAATGATAAGCAGGTACCAAGCACTTGGGACATGACTGAATGAGTAAAATGAAGTACCAATCTACTTATCAAAGAAATGACGTACAAATCAAAGATAAGATAATACCTCCCCTGCGTAGTGACAGACAGAAAAGGCTTTTCCTCGTTCTCCTCTGAAACATGAATTAGAATTCAGATGCTGCTTAAGCTTATTGGCAAAGGTCAGATCAGTGCCATTTGGGAAAGTTGACTCCTCATCTAACAGGGATAATAACCCCAAAGGTTTCTGCATATAAGTTTGAAGAAGGTTCATGAAATTGCAATTTGTAAATCCAATATGCCAATAATTAAAGGCATAGTAATGAAAGCAAAATTAGGATCTCTGTTATCATTATTGGATCGGATTATCTTCTCACCATAACATTATCTCAAACAACAGACAGGGAAAGAAGGAAAAACTCAAGCTCCTTAGATGTTTCGTCAAGCCAAGGTTAAACAAGTTCTGTTGGCTCAGTTCAATTGCAGCCTCTTCAAAATTCCCAATGCACTAGGGAACTGGCTTTTTTTCTCAGTTCATAAATTCTTTTCCTTATAGAAGAAATAAGACAACAATGATCCTGATCTCTAAATTTACATAGGTTTTTATATTTATTCTTTTAGCATCTCAGAATAAAAAATCCAACCAGCTCTGTTCATAATGTTTACTAAGTCTAACAGATGTAATGCGAGTCACCAGAGGAAAATACAGTTGTTCCAACTTCCAATATGACAGTTTAAGAAGATCTCTCTGTGAGCAAGACTTTCAACAGGTTAGACAAAAGCACGAGGATTATGCTTGATCAAGGCTTGTTATTAATGAATGTGACTAACGGAGTATTTACTTCGGCATAACTGATAAAAGGCTTAGAAGTCCTTTTGCCCATTTTATTGCCAAAACCGTATTCTAATTTCTAGCGAGAACATTCTAGCAAGAACTAAATTACAGAGAAAATTACTGTACAGGTCCTTCAAGTTCGACTTATTGCTATAAGTCTTTAACAATTTTTTGACAACGAGAAATCTTGAAAATTGTGCAAATGCAACATGTTGCTAATCCAGTTAAACCCTGGACCCGTGTAACACGTCTCAAATCACACATCAGGTAAATCATCAACTTTTCACCAATGGAACGTGATCTCTAGAAATTGTTTGCATGTTCAAACCTTAGACCTAGAAGGAGCATACCATCACGACCAAGGCCCTTACCACTTGAGCCAACCCCTAGGAGTTAAGCCTTTACCAATTTTAAATTTAGTAAAACCATCATAATGGCATGTAACCAAAATTAAGCAATCACGTGTCAAAACAAGAAAGACCACCGAGATTGATGGGACTTATTAGTATAATAAACAACATCATTTCTGTTTCAGAGAAGGATAGAGTTTTCCTCCATACTAAGTCACAGGAAATTCTTTTTAAAAAGCATCTCCATCAGGGGAAATACCTTCATACACTTCATCCCTCATAGTAACCAATTAAAAACTCTTTTGAGCAGAAGACAATATGTAGATCTGTCAATTTCATGTGTTATATGAAGTGAACATATAATAAACTTAATTTCCGTTTTCAGTGTTCGCATGACAATGTATAATATGAGGACCAACTCACTATCCACCTACAAGTTGCTTAGGATATTATAAAGCTTGGACACCTTGACTTTCATAAAGAAAATAGCATCTAGAGAACAGTAGTAGAAGCTAATTAGACATGTATTTTTAATTACCTTCAGTGCTAAAAATCACAAAGTAATACATATACCAAACCTAAAGCATCAAGTTCTGTACCTTTTCGAAAAGACTAAGACAATCTTGATTGTCTTCAAAATCAACTTTTGTCCAGTCAATGCCATCTTGGATATATTCCTGAAAAATGAACATGGACGGTCACTAGAAGTAAACGATTTTCTTGTTCACAAATAGCTCAATATTTGACTTTTTTAGTGATATTTCATTTTCTTGATATATTAACAAAGCTTGTATAGTTGTATGCTTCAGATTATAGAGCTCACATACCTCTTGCCTTTCTGAATGGTTATTTTTACATGTCAGTACAAAAGATTGTGAAACAAAGTTTTTTTTCCTCATATAGTGGAAAAATGTAAAAATTGTGATGGCTATTTGGTTTTAGACTAGGGTTTAACACTTCATACTCAAGTTTGCTCGTGAAAATATTTGAAAGAGTTCATACCAAATATATGTGTGCGCGTGTGTTGTGACAATCGAAAGAGCTTATCCATGTTCCATGAAAACCAGCAGAATCAAGGATTGAACAAATCTGTTTGGTTTTATGCTCCATCCTTTCTGTAGTTTTACAAAAAATAGACAAGACAATACCTCTTGTTCCAACTTGAACAGATGACGATTAAAGTGTTGCTGCAATCTCTCATTTGCATAATTTATGCAGAACTGTTCAAAGCTATTCCGCTGCAGAAACAATTTATACAGCATAAATAATTACTGCGAACAAGGGGGAGAGAGAGAGAGAGAGAGAGGAACATAATTAAAACGTACGTCAAATGATTCAAAGCCATAGATATCAAGAATGCCAATGGATCTGCCAGTACACCTTTTGCCTACTGCAAGAGATGTGTTGATTTGTTCAACCAGCCACTCAAACAAACAAGCATAAATTGACTTTGCTAATGCATCTCTTGTGTCAATGGCCTGAAAAATACAATATATTTTTCAATCATCGGGAAGGAGAGAAGTCACTAGGATCAGCCAGACTCAAAAAACAGTGTAACATATAAATAAAACTTCTAGAATCACAAGTGTGGCCCAACTTAAGAAACAAGGAAATGCATATTGGCCTGAACCCCTTGTCTTTGGGAAAGGTCCAGAAAGCCCTCACTTTATTGATGGGAAAAGACAGATAAGAAAACAACCTACCGGAAGGCATTACTCTGGAATGCCAAAATAAGAAAGTGTGCATGTTTGTGTGTGTGCGTGTGTGTGAGAGAGAGAGAGATTCACACTTCATATACATTTCGAACAATGCTCCCACACCAGCATTATCCTCATCCATAAACAGGCAAGAATTTAACTTGACAACTAATCTTTCGATTCAATATTCAGCTCGATCAGTCTTTTCATAATGAGACAACTGCGAAGTAATGTCCAAAACCCATTGAAAGAGGAATACAATGTAATGAAGATACAGCTGCTTAATAGCATTAAATAGATGTGACGTATGTTTAACGATCCAAAGAATCCCACTCATCTCTTCCTATATTTTATACCAAATACCCAGCGTGAAAGATTTAACAATCTAAGATTTAAAATTGTATTCACAATGAAGGTCTTCTTACCTGTGATAGTGTTAGCTTTTGAACAATACTATCACTCCCAACCCTCATCTTGCGAGTTGACAAAGCTAACTTAAGCTCCCCAATGTCACATCCAATTAATTTAGCAGCATTATATAGACCTGAAAGTAAAACAAGTGAACCTCGCAATGACAACATATAAGTACAAGCAATAAAAAATAAAAAAGAGGGAGTTGAAGGTGCACATTGAAACTTCTCATGGTTCAGGTGTAATTTCCCTAGAATTTAATGTTTGAAGAAGATGTAATTATACTGGTGGTATAGAACAAGAAAGAAAGGACCCAAAGATCACTAAATACTTGTGTGACTTGGAAAACTAGTTCCAAGCATTATAGGATGCTGAAATGTAGCAGAATCAACAAGAAACTTCAGGAAAAAGCAATTAAATGAAGCTTTGAAAGTCGTTTATTGTCCTATCATACTCCCCAAAAAAAATTGAAAAACGCCAACACAAGTCATGTGCCTCAGACAACCAACACAAACTCCTAGGAATTTTGATGCATTAACTCAGCTAGTATGCAATAGCTACAAAATAGAATCAAGGAAATGCCAAGTATATGCTTGATTGCTTGTTCACATAGATCATCAACATTTCAAATCCTCTCCAGCTAAGATGATGACAGCATAAAGAACCATCTTCATTGGCCCCCACGACAGCAATTCTTCTCCACGGAGGATCACTTGGGAGGATCAGGGCTCTCTTGAGAGGAGCTTTCTTCATTTAAGTGGCTGCACTAGGTGGGATGCAACGTGATTGAGTAGTGCTGTATGATGATATTGTGGTACCATGTATGCAAGAGGGAAACAGCATAGCTTGCCTTCTGCTAACTCATATAAAGGAAGCTTGCTGCTGTGAGAAATTCGAGGGTCATCTTTACCACATTGTGAGATAGCTAGCACATTATCGAAAGCTAGTTTTTGTCTTTTTGGGCAAATATGGGTGATGTGGCATGCCTAGACCGGTCATTGAACTATAGCACACTCAAAAGAACCATTTGATGGGTACTACCGTGACGTCATGTGAAGAATGATGTCCATTCCTAAATTTTTTAGGCCTCGTTTTGATAGTGAAAATGTTTCTCCTCATCTTATCTTATCTCATCATTACAACTTTTTTAAATTTCCACACAAATATAATAAACAACTCAGTTTTTTCAAATCCCAAAACAATAATAATATTATAAAATAATATTCTAACAATATTTTGTTCAACTTTCATCTAAACTTATCTCATCTCAACTCACTATCCAAACGGTACCTTAATGTGATGCATGTGGAGCAAAATGCAGGACCACAGTTTTGAATAGAGCACAAGGACCGCAGACCTCAAGACTTTCCTTTCAGTTATGCTTACCCTCGGAAGGCCGCAAGCATAATCTCTCCAACTTTAGATTAAATTTTTCTAATCTCTTTTCTATCTCTATTGGATGTATTTGATGTATACTCCTCATGTACTTTGATATTACCTTTGATCATCAATTAAACTTCTTAATTATCGGAAAGGAGCATCTCTGACATGAATGAGGTTTAGATCCTCCCAAAAGGAGTAGGAGTTTTCCTGCCTTCCAAGCCCAATTCTAAAAATCTTTTCAGAAAATTAGAACCACAAGAAACCAAGATCCCTTAAAAAATTAATTTCTGTAACCAAACTAATTTAGTCTAGTAAAAAACAAAAAATTCATTGAGGAACCACTTTTGGCAGGATGTGTGATGTGATGACCAAACTCTGAAAGATGCTTTGCCTGAATTATTCACTTGCTCCAAGGAGGCTTATCTGGTAAAGAACTACCAAATATCTTCCAACTCCTTTCAATGGTGCATCAATTTTGTCAGGGAGGCTACAGATCTCTTCTTATCATTCCTTGACCCGTTGTATTCTAGGCAGGTAGAATGTAACTATGTTGATAAAATGGTTTGGGGACCATTCATGAACAGTGTTCCAAATATAGTAATTTTACAGTGTATTTCATATGCCCAACCTGGGGACCCTTTCCATGGAAGTTCAATTGGAGAAACAAGGCCCCCTCTTAGAGAAAACTTTTACACTTCGATAGCGGCTTTACTGCTTTAGGGAAGATTCTTACCCTAGAGAACATTAGAATGCATGGAGTCATTATGTTGAACAAATTATGTGTAAGAAAAACGTCGAATTGTAGATCCCCTTCTATTGCATTACAAGGTTGCTTGTACCTATAGGATAAGGTTTTCATCCTGTTCAGGAATGATTGGGTCATGCTTGCTTGAGTGGTGGATCTTCTAGAATGTTGGAAACAACAATTTGATAACCATCAATGTGTGAGTGTAGTTTTGAAGAGTATAAAGATTTGGTGTTGGTGTCAGAGATTGAGTCATCTTTTCTTTAAACCTTTTATTGGATAGTGGTAAAAAACCGTATAGCTTTTCTGTTTCTTCTTTTCAGGACTTGTTAGCACTATTACCTTTTCCTAGTTAGGAGGATCTCTTGTATACTTGTGCATAAGAATAACCACATTTTTTGTGTTAATAAATTTTATCATAAAAGAAACATCTCTCTTTCCAATATCTGTGTCATGTAACATCCTCATTGCAATAGAGCACAATCTGAAAATATTTTTCTGCTTGAAATTCTAGAAGATCTTACCTTCATCTTCCACAGCTTCAACATGGTTTTCATTATCAATCACGGCAAATGAGATGTTTCCTAGCCACAAGACAGCAGCAAGCATTGCAAATACACTCTGTTGATCTTCTTTTTTAACATGGACAACATCCAGAGCTTCCTGGAAAATGGTAACAACCACATAAACTTCAGTTGCACACCAATTGTAGACTTCAAACGACTATAAGTTTTTCAAAAAGAATAATTATAAGTAAAAGAGATGAGTTTGAAATTTTTTTCATATAATCAAACTATATAAATGTGAAATGTGCTTTTATTTCATGATAAGAGAAAAAGTACCACAACAACGCGAAATTGTTCAGTATCATTAACCCCAGTAATTGAATAACAATCGCTTTGCCTCAGATATTTATACTCGTCTGCACTCTTCAAGTTTATTTTTTCTGTTTCAAAATCAAAATGAACAAAGAAATATATAAGGCAAGAGAACATATATCAAGTATAGCCATAGGTCTTTAAACTAATCCAAGCAGAATGCCAGTCAAGGAAAATTTTACATTTAGAAAGTTTCTGCAGGCCTTCTATGAAAATGGGTGAACCAATTTTTTGAGATTTTAGACAGTATGTAATTTTAAATTGGGATGGTTGGATTTTTTTTTAATTCAGAGATAAGTATTGACCATGACGTATCTAATACTAAGAATTTAGTGATATGCCTTCTTAAAAAATTTTGCATTGATTTGAGGTCAGGAGAAAGTGAACATATATTATTTTTCATAAGATACCATGTGAGAAAATATCTTGAACATGATATAATGAAATAATTGGCGACAATTACCCCGTAGCACAGCAGGAGCCCCAGCACAAAGTTGATAAAAGATATGGTACGATCTCTCTCCTTCAGTGCATTGGACCACCCTAGACTGTTTATATGGTTGTGTGAATAAGTGAGTTAAAGAAATTAAGTGAGCTGGAACAACAGACCAGTGGAATAAAGAATTACCTTTTCCAGCAAAACTGGGCACAATACACAGAAGCACAATATAGATTCAAATAAAGGTCAGTTTCGCACTTTAGGAGGTAAAAACCAATGAATTGGCTAAAAGTTTATCAAGGGACATAAGCAATACAAGTGAACTTACAAGTTTGAATATTGGCACCAGATATTTTTCCAGTTTCACTGAAGTGAATTTCAATCAGCTTTCCCTGTGACATTTTCACCAAGGTTATCAGCAATTGCAGTATAAAAGGCCATGATTTAACAATTTTACTTATGACTACTCAATTGTGCTTTTTTTTAAATAATCGAAAATTTTATTAAAGAACTTAAAAGGGTATGGCCCGAGTACAGAGAGTGAACCTTAATTGTACACCTTAAAATAATTCAAGGGAAGAACAACGGACTTACAAAGCGACTTGAGTTGTCATTTCTCAATGTTTTCGCATTACCAAAAGCTTCTAAAATCGGATTAGTCTTAAGTATTTCATGTTCTATTCCACTTCCGCCACCAAGGGCAGCCAAATATTGCATCGCAATCTTTGCCGTCTCAGTTTTCCCAGCTCCACTTTCACCACTAGACAATGAAATAAGCAATTATAACAAAAGAATACTATCTAAATATGGTAGTTCATTAAAACAGCACAAACTCATCATATGCCAATTGTATATTCGATTTCTAATTTTTTAACATGAAAAATAGAAAAACTACCAGAATTGCTAAGTTTTTAGGCAGGGGTTCAGAACAATAACAACAAAATTCACTGATCAAAAATACTTTTCAAGCTTAAGTCATGATTGCATGCTTTCTTTTAGGGTTAAATACTAAATTGGCCACTGGCTATTCTGATAAATATCCATTAGCAAACTATTTATTATACTAACGCAGCACACCAAATGGCATGCTACATGTCAAAACTAAAAAAAGATTATAAACTGGTAAAAGTATCTTGACCTTTTAAACATATTCAAAATTAAATTAAAATTAAAGAAACTAGAATATTAAAAAAACCCAAAATATAAAAAGTAAAACTTAAGAATAAGAAACTAAAACTTGAAGAACTGATATAGAGAAACATAAAACATTAATAACCTAAAATCAAAAACACAAAAAATAAAAATAGGGGGGAATTGCCACCAGCTCCCGTGTTAGCCCAACCTTGGGATGGCCAAGATTGGGCAAGCTGCCATAAGGTGGCCCTAACGAAGCCAAAATGTGGTGGCTCAATTCATGGCCACCAAAGGTTGGCCAGTGACAGGAGGGAGACGTCCCATCCACTCATTCCTTTTTTTTTTAAGTTTGATGTTTTTAATGCTAGAAATATTTCTCCTTTCTTATAAGTTTTAACATTTTTTCAAGTTTTTGAAGGTTTTTTTGGTTGCTCTTATCTTAATATCTTTCTTCTATATTTTTATTTTTTAACATTTTTTGAGTTTCAGAAATATATTTTAACATTTTTTAGTCTTTATAACTTTCTGATGTGGCATGACACATTAGCATAGTTAACAATTTACCAAAGGATATTTGTAATTTATTAATCTTAAAACCACGAGAAAATATTCAAATGAAAAGCACAAAAAGTCATTTCAGTTTAAGGCACATCAAAGGTACTAATTTGTTCCACCCTTTTTATTTATGTGCATCCACAAAGGAAATTATAGCTCTGTAAAATATGAGAATATTTCCATGTTTTAAATGCGGTGGAGAGCCTGTAGAAAATATATCATTAGGTAGATCAAAAGAGTAGACTTTGCATTTCTACACCTATTAAATGCTGGTTGTCAAGCAACCATAGAGCTGAATGCCATGAGCTACAATAATTAGAGCCCATCTATTGTTAAAGACAAAAATCTCCCAAGCAGAATAAATGCAAGGAGTTAATTTTTCAACACTTCTTTTCAGAACATTCTTAGTTCTGCTTCTTCCAAACACATTATACAATGCCACCCCAAAATTAGGGTTTCATTTTCTTTGCATCTTTCATTTAATTGGGCAACAACATAAAAAACTCTTGCCTTGATCCAATATGGACAGGGGGAGGGGGGAAAGCAATGCTTGTAACAAAAGGGAGCAGATGGAATCTTCTATAATCTTCCAAAACCAAAAGAGGTCCTTTGAGGAGACACGGTGTGGTGAAGAGGATGGTCAAAGACAAAGCTCCTGGTCCATACGATTTCTCTATGGGATTTCTTTCAGTCATGTTGGGAAGTGGCGAAGGAGGATCTAATAAAGGTGTTCTAGAAATTTTTTTCGGTTGGAAATTGTATCAACCCATTAGTCTTGTGAATAGGGTATACAAGATCATCTCCAAGGTGCTTGCAAACCGTTAAAGGGAGCTGCTGGGGAGGTTCATTACAAAACCCCTAAACGCATTTGTAAAGGATAGACAAATTTTGGATTCGAATCTCATTGCCAATGAATGCATCAATTATAGATTAAAATCTGAAAATCCGGGTATCTTATGCAAGTTGATAAGGAGAAGGTCTATAATCCCATCGATTTGGGATTTCCTACTTGTTGGAGAGATGCTGCTCATGGATCCGGTGTTGCATATCCACATCAAAGTTCTCAGTTTTGGTGAATGGCTGTACATTTGGCTTTTTTAACAACTCTCAAGATCTAGGACAAGGGGATCATTTGTCTCCACTCCTTCCTCTCTTCCTATGAGTTACCTCAAGACTTCCTTTGGGAGATACTTCAAGGGCTATATCTATCTGGGATACAGTAATTGAGAAGATTAAATATAGATTGGCAG
This sequence comes from Platycarya longipes, assembly GCA_036559045.1. NCBI lineage: Eukaryota > Viridiplantae > Streptophyta > Magnoliopsida > Fagales > Juglandaceae > Platycarya > Platycarya longipes. The sequence continues at coordinate 28,959,944 of CM071793.1, read as the reverse complement.
GTTGGAAGAGACTATACTTGTTGAAAGACAGAAGGGTCACCATAATCAAAGCACTTTTTCAAATCTACCAACTTTTTTTTTTATTCCCAATTCCAACGAGTGTGGCAACCTGTATTGAGTCATTGTGATTTCCTTTGGAGTGGCTTAGGGGTGGATTCAAATTCCATCTGGTTAAGTAGGATAAGGTAAAATATTTAATCTCATCTAGTGGGTTGGGCATTAGAAACCTCTGAGGATTTTCAATCGGACCCTTCTTGGAAAATGATTGTGGTAATACAATATGGATCGGAAGCTCTATGGAAGTTGGTGATTGATTCCAAGTATGGAGGCTCTTAGGGGAGGAGGAGCAACTAGGGAGGTACATAGGGCGTTTGGAGTGGGAGTTTGAAGCATATTAGAAGAGGGTAGGGGGCTTTTGCTCATCACACTAGACTTGTGCTGGGAGATGACTCTAGAATTAAATTGTAGTATGACTTATGGTGTGGAAATAACGCACTCAAGGATTCTTTCCATTCGACTTTCAGGATTGCAAGTGAGAAGGAAGTTTTAGTGGCCGATCTCATGGGGATAACTGGTGACCTAATCTAATGGAATGTGAGCTTTACCAAGGCAGCCCAATATTTGGAAATTGATAGCTTTGAGTACTTCTTTAGACTCTTGTACTCCATGAAACCAAGCCCTCAAAGATCTGATATGTTGTGGTGGGAACTTGCAGAAAAAGGTAAATTCTTGGTTCGCTCTTTTTATAAGTCACTCACACAATCGCAAAACAATCACTTTCCATAGAGAAGGATTTGGAGAAACAAGATGCCCCCAAAGCGGCGCTCTTTGTTTGGACAGCTTCCCTGGGTAAGATTTTGTCGATGGATAATTTACGGAAACGCAAGGTGATTATAGTGGATTAGTGCTACATGTACAAAAAGTGGGGATTGTGGATCATCTTCCACTGTACTGTGAGGTTGCTAGAGTGTCATGGGAAGATGTATTCAAATGATTAAAGCTAGCCTGGGTTATGCCTGCCCATTGTGGTTGAGCTTCTAGCCAGTTGGACAAATCTAGATGGTATTCCACAATAATAATTGTGTGGAAGATGGTTTCTATCTATATTTTGTGGTGTGTATGAAAAGAGCATAATGACTAGACATTTGAAGACAATGAGTGCTCATTGGAAGAGCTTAGATTACTTTTTTTAGAACCTTACTTTTATAGGTCAAAGCTTTTGATTTCAAAGGCCTTGGTATTCATATTTTCTTGTTTCCATTTATTCTACCTAGAAAGTCACCTCTTGTATACCATCTTATCTACTTGGGCTACGCCAATTATTATCAATACAAAGTTTACTTATAATAAAAAACATAATCTTCCATGTACTATGGGGTTCATCATCACCTTTATAACTTAGTCATTGCTTATAAAGACAGCCCATGTGGAACAGAAGGCCCATATATCAATAGCCAAAAGATTCCACCTAATACAAATCGCTATGGGCTTCTCAAAGATCAGTAAGGGCTCGTTTACTTTCACAGATGAGATGAAAGATGAAAGTTGAAAGTTAAAAGTTATAAAAAAATGTTGTTAGAATATATCTTTTTAATATTATTTTTGTTTTGAGATTTAAAAATGTTGAATTGTTTATTTTATTTTATATGAGAATTTAAAAAGGTTGTAATGATTAAATGAGATGAGATGAGTTATGAAAACAAACGAGACCTAACTCTCCAAGAATCCATTTCAGCTTTTCTTCCATGCTAAAACATGTGAAAATTAGTTACACAGCCCATAGCAGCACCAACAAACTCTGATATTCCTCCGAAATATCAGCCATTCATATAGCTTACCAACCTTTCACAAATTCCTAGGCTCTCTCCACAAACTGTCTTTTTTCTTCTTTATCGTTAAATAAGAGTTTATTGATCATAAGGCTAGGCAAAAGCCTGAGTACACAGGACATACACAATCCACAAACTCTCTTTCAAAAGCCAATATTGTTATCAAACTAAATATTACACCTGGGATGGGAAAGGGGCAGCAATTATCCACTTAAAGTTGAACAATAAATAATTTCAGACAGATCTGAGAAATAAATTCGAATGCCATGTTAAGGATTGGCAGCATGAATGGTGACAGATTTAAGCAGCTACAGAATACTTTCAGATAACAACTATACCAACAACATGAAATATTATAGGACATTGATATTGCTATGGGTTTTGGCATCTATCATCATCTACGCAGCTATTAAGTGCTGATGAATCCAAAGATATTTAGGACATTGATATTGCTATGGGTTTTGGCATCTGGCATGAATTAGAGGTTTACATTTTTTTAAGTCAATACCAAAACTGCATTGAGAGCACTAAGGGTGCAACCCAAGCAAGCATAAAAAAGAAAAGAAGTTTGTGCATATGGATGTTGACATGTTTGCAGAGTTGGTGAAACGTGCAAGAGAGAGGACATCAGAAACTAAGCATAAAGGAAGACAGCAGAGGAGTTGGAGGAGTTTCTGACACTAATGGAGTCTTACCATGATTTTGTTAAATTCCATTTGAACAAGGGTCTAGGTATCCAAAACCCCATAAACTTGATAAAGACTGTCTTTGTAACATTAGTCTTCAATTTTGATCCCTGTGTTTAGGCTTTAAATCACAGGCTTTTCATAGTGGTTTCGATTATGACACTTGGGCAATATGACTACAGAGATCATCAAGATTTTTTCCATACTGAAATATTTAGAAAATGTGAGCTTTCACCAGTATTTGAAATTCGATAACAGAGTGTGAAAAGAATAAGGGTTTGTCAATAGGGTTAAAGATGGTAATGGTCATCCAACCATTTCCAGGAAAGCTTGATCTTAGCCCACAAACTAAAGGCTGTGAAGAATGATCCATGGGTCTTATTGATTACGATTTCTAGTTTATGCCTGATGGTTCCTGTCTCCAAAGTTTCTCTCTTCGTACACATGCGATTTTTGCTATTCGCATTTGGTTCCATTGCTAGCTACGTTATCAGTGGCCTATTCTCTTGCTCGGATGGGTCACCATTCAGAGGTGGTGATCGAATCGAAGGTGTTCAACTTTTCGAAGGAGGGCGATCTTCTAAAGGTCACGAAAAGGGGTTGGAGGGCTGAACACATGGTTCTATTGGGCTCTTACGCAGTCCAATGGTTGAAAGGGGTCCTGGAGGAGACCTTGAAGGGGGGAGAAGAAGAACTTGTACTCGACAACCAGAGAAGGTTACCGAAGCTACATAGCCCAACAGTGCTCGAATAAGCTCGGGCGTTTCATAAAAGTCTCTGAGTACAATCAGGGGGGGAGGAGGAACTTTGTATGCACGCCGGAAGGGGAAGGCGGATGGGGATGGAGAAAGATGAGGGATATGCTATCGGAAGTTGGTAAACAAAGCCCATCATAGGTAGGAGGTGTCGGTAACAATAAAGGGCAACGGTCAATTGCTAGGACATACAAAGAAGTCCTTGAGTCTGAGGCAGAAAGGGACGCTGGTAGAGTCAATGACAAGGGCAATCGGTGCTATTAGAAGTCGCCCAAACGGTACTCTACCTCGAGCTGCACCCATCGCCAAAGGTCTAGGCCAAGTCAGGCGGCATGGGAGAATCGCAAACTGCTGCTAGAGGTACAGGGTCAGTTGTGGGTGCTATAGAAGGACGTGGCTTAAGTACTAGCCTTTGTCAAGCTGTTTAAGAAAGGAGATGGGGGCAAATTCGTAATTTTCGACAATAAAGTAAGTAGAAATGGAGCTGGGCTAAATAAAAAGGCTACCGGGGCCCAATTTTGGGATAGGAGTGGTCAACAGCTCAAGGGTGAAGGGCGCTAAAAAGTTGGGGCTGGGTCCAAGCCCATGCAGTGGGCAAAGACGCGCAGATTTACGGACAGTGGAGCTGGGCCATCCAAGCCCAAGGCCTAGTCCAGCACCCAAAACAACTTAACTCTTAAGCCCCAATCTAGGCTAGGGCGTGGGTCAGGCGTTTCTCAACCCATCCCTGACTCAAACGAAAACCCTAATGTCTCCACCGGAGATTTGCAAGGGGTGGGTTTCGTGCCGAAATTCTTGTTGGAGAAGGAGACTCAAGTGGGGGAGGAACAGACGATGCCAATGATGATGACGACAATCTCCGATGGAACCCTGCCGCCATAGTTGGCACAAAACGCAATGATTGAGCACGTTAAGACATTGGAAGGTTCGCAGGATGCGCAGAAATTGCCGATGATCCATGGTAGCATTGGGTTGTCACTGGTAACACTTATGGCAATCCCTATGTTGATTTCGAGATGACTGAGGACAGTGACTTGGATGATTTCATGCACTCAGTGGATAACGAGTTGTACTTTGCCTAAAATCCATAACCAAACAGGACTGGATGATATATCACCAAGAGAGGAGTTCCAGGAGGATGCTACTCCACTAGATTGCTTCTTTCCAAATCAAGCATCGGATTGGGTTATGGACAAAGTGAAAATCTCCATCGTTTTGTGGGAATCAAGTGTGATGGATACAAAGAACAATTCATAGCTTTGTTAACTGCTCTTGAAGCGGGACACAAGGAGAAAATGAAAGGGACCTCCAAGAAAAATCAAGAGCTCAATAGGTTGACCTGGTCTTTGAATGAAGGTAGCACAACTTGGGGAAGAACTAAAGGGAAAGGGCCAGCCGTACCCCAATGACAAAACCAAAGATAGTTTCATAGAATGTCCGTGGACTTAACGAGGTCAATAAGTGTCTTCGGATTCGACATTTGCTTTGTGAATAGAAAGCGGACATTATTTGTTTACAAGAAACCAAGTTGGCAATAGTTAACAAGAACATAGTGCGTAGCTTATGGGGTGGCAACCACGTGGATTGGGTTTTTATGGTCTCTTTGAGGGCATTGGGTAGAATCATCGTTATGTGGGATAGACAAGTGGTGGAGAAGCTAGAGGAGTATATAGGGCAATATACAATAGCATGCTCTTTTAAATGTGTATTAGATAACTTTTTGTGGACTTTTGCAGGTGTTTATGAACCAAATGGAGATGCGAACAAAAGATTTTTGTGGGATGAAATAGTGGAGTTATATAATTAGTGGGATCTTCCATGGTGCATTTGGGGGGGGGGGGGGGGGGGGGATTTCAATGTTGTTAGATTCCCAAGCGAAAGCTCCAAACGACACACAGTGAGGATTGCGAACTTGGAGTTCTCAAAATTTATTTTCGACTTGAATATGATCGATTTACCATTCGCAAGAGGTCCCGTCACATGGGCAAATAATCAAACTTGATCTAGGTTGGACCGGTTTCTGATCTCTTTGGAGTGGGAAAGCCACTTTCCGAATGTATGGCAAAAGCGTTTAGAACGCTTATCATCGGATCATTGTCCTATTTTACTCAACTGTGGTGGACTCCGGAGTGATTGTTGCTATTTCAAGTTCGAGAATATGTGGTTGACGTCGGAAGATTTTGTGAATAGGGTCAAACAATGATGGTCGTCTTACCAATTCAATGGCACTCCTAGCTTCATCCTTGCAAACAAGCTAAAAGCTCTAAAAAGAGACCTGAAGAAATGGAACATTTAGTCTTTTGGTAACTTAAGGGAGAATAAAAATAACAAATGGATGGAAATCTAGGAGTTAGATCGGATTCGGGAGGGGTGGCCTCTCACCCAGGAAGAACAAGATCAGAAGACTGCACTAGTAGCCGAAATTGAAAAGATTATTTTATTGGAAGAAGTTTCATGGCGCCAAAAATCAAGAGCACTTTGGCTAAAGGAAGGAGATCGAAGTGCAAAGTTTTTTCATAGAATTGCAAATTCCCATAGAAGGAATAACAACATAAAGGTATTGAAGATTGATGGGATAAAGTGTAGAGACGAAGGGGTTACCCAAAATCATAGTATTGACTTCTACGAGAAGCTACTAACCAAACAAGTGGGATAGAGACCCACAGTCGATGGACTGGTTTTTGATACCATTGATCCAAGTGATGTTAGGCGGTTGGAGAGGGCTTTCAAAAAGGAAGAGGTGCTTGAGGTTGTAATGAATATGGTCAAAGACCAAGGTCCCCAAACCGGATGGTTTCTCTATGGGATTCTTTCAAAAACGTTAGAATGTGATTAAAGAAGATCTTTTGAAGGTGTTTCAACATCTGTTCTTAGTCGGAAAATTTGAGAAAAGCCTTAACACCACGTTTCTTGCTCTTATACCCAAAAAGGTGGGTGCTATTGAATTTTTTGAATTTCGACCCATCAACTTAGTAAGTGGGTATACAAGATTATTGCGAAAGTGCTTGCTAATCGTCTTAGCGGGGTCATCAAGGAGATTCTTACTAAGCCTCAAAACGCGTTCATAAAAGGAAGGCAGATTCTTGATGCGGTTCTCAATACCAATGAATGTATGGATAGTAGATTGAAGGACGGCAACACAGAGATTCTTTGCAAATTAGATATGGAAAAGGCGTGTGATCATGTCAATTGGGACCTCCTCTTGTATTTGCTGGGCAGATGTGGTTTTGGTGAAAGATGGATGACATGGATACAGTGGTGTATAACTACGACAAGTTTTTCAGTGCTGATCAATGGCAACCTGGAATATTTTTTCCAAAGCTCCCAAGGTATGAGACAAGGGTATTCGTTATCCCCTTTACTGTTTGTTATTGTAACAGAGACGCTGAGCAAGATGACATCGACTCTAGTGGACCATGGCAGGTTTCCTATTGGAACTCTTGCAAGGAGTATTACTAATATATCTCAAGTATTACTAATATATCTCATTTGTTGTTTGCAGATGATACACTCATTATATGTGAGGCCGATCAAGAACGGGTGTAGGCATTGAAGGCCTTGCTTCTTTGCTTTGAAGCAGTGTTTGGCTTGAAAATGAATTACGACAAATTCGAAATGGTACCGATTGGTGATGTTCAAAAAATTCAAGAGTTGGCAGGATCTCTAGAATACAAGATTGCTTCACTGCCTGTGACTTACTTGGAACTTCCATTGGGAATAACTTCATGGATAACAATAATCTGGGACACAATAATTGAAAAAATAGAAAGAAAATTAGCAGAGTGGAAGAGAATATATTTTTCTAAAGGGGGACACATTACTTTGATCAAGAGCACCCTCTCGAACCTACCCACTTATTTCCTATCCCTATTCCCGATACCGACTAGTGTGGCAAGACGCATTGAGAAGCTACAACATAACTTCTTGTGGGGAGGCTTGGGGGAGGAGTTTAAATTTCATCTTGTTAAGTAGGAGACGGTGTGTCAACCTATTTCGAATGGAAGTTTGGGTATCCGAAATTTGAGAACGTTTAATAGGGCACTACTTGGCAAATGGTTGTGGAGATACATCAAGAAACCATACGCATTGTGGAAAAATGTGATTGCAAGCAAATATGAAAATCTTGGGGAGGACTGGTGCACTAATGAAGTCAGAGGGGCTGCTGGAGTGGGGCTATGGAAAAACATCAGGGGAGGGTGGGGTGTGTTTAACCGACATTCCAGGCTACTTGTGGGTGCAGAAAGCAAGATCAGATTCTGAAAGAATATCTGGTGTGGAAATGGCACTTTACAAGATCTTTTCCCCTCAATTTTTCAAATTGCAACCGAAAAAGATATCATTGTGGCGAACGTTCTGGGGCATGCAGGAGGGCAAACTCACTGGAATATTAACTTTAACAAGGCAACCCAAGATTGGGTGTTGAGTAGTTTTGTGGAGTTTTATAGTCTCATCTATGCCCTTAATCTGACAAGAAGATGATCTGTGGTGGACACCTGCAAAGATATGGATCTTTACAGTGCGCTTGTACTATAAGGCCCTCACACAAAAACACAATACTTAGTTCCCTTGGAGAAAGCTATGGCAGCATAAGGCACCTCCCAAAACAGCTTTTTTTGTTTGGACAGCTTCACTTGGAAAGGTTCTCACCACCGACAATTTGAGAAAAATAAGGTCATCATAATAGATTGGTGTTACATGAGTCGACGGGAGGGTGAGTCGGTCGTACATTGTGAGATAGCCAGGGTGCTAGGGAATGAAGTGTTTAGTAGACTGGACCTAGCATGGGTTATGCCAGAGACCGCGATGGCTACAGTGGCATGTTGGACGTCGATTCAAGGCAGGCGAGAAATGAAGGCGATATGGAAGATGATCCCAATATGTATCATGTAGTGCTTGTGGCAAGAGCAAAATGCATGAACTTTTGAAGACAATGAGAGATCACTGGAGGAGTTCAAAGCTTTATTTTTTAGAACCTTATGTACTTGGACCATCGCCGTGGACTTTAATGGCATGGCTCTGCCTGATTTCCTTGTTTCGAACGTGCTTACTTGATAGGACACAAGAACTTTGTATTTAGCATTTATACCCATTCTTTTATAAATAAAACTAGTTTACTTATCAAAAAAAAGAATGACCCAAGGAGCTCGAATGAGCAACCCTTTGGTAACATGGAGCATAAGTTTCTATTAAAGAAGTTAAGAGTACTTGGACAGCATGGAAGAGAAGAGAGCAGTATTAGAAGAAGAGAAGCTAAGGAAAAACCAATTGATCCTTGATCTAGAAATGGTCACTTTATAAAGGAACTATCTTGGAGGTATAAATCAGTGGCTCTATGGTTAAGAGGACGACAAGTATACACAATTCATTTTTATTTTTTTTTATAAGTAAACAATTAATATTATTCAAAGAATGGGCAAAAGCCCATTACAAAGTACATATGTTCTATCTATTGTGGAGTGACTAACTCGATTAGGAGATAAAATGCTAATGATCTACTTTTTGTTAATTACTTACATTTGGATGTTGCGATGAGTTTAGTTGAATTGAATTGCAAATAGTAGTATTTTTGGGTCCCATTGAGACGGATTTTAAATTTGTTAGGTTGAGATGTGCTTAAACTTTTTAGGTTGAAACGTATGACGTAGGTTGTGATGAGTTTTATCTTTTTTATGAGAAGTTGAAAAAGTAGTAGATCCCATCATTGATTGGTTTGAGATAACTTGAATTTGGTTCCACAACCAAACAAGACCAGGCTATGTTTGGAAGATAAAATCAATTCAACCCATCTCAAACCAATCATTGATGAGACCCACTACTTTTTCAACTTCCTATAAAAAACTAAAATACATCTCAATCTACTTCATACATTCAAACATATGTCTCAACTTATTTACATTTAAACACATATCAATGGGACCTACAAAATATTATTCACAAATCAACTCAGACCATCTGTGATCACCTCAACATTTAAACGCAGCCTAGTCTCTTTTGACCTTTTTCATTGATGACTTGAGTCTCTTTTGATCAAACTTAACTTAGGAATCATACCGTTCAGTATTATGAACACATGTTTTCCGAGCAGTTTGCTTGGAGACCCAAGCTAAAGGGATCAATACTCAGTCCATAGAGGAAAAGATGGTCACATAGCTTGAGAGGCCATTTGAATCTCAAAGTGGTAAAAAGTATATTCAGTGATAAGACACCAGGTTTGGATGGTTTTACTGCAACTTTCTTTCAAGCTTGTTGGGATGTAATTTAAGAAGACATTATTAAGGGTATTTCAAGATTTTCATATAAATGGTAAATTTGAAAAAGAAATTTTAAGGCCACTTTCATAACCCTCATTTCTAAAAAAACTGAGGCAGTGAATGGATTGCCAACGTAATTGCAAATGCATTGCTAATTCATTGACTAAGGTTGTCAACAAAATTATTTTGAAGCCACCAAATGTGTTTGTCAGATGTAAACCAATTTTAAGTTTTGTGCCAATTCTAATGAACATGCCTGGATAGTAGGCTCAGCTCAGGTGAGCAAGGGGTGTTTCACGAATTCAATATTGGGATGGGTGAAATCTTATGGATCCCTCCCTCAAGGGAATCAAACATGATAATTTTTCTTTAAAGACTAGAAAGAAATTGCTATCCAAGATGACCATTTTGCCCAAAACTGCATCTCCTAAGCAAATAATAAAGAAACTCCAAATTAACATTATGGCCTCATTTGTTTTCAGAAATGAGATGAGTTGAGATAAAAATTAAAAATTGAATAAAATATTATTAAAAAATTAATATTATTTTTGTTTTAAGATTTGAAAATGTTAAATTGTTTATTTTATTTTGTATGAAAATTTGAGAAAGTTGCAATGATTAGATGAGATGAGAGTATTTAGAAAAACAAACAAGGCCTATATCTCTACAGTGTGCTTTTCTATGTTGTGAATGGCACTCCCACTAGCTTCCTAAACGGTTTATTTGATTTAAGACATGGGTCATTATATCTGTTACTTCCATTATTGACTTAGAGACTCTCAGTCAAGTGTTATCAGTAACTATTGATAGAGGTTCTCTCTGGCTTTTCTATGGGAGCTAGTAATCTTAGTGTTATTAACATTCCTATCTTTTGTATTTCTTAACATTTTGGGGGACAAGCCTAGACCACCTCCACTCTTTGAGAACCCTGCTGTTTATTGTTTAAAACTAAGCTTGGTTAGAGTCAATGTTTGTTCTTGAGGGTAATGTTTCTAACATGGATAGTCTAGCTAAAATATAGTGGGGCAAGGTATTCTCTTAACCCTATAAAATATCTTGGTCTCCCTTTAGGAGCCTATTTCAAAGCCAAGTCAATTTGGGATGGTGTGGTTTAGAAGACTAAGTGTTCACTCACTAGTAAAAGGATGATATATTTGCCTAAAGGTGGTAAGATCACCCTCTCTGATTGACCCAAATATAATTTGTCCATGTTTTCCGTTCCCAGCAGCAAGGCCAATCAAATAGATAAATTTTTATGGGGTGGGAAACCGAATAAGTAAATAACTCAAATTTCACCAAGTAAACTGGTTTAGGGGTGGGGTCTCTGATATCTAAGGGAGATTTTGGAGTTCAAAATTTGCTCTTGCTCAATTGTGGCCTTCTAGGAAAGTGGCTAGCACTACCAACATGACAGAGAAATTATGGAAGCCATAATGGATTCTAAATTTGGTTGTGCTTGAGGTGGGCCACACAAGGTGAAGTTTTGTAAAAGTATCAAGAGATGATGGGTTTTTCTCTATTACCAAACTTGTGATGGGTAATGGCTCTATGCATAGATTATGGCATAAATTACTGTCAGTTGACAAGGCTCTCAAGGAAGCTTTTCTAGAGGTGGATAATATTACACATGCAGGAGGCTTCAATGGCTAATTTTTGGAGTTATCCACCCCTTCCCCTCAGTGGAATGTTATTAATTTCTGTGTAGATCATGATTGGGAGGTTGATCCCTTCACAGAGTTCGTCAATCTCTTGTGCTCTATTAGATTATGTCTCGGAGGTGCAGATAAGATTCTTTGGGCCTCTTCCAAGGAAAAAAACTTTACTGGTTGATCCTTCTATAAGTTCCTTATACCTCAAGACAAGTAACTCCTTCACCTAGAAGAGAATTTGATGGACTAAAGCACCTCTGAGAAAAGTTTGTTTTGCTTGGACAGCCCTCCTTAGGGAATCACCACCCCTTACCTAAACCCAATAATAAAATAAAGGAAAAACAGTTTACCAAAAGTGGAACCGATGTTTAAACTTGTAATATTCCTTGATACAACAAATCCATGAAATTCTTATTTAGAGCTACTTCCTTCAACTTCTTTTAAGTAATTGGCGACAATAACTTGATGGGAGACAAGCATAAGAGGTAGGTTCCATACAGTAGCAAATTAGAACACACACAATAGCGTAAAGTAAATAGCAATGTGTATACCTTTTTTCTGATAAGTAATAGTAAGTTTTATTGATAGTTACATTTGGCATGGCCCAAGTATACAGGTCGCATACAAGAGCCTACACCTATAAGATTTTCAGCATTGAGAAAACATTTGCATTGCAATCAAAATAGTGATTTCCTGTTTAAAGCAGTAACTGAAAGACCAGTTCATCTGCACAAAGGAATGACAGAGAAAATAAAAAGAGTTCGTGAAAATTTACTGACCTTATAATTATAGATTGATTTACTTCATCTGGAAGAGATAGAAAGAAAAAGAGTAAGAATATCAAACACTAATGACAATTTGCAGAGGTCTCTAACTGCTGAAAACATTTGTGAATTTATAAGAGAAATTACCCCGTATCATTTCCCGCATAGCTGTGTCCGTAATGGCATACACATGTGGGCTCTCAATAGATTTACACTTATATGCTTCAATGTAATCATTTCCATATAGAGGAACTTTCTTGAAGGGATTTATAGCAACCAAAACAGGACCTGCTTTCGTCTTAAAGCACAAAAGTATAACCAGATTCCACCCGGTATATGTAGAAAATTAGAAGCACAAAAGCAAATATAAACACATTCAAAACATTAACATCTAGATACTCACATATATGATATCTCGATTGTATCTATACTGAAGATTGTATAACACTGACGGTTCATTTAAATAACTTAGCTGCATCAGATCATCTACACCATCAAGTATATCAGGATTTGCTTGTACCAAGCTTTCAGTTTTTACGCTTAAAACCTACAAAATAAATTATGAACTCAATATCCGATTGTAATACATAAATGCTATAACTCAAAATTACCAACAGTGCTCTTACTTTCCCATCAGACATTGATACAACAGACTCAAGTGCAGAAGTTGATAAAATCTTCCCAAGCTCCCAGTTCCCATTTGGAAGTTGAATCCATGATTGAAGCTTCTGAAACAGAAAACTTCAAAAATCAGGTGATAAATAGCAAATAGGACGTAAAAAAATGTCAACTCAAAACAAGCATAATTTGGAACCGTTATGCATATCCCATTGCAGATTTTTTCAATTTAATTTCTACAGATGCAGTATTTTTAATAATCATAAAAACTGCAAGATAACCTACCGACGGAACAAAACTATATATGCATTCAAGCGACACTGAAAATGCACAAGGAATAGGCATCAGTGAAAGAACCTACTTATATAGAATTCTCTGTTATGAACATTGTTGTATGTGAGATATACGAGCCATATGAACCTCTATTCAAGTCAGAATAAAAATAAGGATCTATAAAATTCTTACATAAAAAAGTATAAATAAATCACCACTTTTTGCTCTAAGTTTCAAGTTCAAGAAGCATTATAATCCAACATCTCAAAACTTGAGGGAAAGATTCTCTCTAACCGAGGAAGAATGACAAAGCCATGGAATAAAGGTCAAGAGAAACAAATATATAAACGAGTGTTGTTCCCATCTTGTTCTACAGACAAAGTAAGTTTCATTGTATCTAAAAGTTATGTATCTAACAATTGACATAAGTGTTCTTGCCCAATTTCAATCATGTGTCGATGATGAAATGAAAACAGGAAACAAAGAAACCTGTTGAGCAAGCAGGTACTGCAGTAAAATGGTTAAGTCCCACATTGAGAAGGTGTCACAAGTGTAAAGGGGGCTTAAGCTTTTAGATCAGTAGCGCCCAATATGTTATAGTCTCAATGGAAAAATCCACAAGATCTTTATCTTCCTAACAAAATCAATGAGACTCTCAATACAAATCTAAGGTAGGATGACAGAAGCGAAATGAACACTTGTATCCATGTCTAGTGTCCTTGTAGCACATCATAATATATTTGATCAAATGCAATAGTATACATAACCAAGATGTGCCAACTACAATTTCTAATGTGGTTTATACAAGTATAGGAACTTATGTAGATATATATATATACTAGATAAAAATAACGTGCAAAGCACGTTTATCTAGTTTAATTTCTAACAAAAATTAGAAAATTAATCATAATTAAATGGATAATAAATGATTACACATTTTCATATATTATAAAAAAAAATATTAATAAAAACAATAAGATAGTCTCATAAATAAATATAACCTATAGTTTTATCAAATTTGTTTGAGATAATTTTGATTGAAATTTTAATAAAAGATTCGTTCAAAATATTATATTTTTATAATTCTAAGACGATAATTTAATATTTGCGTCATTTTGCACAGCCTTAAAAGAGGAAATTAAAATACTTATATTTTTAGTCTGAATTTTTCTAAATTTACATAAACTTGAATCATTCACAATTTTTTTAGTTATATGATTATTTTTAATAAATAATATAATTTTTTTAAAAAAATAAATTATGTAATTTATAATTTATATAAAAGAATGTTATATTATAATTTATAACATGAAATTTTAATCTTAAATATGTAAATTTATTAGATCATATATATTTCAATTAAATATTAAACATATATAATATATTAATTATATTTATTGTCTATTATTACCAATTTAATATAATTATAGTTAATTGTATATACCGTATATTTATCATCTCAAAAAATAAATAAATAATACATTCATTTTAAAATTATAAAATAATTTATAAAAAATGAAATTATTAATCATATAATAAAAATAAATTTTCATGAATAAAATTAAACTCTCTAACATTTAAATTAACATCTCTAAGTGAGGATTGCATTGTTATATTGTTATGAATGGTTTATTTATATATATTGTTATATATTTTATATTATTATTATGTCATTCTATACTATTATTATTATTCTATATTTATTTTACATAAAAAAAAAACTTTAAATTAAAAGTTTATCGTTATAGAAAATTGAAGTAGTGTAATTAAATTTAATGTCAAGAACATTATTTCGGTAATTAATGAAATTAATGGATTGTATTTAAAATAATATTTCTCATTAAATGCAGTATTTATTTTAACAAAAAATGATGAAAAGTGTTAACTTTAACATAAAAATAAAATTTTCCGTTAAAACAAGATTTTCCGTTAGATAGCCACTTTATATATAGAAAGATATATATAAGGTTTCTACAAATTTTTCAACAACCCAACCGCTGCATAGTTCCATCAGCACTAATGGGTAAGTAACCATTGTTCTTCATTCAAGAGGTGAGACTATTCACATTCTGCCTTCTATGCTCAAGAAAAAAATCTAGAAATCTTACCTTCAAATGCAGAAGACTTATTCCCCTAAAGCTTCTATTCTCAAACCAATGAAAAATAATGCAGTAAAAAGTTTACAATCTTGAGCCACAAATACATATTGTTCTCTTTTATATTTCAGTTGCGAGCTATTTTAGCATGCAAAAGCCCCTTATTGTTAGGCATGTATTTAATCCAGAAATACATAGTGATGAAAAATGTATTGTATAGCATTATAGGCAAGCTACAGTAAATACAAAACTAAACAGTTTGCCATGAAGACAGACAAAAAATGACAAGGATTTCTCTGACATATGTTTAGAGAAATCAAAAAGTTCGGTACAAATGATCAAGTAAGCAAGACATAAAAATACCACATATATAGCCAGAAAGTACCTTCTTTGCAGCATAGGAGGTGGTGTCACCCCACCTACGATCACTATGAGATGCAGATATTGAAGGCAAAGGCGAAGCCACTGAATCCAAATCTTCATCACCCATCGAGGGCCTGTATTCAACTGATACCGCATTCCCACCATATGGCGAATCCTCAATAACCTGATCCACCTCACTGATTGAACCCTCAACTCCCTGAACATCCCCATCCCCTGGATTACCATTCTCAGAAACAATAGAAGTGATTGCATGAATGTTTCCCAAATTCCCATCATCAGGTTTTTCAAGGCGTTCAGAAGATGGAGAACCTGAGAACCGAAACTCCCCAGGCAATGATTTGATCGACAGGAAAGAGGGAGGGACCCGAGAATGCTGTGACATCTTCCTGCTATGTTTTCCAACCTAAAGGAACTCAGATCTTGTAGAGTATTGGCAGTGGGATAAAGAAAGAGATCATAAAGCTTACTTTTAAACCAAAAAGGTCAATCAAACTTTAATAAGGTCCCACTAAGTAACTTATCTGATGAACATAATGGCGGGGACCATATTTAAGATACAGACTATACCTCTAGTGCTCCTTACTTATCAATCACCATTGACATTTTCTAAATCCAAAAGATGCTAAATTATCAGTTAGCAGAAACGGATACCAATTGTTGGTTGATAGGATTCGGTCAAATACTGGATTCCATACACTTAGAAATGGCTATGCAATCATAAAAGATCAAGAAAATGAAAAAGAACAAAACCCAGAATCCTCAATCGGATTCTGACCCTTAACTAGGAACTCCTTAGCCAATTGAACTGATAATCAAATTTCAATTTATTTGGCAATGCCCTTTTATACAAACAGATCTTTCAGTTTGGCAAGTTTTTTTTTTTTTGCCTGTGAACAAGTGGGTAAATCAAAGAAAATAACTAGAGAATTCGAGTTACAAAGTTTTCATTCTCGAGGAACCAAAAGAAAAGCCTCTCTAAGAAAACAAGTTCATCAAATTGAGGAAAACCCCCGCAAAGTCCGGGCTCTTAACATTTTTTCCTTCATTTTCCTCAGCAGCCAAAGTGGGAGTTATAATTAGAACTAGCACAATAAACAAAGACACCAGCCATTGAGCCCCGATAATGAGGTTCATTTCTTTTTAGTCATTTCTCTACAACAGAAAGTGCCTGAAAGAAACAGAAGTTCTGCTAAAACTTACACAGATCTTTTACTTACCTCAAAAAGAAGTGAAGCCACTTCAGATTTTCAGTCAAGAGCCGACTAGAACTCCGATCAACAGCCAAAAAGAAACCCAGAAAGAACTCTCAGAACTCAAGGAAACAAGTTCACAAAAAAAAAAATGTGAACTTCGAAAGAAGTTCGACAAAGAACGTGGGAACGAAACAAGTTCTCAAGGCGAAATCTTGAAAGTGTAAAGAGGATTACGAAGAACAATCAAGATGGGTCACGGTACTCCAACCTGGGACGGTCGGATTCCGAAAAGATGCGGGAAGGAAACCGAGAGAAAATCCCAGTTGCGTGGTTGTGTGGGTATGGAGAGGAAGCAGCTTTCCTCTCTGGTTTGCTCTATTTTTCTCTCTGCTGCATATACATACAGAATTTACAAACTACTGATTTTTAAACTTTTTTTTTTGTATGTCATTTTAATTTGTGCGCCATTCAAATTTTTTGAGTCCTCCTGACCAACCGAATTTATATTCAAAAATAATTATTTTAAAATTCTAAATCCGTGGAAACTTGGGCTTGTATTACCCTTGTTATGTTTTTTTTTTTTTTTTTTTTACATGTATACAAAGATTTCATAAAATTAAATTTATAAATTAACGTAAATTAATGTAATATATTATATTATAAAATATTTTTTTACTATAAAGTAAATTTGACTTATCAAATTAAGTCCTATCAATTAATAAACTTGCTCTTATAATATCTTTTGATGAATAAAAGTTTTCTTTTTTTCATATATTTTAGTTTTATATCACCATTTTGATTTATTTAAAATATAAAAACCCCATCGTAACTTAAGTATTTATCATTGCACTTTACACTTTATCAAGTAATCTTACATTAAAATTTGATTTGATTTCAAAATTTCATTCAGTACATTTTATTTTAAACTCATTTAAATGAAATAAACACATCTATTTGACTTAATTGAAAGAAAATTAGGTGAACTCACTACTTTTTTACTACTATAAAGGATGGAACAAGAGTAGCTACACCATTTTTTTTTTGGGTTATAGCCAAATATCTCTCTTTAGACATAATTTTTTTTTACCGCCAACTCTCTCTCTCTCTTTCTCTCCCTCTCTTTTGCCGCTAACAATTTCAATTGTAAGGAATAAGGATCTTTATTTTTTTTTACTGTAGGTCGACGCACATGTGGGGAGATAGACTACGCAACTATTACCAATAAATAGTGTGTAGGTCTTACAAATTTTATAGTTTCTCATAAATATTTATAAACTCTTTTTAATATTTAAATATATTTTAAATTCATCTAAATGAATTTTATAAAACTCATTCAATCATCTTAATTTATTACTATTTATAACTTGAATTTGAAAATTATCATTTTTAAACATCTAAATTTTTCATTGTCATTGAAAATAATCCTTTAGTTTGAATGCCATCCATGACACTAGTGACATAATCAAGTTAACTATTGGGGCTGACCAAATTGGCAAAAGTGAGTGAGGCAACTAGCCAAATATAAAAAGGCTTTGGAGGGAGTAGAAGTTTGAAAAAAATCGAAGCACTGGATAGTCGTAGGCCCACCGCTGATGAGGAACACGTGGGAGCGAGAGCATGCGATTACGCCACGCCATTGAAGGAAAAGCCCGCCTGCATAAGGTGTAAGACACTCATCTGTCTCTCTCCGCCTGTCATATCAGTGAGGTTACAATCAGATGTTTGGGTCTCATCATTCCCCACCTTACACCTGCCAATCAGAAGTGCGCTGTATAGGTTGAAGCAATAATTACGGTACCCCTACTCTCCATAAAATCATAAAAAAAAATTAATATTGCATCCGTGGTAGGTAAAGAATTTAGCACCCCGTTCAACTTCGAAAACGATTGTAATGCAGACAATAAGTTCATATTAATTAAGTAAAGAAATTAAATTTATATTTTATTTTAGCGGCCTCTAAAAGCAAATTACATTAGTTAGTTTTTTTTTTTACAAGATTTATTTGAGAAATATTTAGATATTGTTTGTTTTTTAAATTATTTCATCTCATTTTATTTTATTTTAAATTTATTATTATATATTTTTAAATTTTTATATAAAATAAAATAAATAATTTAATTTTTTTCAAATATTAAAACAACCATTTTAAATTTCAAAACAAAACTAATATTAAAAAAATATTTTATCATAATATTTTTTTTAATTTTTATTTCATCTCATCTCATTTTTAAAAATAAATCAGGCCTTAATCTATATAAAGAACTTATAAAAGTAAACTAACATGGTTTAATTTAACATATCAGATGAAAAAATACCTTAAACTACATGGTTTAACATATCATAAAAGTAAACTAACCTGGCTTGACATATGACATTAAATCATATATATTTCTATTATTTTGTAAATTTACTTTCATAGAATTTTTGTGTAGATCTAGTACTTCTCAATTTATTAGCTTAAAAACTTATATTATCAAAAGCAAAACAAACTTTGTAAATAATTTGTAATCAATTCAAGTGAAATTGAAACTGTTGATCGTATCAATTCAATCTCATGATTTAATTTGTGAATAAGTCATAAGATATGAAATATATACATATATATAAACCATATATGGAGATTTATAAATGTTGAGAATTGTGCAAAGTCCAGTACAACTGCAACAACATCTCAGATGGGCCCACCTCCTATGGAGTTTTTAAAGCTAAATACTGATGAGGCAATATTTAGTGACCATAAGAAAGCTGATGATAATGTGGTGTGATTAGTAACGCAACGAATGACGTTGAAAATTATGAAGCTATTGAGCTCTTGGCTGGATTTCGAGGACTTCAGTTATGTGCTAGTGTGGACATTTCCAAATTAATAGTTGAAACTGATTGTCTTTTGATTATTGAGTCAGTACAGTTAGATAATATGGTTGATTCTGCAGTAGGGGTGCTGTTTGCAAAAACTCAAAAGACTAAAAAGGGGTTTGCTTCATATTTTTTTACTCATTTTTATAGGGAGAGTAATATGGCGACTCACAAACTTGCTAAAAATACATGAAATATAGAGGGTATTGAGACGTGAGGATTGTATTTCAGATTTTCTTTCTCAAATTATCTAGTTTGACAAATGTCTGTAATTATTATCTTCAATGAAGTTTAATATCTCATCAAAAACATATATATAAGTAAATAAATAAATATTGAGATTTGTAGATGAAGTCATAAGATATAATATTAATAATTATATTTGGTAAAATTAAGTAGCCTTTGAACAACTTCGAACTCTTTCAAGAAATTAATAAGCTGTTTATAAATATAAATATATGAAAACTGCTAGATCTACAAATAATTTTTCAAATAATTGATGTGGCATTTTAAATTTTAAAATATTTTTAATTATATAGTAGATTTAGACTGTGTTTAGTTACCAAAATGAGCTTCATTCATTTCAAACTAACCATTGATTAAATTATTACTTTTTCATCTTTTTCATCAAAAGTTAAATTCATCTCAAGCTATTTTTATATTTAAACACATATTTAAACTAATTTCCATTCAAATACATCTCATGAAATCCACAAAATATTACTCAGAGATTAATTTTTTGGTTTTTTCTTAAAGATGAGATGAGATAAAAGTTTTAAAAAAATATTATAATATAATTTTTTAATATTTATTTTATTTTAGAATCTGAATATGTTGTATTAAGATTTTAAAAAGTTGAATTTTTTATTTTATTTTATATAAAAATTTTAAAAAATATAGTGATAAATTTGAGATGAAATGAGATAAGATAAGATATTTTTAAAAAACAAACAAGCCTATCTAAGATTATCTCAACATTTAAACCTAATCATATTTGACATCATCACACATCAATTTATTAATTCATTTTTATAAAATCTTTTATAAATCTAACACTTCTCAAAATATAATTCATAGGTAAGTTTGAGTTAGGTCTTATTTGTTTTTTGAGTTTATCTCAATTTAATTCATCTAATCTTAAAATTTAATCATTACAATTTTATTAAATTTTTACACAAAATAAAACAAAATAGTTTCAACTTTTTTAAATCTCTAAATAAATATAATATTAAAAAATATATATTTTAATATTATTTTATTTCATTTTTAACTTTTATCTCGATCCTGAAAATAAGCTAAAATTTGAAATCCAATTCAATTACGAATTAAAAGAAGGTAATTTAATACACGACTAGTGCCACTAAACCTTACAAATTTGTGATGCTTTTAAATCGGGATATATCCACCAATTGGAGAAAGTAGGGCGGAAAGCCGCAATTTGTTGATGCATTATTTTCCAACGGCTCAAAATCAAGTTAATGAGAAAAGAGAGACAGGTCCAATAACAAAAGGTAGAGACTGATAACATGCCCAAGTTATTGATTCCCGAAATAATTTAGCCATCCGTATCATGAGTTTTCGCTGTACATCTTATAATCTTCCATATTTCTAGTAAGAGTAATTTCATTTTATACTTTATGAGTATTTTTATTTTAAGATTTCTACACTTCATACTGTTTGTATGATATAATATGAATTATAAAATAGATTTCAAAATTTAAATTTTATAATTTAAGTAATGTGAATGGTGTGTTCTATACGCCGACTTGAGAATAAGATAATTTTTAATTTTTTAGAATCTAATACTGAATAGAAAGATTAAACAAGATAATTTTGAATAAAAGTTGAAAATTAAATAAAATTAAATAAAATATTAGTTTTTTTAATATTATTATTGTTTTGATATTTAAAAAAATTGAATTATTTATTAAATCCTTGTATGAAAATTTAAAAAAATTATAATGATAAGATGAGATGCTTTTACTATCCAAACATGACCTAATAGATGAAGGTATAGTTTGAATAATGAGTTGAGTTGATATGAGTTTTAAAAGTTGAATAAAATATTATTATGATAATATTTTTTAATATTATTATTATTTTAATATTTGAAAAAATTAAATTATTTATTATATTTTGTATGAGAATTAAAAAAATTATAATGATAAAATGAAATGAGTTGAAATGAGTTTTGAATCCAAATATTAAAATAGTCTTTACAATTTGCCTAAAATTTGAACTTTTTACTAAAACGAATGCTTTCCCAAAACTCCTCTTTCAAGCTTTTGCAAAAACACCATTGCACCATCCCTCCATTATTTCCAAATATGAGGGGGATGGAGCTTCGTCCGTTTTCTTCTTTATTCATCTTTTTTTTTTCTTTTACTCCTTCCTCGACCACCATCGTGGTACAGTGTTTGATGGTGGTTTTCGGATATTTTCGATTTTCGTTTGGTTTGTAGCAGGTTTGAGATACTCCCGTGCCCTCAAACCATCATGCATCTCACCATGCGTCTCACCGTTGTTCTCCCTATCTGCCAATCTAGCTGTTGATCGAAACTTTTGTCAATGCACCGAATGCACAGGGTCCTAATTTATAAAAGTTAAAGTAAACCTAATAGCAATTAATAGAAATTAAATATTTATACAAGTTAGTATTTTATTTAGAGATATAATTACGACACTGAAAGATTTGATAACAATGAATTTCAAATATTATGCTATTTTTTCATCGACCTGATTGATGGAGAGAATGTTCAGTTTGTTTTGACGCTATTGTTTAAGTTGATTTATTTTTACGGTAAGATAGATGATTCATTCATTTTCTAAAACTTTGATTGCAATATTTTGAAGATATGGTTAAATGATCCTGTATGAAATAATTACAAGATGCAATGTATGATTATAAAGATTTTTAATTTTACATTTTTTTTTTTTAAGTGTTTTGACTCTTTATATAGTATTGTTTAAATATTAAATACATAGTTTGTTCTTTGTCCGAACTGTGTAATTTCTGTTAATGGCAATTTCTCAAATGAAATGAATGGTATTGGTCTGCCTTTGTGCACTTCGTCAACCCAGGCACTCCAAAACTGGTTCCTTGTGCACAACTGGTTCCTTAAACTATACTTCTAATTTGATGTTGTGTTTGTGTTCAAAGTCCCCCTTCAAAATATAAATGGATGTAAAATGATTATTAAATGGAGAATGTGTGACGCTCCCAATTTACGTTCGTAATTCAATGCAAATTGAAGTGTCAGGGTCAGTAACACTTGGTTACTCACCCCCGTACTTATTGAAATGTGAGGCAAATCGCAGCGAAAAAGTAAAAATAAAAATTCTAGAGATCACATGGTTACACAAAACCTTAGTATTCATATCATCCATTTTTAAAATATCATTGTATCATTACATGCATAACCCAGTTAGTTTTCTTAGTCGAAATACAAATTTATCAAAACTTTTGTCTTAAAGCAGCCTAGGCTTCTTCTTCTTCACTTCGGGAAACTCTTTCTTCATGCCCGCGCTGGTCCTTATTACTACCAACTGGTTATAAGCTTTTATGGAGAGAGAGTACTCCGGGGGTCCCTCAGGGTTTCTCCAGGTCTCTCGAGTAACTAGGGTCTAGTCCATGACCGTCATCCAACCAAATTTTTCCAAAACTAAATGATTAGTCTTTAGTTGGTTTTGCACCACACTTCTCTCCAAGGCCCTTACTTAGCTCTCTTTTGACACTTAAGTGATGTGAGTGGGTTTTTGTGTATTTCTCTTGAGTATTTCTTACTATGGCCGACTGGTATCTCTTATGGGGAAAGGAGAGGAGCCCATGCATCTATTTATAGGCATAATAGGCGTGGGGTGCAAGGGAAGAGGGCTTGGGTATTTTAGCAACTCCATTTGGCTGCATAGGTGAGGTGTCCCCTACTTGTGGTTTCCTGATCACCCCTAATCCTATGGGGATTTGCTGATATTTTAATCCCATGGTTGAGATTAATACACCTATAAAATGATTTTGATTAAGGGCTCAAAGAGTTCCAACACATGGGGGTGAAGACAAAACACCATCATAGGAAATTTTCTAAGGGGTGCATCTGGCCACTTGGCCTCTCCAAGGGATTAGCCACGTTCCAGCCCTAATATGTCAATGATAAAATTTTATTCTTCCAAAACTCAAAACATGAAAGTTTAAGATAATCCTCTTAGGGTTCTACATGATTTTGAATCACCTTATTCCGATATCATATAAGAGAGATATGATTAGTTTACTGAAACACGTCAAAACTTATCCGAGAATATCCAATCCGAATTCTCCATCTGTTTTCCTTTGTTTTCTTACCCACCAAGGCTTCTAGATGAATTCTTATCAACTTGCCACATGTTCCCACACATGTCAAGACTTCAGAAAATATGGTAGCTAATCTTAATTTTCGTCACATGGTTGAACCTAAGACAACTCATCTAAGTCGGTTACCAGTTGACTCCTATCTCTGTCCGTCCACTTCACACTAGATTTAGTCCTTGATAAATTCTTTATCTTCAAAAATCCAAAACATATAAGTTTTATATCTCTCTCTAATGGTTCTATACGAATTGGAATTACCTTATTTGGACCTCATATGAAAAAGTTATGATTATTACACCAAAATTCGACGGTCCAGTCCAAGAATCCGTTTTGGCACACCAAGTGTTTGATGTTTTGTTCTCTCACTTCCTTTTGAATTTCTTCCTCAAATTTCGAAAATTTATCTCTTTCTAGGTCTAAATTGAATTTCTCTAGTTGATACATTGCTAAAATTCTCAAAAGTCCATTCAACATTTACCTTAGAATGCATATAAGTCTCCTATTCTTTTTTCTATAAAAATATTATTTCCAACAAATTTCTTAAAATAAATTCTCAAGAAAATATTATATCCTAAAAATTTGGGCTATTACAGAAGGACTAGACTGCATTAGAATATTCATAATGAATTCAATAAATTTATTGTTTAGTCAAATAATAGTTATGAGACATTAAAATAGGGCTATAACAACCTCAACAAGTAGCTAGCAAAAATATTTTTCTCTTTCTTGGTTTAACAAATATAACTAACAGTAGGGGTGTAAATAGTCCGGTCCGGTCCGAAAAATCTGTGGACCGGTTCCATTCGGTCCAAGAATCCTCTTATCCTGGACCGGACCAAACTCCTATTCGGTTCATACTAGTCAAGTCCAATTCGATTCAAGAGCGGTCCGGTCCGGTCCAGAAATACCCCATATGATTTAATGGCTAAATTTAATCTAAAATTCTGCAATGATCAAATATATTTTTTTGGCCTAAATTTAATTATTTTCAACCCAATTAGTAATAATATATTAAATAATAATAATATACTTATTACTTATATGTTAATATTAGAAGAGTATATATTATATATTAAAAATGTTAGTAAACTATAACTAATAATACTATTACATTAGTATATTATATATTTATATGTTAGTAAATAGTGATAAATTAGTAACAATATATTAAATAATAATAATACACTTATTACTTATAAGTTATTACTAATACTCTATATAGATGTTAGATATATTATAATTTATATTTTTATATTACAACTAGTCAACTATTATAAATTATAATATGTTAATATTATAAGAGTATATATTATATATTAATATGTTATTATATTAATCTATATTAATATTAATATTATAATTTATATACTATTATTTATATATACATATACATATATATATATATACAAATATGGTGGGGGGTTCGGTCTAGTCCAGAGGGAGAAATCCCCTGGACCGGGATCGAGATCGGAATAATTCGGTCCATATATAAATTGGACCAAATCGGACCGAATTCCATGAGGTCTAGTCTGGTCCGGTCCGGTCCGATCCACTAGTCCAATTTGGTCTTTTTACAACCCTAGCTAACGAGTGAATGCTAGCCAAATTATTTTTTGGGACTAAAATATTCATCATTCCCGCTTATTTACTCTCCCGCGTTAGACTTTTGCTTTTCATTTTCCTTTTTGCATTCGGCTGGACTCGTTCAAAATACTATTCCAGTTCACAAAAAATATGACTGTTAAAAAATATAATCGTTGGAGAAATGTAACCATTAAAAAATATGATCGTCAAAAAATATGATACGTTAGAACTAATTGAAACATTAGAAAACTAATATGTATTTTATAATAACAAATCAATATTCAAATTACAATTGAAATTAAAATAGATAAAAAGTTACAAATTAATGTTTTAATAGAATAATTATTGATTTATTGAGTTTATTATTTAGCGTAGTAAAAAATGGCTAGCCAAACTTTGTAAAAGTGAAATTTTTAGCCAAAATTTGTCTAAAGAATAACTAGGCTATTGTGAATACTCTTAATTAATGTTAGTAGATTTTCTTCTTTCTTTATTCTTACATTTTCCTTTTTCTTTCTCAATCTTCAGACTCTATAACTCAATTTTTTTTAGGAACTATAACTCATTATTTATTGGGCATGCTTGCAGCCATGGTCTTACATCTAATATTCAGGTTTTTATTTTGAAGAAAATCTTCTAGGCAGAAAAGGTGTTGGAGGCCAAATCACATCCCCCAATGGTGTGTAGACATGTAGACAATTCATGGAAGTAATCGTAGGCATGCAACGTACAATGTACGCTGCATTTTCTACTCAAAATTCACTCCCGAACGCGATTCCAAGGTTCTTGAAACCATTATCAACCCCTTCTCCTCTTCTCCTCACCTTCTCTCCGATCAATCGGAAACATTTGTCCTCTTCGCAACAACCAATCTCTTCTCAACTTTATCAGAGTCACATGCAAATGTTTAGGATTTTGTGTTTAAATTTGTCACAAATGATTTCTGAGATTTTTTAGTATGAGCAAAACAAGAATGTCTTCTTCGAAATTAAGTCTCCCAAATTTGAGCATTAAGGTCGGCTAATATAAAAGATCATTTTTTTTTTTGCTTTGTTTTCGTGGGGGTTGGGAAATGGTTTTGAATGATGAAGTTGAATAAGGCAAAAGACATTTTTATTTCTTTCTCCTGTGGGGTAGTGAAATGGGAGACGAACCTTAATTTTTACCAAAAAGGCAAAGGGAATTTTGCCTTTTAATCACAATCAAACTCGCATCAAAGGGGAAGATGGGGCTTCATGGGAAGATTTTAGATGTCGTCGCTAAAATTTTTTAAGGAAAGAAGAGTAGAAAATGAAATACATTGAATTGCTTTTTGTCTTGTCTCGCTTGGTACTGCTTTCAAGAATTATTGTACCGAGCATAAGTTTTTGGAGGAACTTGTTTTCTTGAAAGAGAAATTACTTTTTGTCCTTGATGTTTCTTCAGAAACAGTCGCATTATAATGCCTTGTATTTTCTTTCTTTTTCTGCAATGTGTCTTATTGCAATTTGGTGCAAATATTTGTGTCCCGAACCCTATTCGCAAGAAATCTTGGAGTTTCTTCGCTCTCATAATATTTAGCTCTTTCAGTTTGGGAGAAATGGTGAACAGAAGGGGTTCTGGGTCATGAGGTTGAGAAAAGATTGGTTTAGCTTCGACGACGAGACAGATGGATTCGGATTTGCATAGGTATGTCGATCGGAATCTAGGATGGTGTGTGGACAACATTTGGGCACAGCTCGATGGAATCTAGCAGCAAAATGGACCTTGGCGTCTGACTGGGGTTGGCGACACCAAAGGTTCAATGGCTGAATGGAAAAGGGTTTAGGGAGAAAAAATGGGATGAGCGTTAGGTTTCTTCATTTTTCAGAGAAAATCACATGCAACCATCATTACATCTTTATAGTGTAATTCACTAACGTGGCATGTTTTTATTGGTGGGTGTTAAATACCCTACAACACATTGGCTGTTCCAAAGAGGATCTATTTATTTTTTCTGAACTTTACCTATAAAAAGAAACTTATATTTTTACACTTATCTCAAATATAATTTTCCTATACACGAGAGCTAATTATTGGTCAAGTACAAGGTTATTTTCTTACAAATTTTACCCACTGAAAGGTTTGTGTGGAAAAGTGAGGATAGAAAATGTAATTTCCTCATAAAAGTAAGGGTAAGAAAGGAAAAAAAAAATAGACGCATAACTATGCAAATGTACAAAGATAAAAAAGTTAGTCGATGGACAAAGAATCAAAATAGAACAAAATGGTGTGCTTTGGACAAATACAGGGGTAGAAATGGAAAAATAATAGACAAAACATATAGTTGATGACAAAAGTAAGCAAGGGTAAAATTGGGATATTAAATGTTTAATACAAGGGCGGCGTGCGGTGCCTGCTTATTGGCACTTATTAATATAAGATATTATATCGGCCAAGTCGTTTTAGTGATTTGAACTAGGGGTGGGCAGTGAGTGTGGGCGTGAAATCGCATCGCCCCGATGTGAGGGGGTGGTGTAATTCACCCAGCAGGTGGGAGGCGGAGTCCCCCAGCCCACTTTAAGGATTGAACAGGGGGCGGGGCGATAAGGCAAATACCCCACCCCACCCCGCCCCTGCATAATTAGTTAATTAATTAATTTAATATATATACATTAATATATTATATATAATAATATATTTAAATATATATATATACCTAGGCACAAAACGGTTTTTTTTATAATAAAAAACCCAACCTTCTGGCGTCGTTTTAAGGCTAAATGGTTATTAACCCATAATTAAAATTACGTCATTTTGATTATCGGTTAATAACCCATCTCCTTCCTTCCTGCGACTCTTGAATCTCACATCTACCCTCCCTCTCTCTCGTCTCTCTCATTCCCCCCCCCAAATTCGAATCCTAGGGCCTCAAATCGATTTCCCCCTCTTCCAATTCGAAACCCTAGTGTTGAACTCAAGGTTTCAAGGTTCATGTAAATCTACACATGGATTTTGATGATAACAAATGAATTCAAAGAATAAAGGAGTCTCAAGTTCAAGTTGTCTACACAATACAATCAAGCACATCAAGGAACCAAGCATAAGCAAGAAGGGAATAAGTTCACATTAAAATCATAGAGTAATTTTGTAAATCTCTTAAAAATTTGAAATTAGGATTAAGGCTCAAAATAAATATTTTATCATAAAGCATTAAAATACATTTTCCACATGTGCATGAATATTTTGAAAATTAACTTTGAAAATATTAAGATGATTGATTGTCATCTTTCACATGTGCATGATATGATTAAAGGTTTGAACTTTGAAAATATTAAGATGATTGATTGTCATCTTTCACATGTGCATGTTTTATTTGAATATTTTCAAAAGTGGTGGATGCTTTTCTTGACTTATGCAAAAGGTAGATGTCTTTGTTTGAAAATTTTGAAAAGTAAAGTGTGCTCTTTTTGTCATATGCAAAAAGTAAAATATTAGGTTTGAAATTTTTGAAAAGTAAAGTGTGCTCCTTTTGTCACATGCAAAAAGTAAAAAGATTTGATTTGAAATTTTTGAAAAGTGAATGATGATGTCTTGGACATGGGAATCTTTTCAAATTTGAAATTGAAGACTCATTTGCCTATAAATAGCTCACTTGAGTTTTGTAAAAATCATAACAAGAGCTTACACATCTATTGCTAAATTTTGCATCATTCTTTCAAAACTCTCATTCTCTCTTTTCTAAAGTTTTGAGTCTTAATTCTTGTTCTTGTTGAGAGAGATATAGTTTGTGCTGTATTGTTCTTATTTCACTCATTGAGGAGTGTTTTCTGATAGCCTACCCACTATCAATTCTTGTATCAGTAAGAGGGTGTGTATAACCCTTGTGTGTGTAGAAGGTGTTCTACACGGGGAATAGTTAAATCACCAAGTGTGAGGTGATTGGAAGTAAGAGGGTGCGTATAACCCTTGTGTGTGTAGAAGGTGTTCTACACAGGGAATAGTTGAATCACCAAGTGTGAGGTGATTGGAAGTGTAGAGGGTGTTCTACACGGATTCTTTGGAGCGGTGCTGCTCAAAGGTGTAATAGGTTTCTATCTCCACCTAAAGGAGATTGAATAGTGGATTTGGGAATCCTCAAGGGGTAGCTTGAGGCGAGGACGTAGGCAGTGGGGCTGAACCTCGTAAAAATACTGAGTTTGCTTTCTCTTACCCTACTCTTTATATTTCCTACTGCTTTATATTTTGGTTATATTTTATATTGTATATTTAGTTTATAAGTATTAATTTTTTAATATAACTCAATTCACCCCCCCTCTTGTGTTAGTCATCTGGGCAACACCTAGTCTCAAATTAGAATTTCATCGTCCCCAAGCTCATCTTTATCTAGTCAGTGCCTCTCTCTCTCTCTCTCTCTCTCTCTCTCTCTCTCACACACACACACATTTTCTCCCCATTTTGAAACCCTAGACCCAAATCGTAAACCCCACAGTGCGATTGAGCTATTGAGACTTGAGCAGCCATCGCACCTCGAGGCTTGTTTCATTGTCACCATGACATCTCTAGTCTCCACACTTCTTGCCGAAGATAAATTTGAATTCTCCCCCATTTTCTCTCGTTTTTCAAATTTCTATAAATTAGAAATGGTAGATGGGATGATTAATAAAGAATCGGTGGTGGAGGAAGGGATTGTGAATTGTGTGCTGTGGAGATTAATCGTGCATGTGTGTGATATGTGACCTGTGATTGTGACTTTGTGATTCAATGTATGTGTTTTGATTATGTAAACTTTGTGATTCTTTGGTTCTGGTTACTGGTACATGTAAATTGTAAATAAAAAATTCTTTATCATTTTTTGGATATTGGGATGTTTGTGCATGTGTGTTTTCTATGTATTGATTTATGTAAATTTTTGTAAAGTGTAAACTAACTCAATTTGGAATATTGGGGTGTCTAGTTCTGGTTATTGGGGTGTTCTAGTTCTAGTTATTGCCTACTGGTACATGTAAATTTTATATTTATTTATTTTTTCAAAAGGAATGTGCAGTGTTTTAACTTTTAAATTTTTATGACAGTATATTTGTAAGATAGTTTTCTTTTCTACAACTCTCACAGTCCAAGATTCCAAACCTTAAAAAGTTAAAACTGAGTTAGTTTATAATTTATATTGAGTTAGTTTCTAAAAGATCCACATAGGTACATACATTACAATATGTCCTCATTTAGGAATATTTTATATTGACTTAGTTTTCTAAAATTGCCTTATGCCAGTGGAATAAATAATTGATTGACCATTTGATTGCCTGGAGTATTGAGTTAGTTTTCTTTTCTTTTTCTTGTTTATAATTGTTAATACTTGATTTGATTGACCATTTATTTGTAATAATTTCAGTTTGTTATTTTTGGTTGAATGAATGGAAAGTTTAGTTGATTCTAGTGCGAACTCCCCGGTCGAGGCTCGGGGTACCCCTAACCCTATCCCTAATCCTATCCCTAACCCTAACCCTACCACTATCCCTAACCCTACTCCTGATCCGGTTGATAACCCTACCATTACTCCTAGATCTAACCTATCAACTTGCCCCACCTCCCAGTCTAGCAAGAAAGTTCCATCTATAGTTTGGGTTCATGTCACTAAGATAGAGGGTGGTGACCCGATGACCCAAAAGCCAGTTCAACTATTATGACAAAATTTATGGGTGTCATTACAAGAAACACGACACTTTACAAATAAAGTTGCACTTGGAGGAGCAATGAGAAAAATCCAATTTTAAAATCATTGGTAGAGAAGAGTCAATCTAGGCTTGAAATTGGATTGAAAAAATGAGTGAGAATGGTAGTAGTGAGTTAACATTAAAGGAGTACACAAAGTACAATCTTGACGAAGTTAGGACACACCTAGCTCATATAGTCGTTATGGATAAGATTCATTTCCAAGTGGTGGATAAGAAATGGTTCCAAGCCTATTCTAGGTACTTGGAACTAAGATTTAATATTCCTTCTCGCCACATGGTAGCAAAGGAAATAAAAAAAAATTTACCATTCAGAAAAAGAGAAGTTGAGGGGTTTATTGGTGTGAGAGAGTATTTGCCTTACCACTGATTGTTGGATTCCATGTAATAATGTTATTTACGTGTGTATGACTGTGTATTGGCTGATAGAGGTTGTACATTGCATAAGAAGATCCTCAATTTTTGTTAAACCATTGATCATAAAAGTGAGACAATAGGAAAAGCCTTGGAGGTTGCTATAAAAGAATGGGAGTTGATACGGGTCCTAACTTGCATGGTTGATAATGTCTCTGCTAATGATGTTAAAATAAAACATTTTAAGACTTTCCTTAATAATGCGAATAGAATGATTTTGTGTGGGGATTATTTGCATGTGCGATGTGCGACACATATTCTTAATCTGATTGTGAGTGATGACTTGAAAAAACGTGATGACTCGGTTGCTTGGGTCAGAACTTCTGTGAAATTAGTGAGATATTTTCCTGCTAGATTGGAAAGGTTCAAAGTTGCTGCAAAGACTATGAGCTTAACATGTAAAAAGGATCTTTGCATTGATTTATCTACAAGGTGGAACTCAATCTTTTTTATGTTGAAGGCAGCCCATGAGTATAAATTGGAATTTGATGCATTGGGTGTTGAAGACATACAATATGTCAAGTATTTTGATAAAAATTTGGGGAAGCCTATATCTGATGATTATGAGATTGTATATATTTTTGTAAAGTTTCTAAAGATTTTTTACGAGGTTACGAAAATTTTATCTGATTCTTTGTATCCCACAGCATATCATTTTTTTTTCAATAAGTATCCAAGGTTAAAGAAAAATTGGATAATATTGTAGCAGGTAGTACCACCACACTACGGGAGATGGTATTGACGATGAGGGAGAAATACAACAAATATTGGGGAGAGAGTTTGATAGGGCCAATATATTGTTATATGTAGCCGTTGTCTTTTAAGGTGAATGGCATGACATTTGGGTTGACTGATGTCATCGACAAATATTGCGTGGAGCATCTTGGGCTTGGAAAACCCTTGATAGATTATCTGATGAATTTACCATCATGGGAGGTGATAGTATTGCAGCACCTACAGGTACCCCCCACTAGCTGCATATGCCTGGCGTGGGAAAAAATGTAGAATGAACTGGAGTGACAAGATGGAGATGACCCCGTTAACACGTTCATCTACAGATATCCAATCAAAGATAGACAGATATTTGACATTGGATCTTTATACATATGTACAAGATTTTAATATATTATTTTGGTGAAAAATGAATGTCTCCAAATATCCCGTACTTTCATAGATTGCCATAGTATTTTGGTCATCCCGATCAGTACAGTAGTCTCAAAGTCGGCCTTTATCACCGGAGAACGTGTTTTGGATCCGTTCTGGAGCTCATTACATCCTATCAATGTAGAGTCATTGATTTGCACACAAAATTGGATCACAGAGAGTCCAATTCATATTCTGGATGTTATTAATTATGATTCGGTTGAGGCAGAGGAGAAGGGTGCTGATCAGCCTGGATCTGGTAAATTTTCACTTGAAATCAATTTACATTATTTTATATTTATTTAATTAAATATTAATTCATATTAATTTTATATTTAATTGTTGTAACTTGTAATGACTGCGACGCCAACAATTGGGACAGTGTCAATGACTACCTCTGCTATAGTATGATCTACCATCACCATGTTTGATCTTTGCACTTTACACAATTTGTCTCTTAATTATTGTTTGTATTTATAATTTTATAATATTAGTAATGTTAGTATCTAATTATTTTGCAACTTTTGTTAATTTAATCTTGGTTAGTATTTTTAATATATTGTATTTTAGTTTTTTTTTTTCATTTTTCTAAGTTATAGCTTTATATTTATAATTTTAATTTGTTTTATTTTTAACTTATTATTACAAGTTTTATCATTTTCATTTCAGTGCTCACAACAGTAAAATTATTGTATAATGTCAAGAACTCAACAACTCTTCAAAGTTCAAAGTTCAAAGTTCAATGTTATGATTTTAATTTTTGTTAGTTTAGATTCTTAGAAGGTAGAAGTAGTTGTTGTAAACTATATTATTTTCAGATGTATTGATAATTTTGTATTTCTGCAATAATTTTTTAGTTGTCTAAGTCTTTATTTGTATTATCGTAAATTTATAATAGCTTAGGCATGATATTTTAGTCTTTAGTGGTGGTTTTTTTTTCTAAGTGGCTTTAGTAATGGTTATTAACTTATTACTTAGTATTTACTAGACTAATATTTTTTAATGTGTAATTGTGTATTTAAATCAAGTTTGATGGTATTTTTGGGCAAAAAATGGTCTAAAAAATTGATTTGCGCCGAAAAGGGCCTAAAAAAATGAAATGAGCCAAGGTCCTATGAGGACCGTGGCGAGGGGTGGGCGGTTGGCCCCCACCCCCACTGCCCCACTGCATGATGGGGTACCCTACCCCCATGTAGGCGGGGGCGGGATGCGGAATGGAAAACTGCCCCCCGCCCATGCGAAGGCGGAGGTAGGGATGCCTTGCCCTCGAGAGAATGGGTATCACCTCTAGTTTGAACTTATTTCAAATGGAGATTGAATTAGCTGACGTCAATTTTATCAATTTCCTACCATTGGCCGATTAGTTCTCTATTGATTTTGGCCAATTCTAAACTCTGACAGTCGGTTTCACTTCAGTGATAGCTTGTTTCGTCGATTTTTGTATAGCGTTAGCAATAATGACTAAGAGTTATTATCACTTAAAAATAATTAAAAAACAAATAAAGAAAGAAAGCGGGAGATTAAACCCAGAGAGAGAATTTGGGTCCTTTTGATCTTTTTTCTAATAGGAGGGAGAGAGCAACAAAATCAAGATGAAGACATATCGACAATTTAAGAGAGAGAGGGAGGATCAAGAGATAAGAATGAGATGCAAGAGAGATAGCTGGATAGTGGCCATTGCCCACTAACTGAAGGAAGAATGGAGAAACGTCTGACAAATGAGAATCTAAGAGTATAGGCATGGGTTCCATCAAACGTCAATACAAATGTAAATTTGATGTATTTACTTAAAATTTTTCAATATTAGATCCATTAAATGAAACAATGAAAAGTTTTGAAATACAGTAATTACATTTCATCTTTCAAATATGAATATATGAATGTGTATTATTCACCTATGAAAATAATTTTTTATTGTATTTTAATATATTTATTAGATGAATAAATTATATATGTGTTTGTTGTTTCATAAATTATATATTATATTATTAATTTGATGAATCTAATGTAGGATTATAAATGTTAAAATGTTGGTGCTAGTTTTTCATCAAACTTGTATTTTCTATCAAATTTTAAAAAACTTTTTGATGAAACTAATGCCCATAAAAGGAAAAGGACATAGGAGAAACAAAGGAGGGGTTCAAGAACCCGAATTCAAAACAATAATTATTCCAAACAATATTGTTTTATATATTATTTTTTGTTAGAGATTGTTATAAAATGATGCCGTTTAAGTTAAATGGCATTGTTTTATATAATAATTAAATTAATAAAAAATATAATATATTGGTCGGTTGACCGGTTTGAATACAATTTACCAATTTTAATACGGTTCAAATCAGAATGGAACCAACCGTGTCGATTTCTATATACCCATTTGGATTGCAGTCCGACCGATTTTCCATTAATTTTGACCGATTCCAAAATCTAGCAAAAAATTCTATCGGCGATGGTCGGTGACTCGGTTCTGTCAACTTCTGTTCACACCTAGACTCAAATCGCAAAAGAAAATACTAATTAAACTTATAAAATTGATCGATAAAGATGATCGATTGAGTTTTTTTATTTTTTTTAAATTTGCTTAAATAATTAAGAAAATGAATATTGATAAATTCATATATATTTTTTATTTTTTAAAAATATTTAAAAGTGTATAAAAAATGAATGAAAAAAAAAAAAGAAAAAAATGAAAAATTAAACTCTTCGGTAAACAATCGATCCTAATAGCACTGTCCAATGGCAAATGGGTGAGCTGTCGAATCATTCACCTACAGCTTCTCGTTCCCAAATTATGGGAAGTCGTTGTCAAATTATTATACGCACGTACCTGTTTTGGCATTTAAGATACGAATTAAACCACAGTACAGCAAATTTGTCACATGAACAATATATGCCAACTACTCTCGTTTTGTTTTTTTTTTTTTTTTTCACACACACATATATAAATTCATTATTACTATTCAAATGAAAACACTTTAGAAATGCGGGGTCAGAACTCAGAACAATGCACTATCCACCAAAAGTTCAGTGAGGATAAATTTGATAATATGATAATAAGGCTGCAAGCTTGCAAACTAACAGAATTATTCACGAATAATTTGAGATCAATTCATATAAATTTGATTTAAACTCAATTCATTTAATAAATGAATTATTTGTGACTACTAATATTGATTCGAATATTAAACGAGCTAAACTCGTATAATTTCGATTTGATTCGATTTAGGTTCATGAACAATATTCGTATAAACTCGACTCGATTCGTTTTGAACTCTTAATAATACTCGTAATATATATATACTCTTATATATATTTTTACACATATTTTTTTATTGTATATATTTTATATGTTATATATATTATTTTTAATACTTTGTATAAGTAATATATTTTGTTACTTTATGTATAAGTAATATATTTTATTGATTTACAATAATAATGTACTAAATTTATAAAAAAATTATTAAGTCAAATGCTTACAAATAGTAAGCAACTCGAGTCAGTTCAGTTCGGTTCGTGCGGATTGTTAAAGAGTAAAAATAAAGATCGACAAATAATTCGATTTTGTTCGAACTCATCTTTAATTAGCTCGAACTCAGTTTGACTCGACAAATTTCTTAGCTCGATTCGAACTCAAACTCGAATTATTTGAATTTAGCTCGACTTGATTCGATTCAAACTCGTCTTTGATCGAATTGTTTGCAGCTCTATATGGTAATGCTTATTTCTCAATGGAAGGAAGCCCACCCACCTAACAAAGTTATGAATTCCTAACCGATCGATGCTATTAAAAAGATTAAGCAAATAAATAGTTAGATACACACAGAATTAAATGGCTATAACTCCTTGAAACTACTCGTGCAAGGAAGCATATAATATGCATTTTTAAATCAGATTAATTAGATGAGGCCGTGGGGAGTTTATTTTTATTCAAATTTATATTCTGATTCACTCACTAGCACTTCCTAAGATCTCCTCACTAAAAATAAACAAACAAACAATTTGTCATTAAAATTTGTATTTATATTTATTTATATTCTAATTTTTTTCATTTTTGTTATTTAATATTTACTATTTTAGGTAAAGGATAGTTACATTAAATATAATCTTTACATCGATAGTGATGGGAGCTTAGACAAATTTACTCGAAAATTTGGGGTAACAAGTAAAAACTTATATTAACTTTGATCAAAGTTAAACCCCATAAAGCAGTGGACGCACGTAGTACCTTTCGGGATTTAGAAATAGCTTTGGATGGCATGGGTTGGGTTAGATGTATGCATGCGGTCACCCACCGCATCTAATATTGCAGTACTGTTGCGAAGCATGATAATATTGCAGTACTGTTGCGAAGCATCTAAGGAATTAAAAGGAAGATTTGATGTAGCAACAGCTAGCTAGCTCCGAATACTAACGGTACACCAAAATATGCTTACTGTTTTCCTCATCCACACCTTTATCTATATATATGTAGAGAGAGAGAGAGAGAGGTCCCTCCTTAGAAAATTAACCTAATTTTTTAGAGAAAAAAACCCCACATGCATGCACTTATATATAATTTTAATTTATGCACAGGCACGGACCCAAGCAATAAAATTTTTGAAAAAATTTAATTACTATATAGACATATTTTTTTTATATATATATATATAATGAAAATTTCTCCCTCATATTAAAAAAAAAATAAAAATTGCCCCCCCTCCAATTTTTTTATTGAAATTATCCTATAAATTCTAATATTTATCTAATTCTATTTTAACTTTTACTTTCATTGACATCTAAATCTTCAATTCATCTAGTTTCATAGTTATCATCAGAGCACTCTCAAATGACTATTCTATTTTATCCTTTAAAATATATCATCAAAATCTAATTCTTCTATTTTACATACTAAGTTTTATAATATACCATACATTAATTTATCTATTTTTCCTTCATACCATTTGAATATTATATTTTTTTAATATTTTTTTTTATTCATTTCAAATATTTTCTATAACTATCAATGACATCCTCATATATTTTGATATTTACAATATCTTTCCAAATACAATGTCATATATTTATACTCTATTTTAACCTAATCCAAATTTATAAGCTAAATCAAAATATAAATTAATTTAAAAATAAAAGAAGAGATTATATAATGAAAATATTCTCAAAGTAATTAATTTATTATGTTTAGCCTAATTCTCTCTCAATCGTTGCTTCAATATTAATTGTTTTGAATTATTAACTATGTTATTATTGCTTATTGAATTCAATTTATTCTTTTCGAATGTTTTTTTTTTTTTGAAATTTTTTTATTTAAATTTTTTATGTTGATATTGAATTTAGTGAATTATTAGACATGTATTTTTTGTATACAGTTTTATGATATATGATTGTTGTTTTAATATATAATCACGTGTAAAAAATATATATTACTTATATTCACACGTACAATACACTTTGTCGATCGCCCCCCAAATATCAAATCTTGGTTCCGCCCCTGTTTATGCATATATAGATGCCACCACATGATGAATGATGTGTAGGTCCTATTATATGCCAATTTGATTGAACCCATCATGTGAATCACATGATCAGCATCTATTCATGACATTTCTGTATGACTCTATATGCTCGAACTTTTCTAATTGAATTGCTAATATAACCCTTATTGATCATCAATAATATCATATATCGGTCCATCGGTTTCATATATTAACGATATTCATGCACATCATGTACAGGTCGCCATGCACACTATAAGAAAAAAGATTATTTACGATAAGAATAGACTTATTTTAGTAAAAAATTATGATATATATAATTTTTTGCAAATAACTGACGAAACATAAACATTTTTCTTGTAGTAACAATAAAATTAAACTAAAATTTTCTGAGGTGGCATTATGAATCAGCTAGCTACACTATGCATGTACGCCAAACTTGGATGGACCGATGTCTCAAAGACACATATCAGAACAAATAGCTTTAGGTTAGGTTTGGGTGATGAGAAGTGTTGAGAAGAGTTGTAAATAATAATAAAAAAATAGTTAAAAAGTAATAATAAAATATTGAATAGTAGTGAAAAAATAATAAATAGTAATAAAAGTAGGTAAAAAGTAAGGGAAACACTTTGGAACGGAGCCCTCCGATAATGATTAAATATCAGAATCCAATCATAGGACACCATTTAGGGGGAAATGAAAACAAACCAATGGAACATGTTGCACGCAAACGCCTCTCCTTCCCCCCCCTCCCGAACCCCTTTCTTTTCTTCTTTCCTTTCTTTCCTCTCCTCCCTCCCGAAATCTCGAATATGCACTAGCAATTATCATATGAAATCAAACCCTTAATTCGCGCTCATGGTTCCATTGGTTTCAAGCTCTCTCTCTCTCTCTCTCTCTCTCATGGAACAAGGGAAAGGTGTGGGATGCTTTTGTGATTTCATCTAGGAAACAAAACCCTTCGAGTTCGATTTTCATAGGAACAAAAAACCTTTGACTTCTAGTTTTGCGATTTCATTTAGGTAAAAAAATCCTGCAATTTCATTTTCGTTTTCCAATTTTCACAATTTCGGTCTCTCCCACTTTATCTCTCCTTTGAATGTGAGATCATGGAAAAAACCCTAAGTCGAAATCATTTTGTTTCCAATTTTATTTTCCTTTTAGACAATTTCATTTTTCATTTTCGTGATTTCATTTTTATTTTCGATTTCCATTTTGGCAATTTTCTTTCAAGAACTCTCTTTCTCTTTCTCTCTCGATTTCATTTTCGATTTCCATTTTCACACTACAAGAAAATTATTTATTTGTGGCCATTTAATTGCGACCAAAAGTCTATTTTTCTTGTAGTGTCACAATTTTTGAAGATGAACAACCATACCCAGCTTTGATTTTGGTATTGGTCATTCAGTCATTTTTGTTCAAGAACTCGCGAAATCAGCTTGTTGAAGAAGGTCAGACTGGGTTCGAAGAATTCAAACTCAGTTGGAGAGAGAGAGAGAGAGAGAGAGAGAAAAGCTTACCTAAATGACGGGATGAGATCGTTCCCTGGTGTGGGGGGGGGGTCAATAGCGTAATCACGTACTCTCAATCTCACGTTATGCTGTTGATCTCCTTCATTAATCTGGTGTGGCCATTTCTTATTGGATTCTAGTAACTCCATCTTATAGGAAGGCTCCGGTCTAAATATATTCTCAAAAAGTAATAATAAAGTAATAAATAATAGTAAAGTATTTTAAGAATATTTGAAATACTCTTGCCCGCCAAACATAGCCAAAGTCAAGCTTGCTAGTGTCTAAGATAACTTGGGCCTAAGGTTTCATTATTAAGTTAATTTTAAGAGACAAAAATCTTCCTCGAGAGGCATAAAATGTACAGGACCCATTTTTCATTTACAAGTCTTAATAATGAAATATATTTAACTATATATGTTTAATTAGTTTAATAATGATTAATTATTAGCTATAAGTGAGGAGTTTAATAATTATTTATTATTAGCTATAAGTGAGGATCGATCATAACTAGCTACGGCCTACTAGTTATATGGAAGGATTAATTATGGTTACATACATTCTTAGAATAGATCGTCATGGGCTAAACTAATTATCTTCCAAATTACTTCGTCAAAAAGGCTAATCAAGTTTTAGAATGATGTCCACAAAAATATTTTCATGATCATTTACCCAACTATATATATATATATATATATATATTTATAAGTATTTAATCCTTTACGCAGTCAATTTTTAATATATGAGTAATTATGATCCCTACACAACCATGTTTTAAAATTAGGGTATTTTTATTAAATGATATCCAGAAAATTATTTTCATGACCATTTACCCAACTATATATATATTTTTATAAGTATTTAATCCTTTACACAATCATTTTTTAATATATGAGTAATAATGATTCCTACACAACCATGTTTTAAAATTAGGGTATTTTTATAAAGTGTGTTACTTTTATAAGATATTTTATAGAAATACTCCCCATTTGAAACACGATTGTGTAAAGAATTGTAAAAATAGTTGTACCAAGTGTGAAGGGATTTTCCCCTATTAGCACACATACCAAGCTCGTGAAGAATTATTGAAGAGCAATGCGGAAAAGCCTGACCTGCATGGCTGAGCCCAAATGGCTCTATTCGGAAAGGAGCCAATGGGCCCCTAAAAGGCCTATGGCCCATGAGAGAATAATTTCCATGATGTGACACTTGTGTGGGAGAGCAGATGATATGAAGGAGATGAGATTCGCCCCCCTGACACTCTCTTACAACACAATGCCTTTGAATATTTGCTCATGTAGGTGAACGAAAAATAATGAGAGCCCTTGATTTCCTGACAGCTATAAGGGGTTTCTGCAGAATAAAGCAAGTCAGAAAATCATATCGTATTAATGACGCCACTATTTGTAATGCAGGCTGCATAAATGATGTCATCCCAAAAGTTATGTTGCATTAAAGGATTCTGACTAAAGTGAATAGTTGAAAGGACATAGGTCTTATGGGCCGGAGGCAGACACGAACTGTCTCACCCAAAATTCTAGTATAAAAATCAATCTACAGGCACGAAAAACTCTTTTTGAACTCTCTAAGTTTACGCACAAATTATCAATAAGATATACTAAATTTAGCATCGGAGACTCTTTGATCTCCACAAGGCTCTTCTTTTCTCTAAGTTTTCTTGGTGTGTCTAGGTGAAAGCTCAAAAACTCAAGTTATTGAAACTTGACCCAAAGGCATATGAAACATGACTTTAACAATGTTTATCCTTTTTCATGCTATAAATGGTTGTAACAACATGTTTCTTTTCATCCCATTTGGACAATCAATAATACAAGTAATATGTTCTTATTTTCTCGACATGCTTTAATTATCCTATGGTCGATACATATATTATGTTTAGATTTTTGACTTCTGGTACCAGCTGATCAATCCCCGTCCTCATGCAATAAGATTGATCATGGACCCATAATCATGATGATATTAATCGCGCGCGGTTTATTTCATTAATCGGTAATTACGTTTTTCCCTCGTAAATTACTACCATATATTTTTTACTTTGCATTTCAAACTACTAAAGATTGTATAGCGTAAAAACTTATAACAAGTAATAAAACTTTCATCCAATATTTTAAGTTTTTAACGATGGGGTCGGTGTAAGATAAATTTTTGAGAGTCTTTTTATTGAAAACAAAAAATATATATGTAATAAATTGTGGGTGAAAAATTTCCACCATGCACGATGAAGTTTATGGCAATGGCAGTACGAGTGGTTTCAACTCTGTTTATGGCTGTACTAGCGGTAGAGACGCGTTAGTAGTGGTTGTTGCGACCATTATGGTGGCAAAACATGGGCAAGCTTGGTGGCATAAACATTGGTGTTGGTATCAAAAAATATATATAATATATATATATCTATTTTAATTGAATATTTAATTAGGATTATTCATAATTAACTACATCCCCAAGGGGAATGTAGCCGGGCCGAATGTTTACCGAATAGCATAAACAAGTTTTTTTTTTAAATATATATTTTAAAATTTTTTTAGATTTTATTTATTTATTTATATTTTAAAACATTTTTAAAATAGAAAAAAATTCACATCATTATTAAAAAATACTTATTTGATTACTAAGTCACAAAACTCTGGTACACAATTTCGAGGAGAAGCATTTCTCGCCTCCATCTAAACTTTTAAATAAAATAATATATACTTGGCATCCCATTTGACAACCCTTTTTGGCATGCTGTTAGTATATATATCAACATTTTTTTCAAAATGTTATATTTTATTAAGATGAAAATGAATTTTTATTGATGTTTGCAAAAAATGAGTGGAAGAAAAGAAAGAAAAAAAGAAAATAATTTTGTTAATGGTTGTAAAAAATGATTGCTACTTATAGACAACGTACGTCTTTGATTTTGTGTTAACAGCCATATTATATATTAACTGTTCATTGCCTATTGATTATGACGAAGATTGTCTCTAAAGGGGAGAAAAAAGGAATTTGATATTATGACGTAAAAACATGCATCATTGTCCAAAAATCTTGCTAGATAATCCAGAACATTCATTTTGTTTTTATTTTTATAGAAATATATATAAGTAATATTAGAGTGAAATTAATATTCATTATACTCACACATATGAATAATATATATTGTATTGTTCATATGTGTGAGTGTGATGAATGTTGACTTCACTCAATATTTTTTTTTACTTCTTTTCGGTGAAATATGAAGGATTTTTTTTTGGAGAAGAAATATGAAGGAATTAAAAGAAGCACAAAAAAGCTTTAGCTAATTATGTAGCATACAATTAATTTGACAAGAAAACGTGGCTAGCTAATAACAAGTAAAATATTTCGTGGTCAACTACATTGCTCCACTTGACATTAAGGTCAACTGCAAAATTAAGGCAACCTTAATAACAACAATAAATTGAGGCAATTTTCGTACTTGATAATTAAAGCTGACCATTTTTCTAACTCATAGCCTATTAACTCGATAAGAACTCAACACACAATTAATAGGGTTGGAAGATCTGATCCGCTTAACTTATGAGTCCGGATATGGTTAATACATATTTGACCTAAGGGGACCTGAGGGATTTCGATTTAATTGTATTTTGATGGGAGTTTTTATTTTTAGGCCTTGTTTATTTTTAGAAATGAGATGAGATGAGATGAGATGAGATGAGATAAAAATTAAAAAAATAAAAAAATATTGTTATAAAATATTTTTTTAATATTAGTTTTGTATGAAGATTTAAAAAAGTGATATGAGAATTTGAAAAAGTTGATTTTTTATTATATTTTATATGAGGATTTGAAAAAGTATAAGATGAGTTTGAGATGTGTTTAAATTTTTTGTCTCATCCTTGTAAGCAAACAAGGCCTTAATTTTTTTACATGATTTTTAAGTATATTTTTTTGACATAACTTTTTTAATATCTTAAAATAATTTTAAAAAAATAAAAAATCGCATTATTATTTAAAAATACTTACTTAAATATCATGTAAAAAAAACTAAAATTAAAAAAAAATTTAATCAGGATCCCAAATTTGAAACAATTAGCATTTTCCTTTGACCTA
Source organism: Platycarya longipes (assembly GCA_036559045.1). NCBI lineage: Eukaryota > Viridiplantae > Streptophyta > Magnoliopsida > Fagales > Juglandaceae > Platycarya > Platycarya longipes. Next base: position 28,916,322 of record CM071793.1, on the reverse strand, counting down.
AACTACTTAATTTAGGATTATTATAATATTGAGGACTGGAAAAAAGCTCTCTCTCTCTCTCTCTTTCTTAGAGAAAAACAAATCCTCGTCGCTGCACATTTTCGAGTCGGGGAGAAGAGCAGAGCTTATTTTTCATCCTTCTCCCCGGTCCTCCTTTGTTCTCTCATTTTCTTCTTTTCTTTTATTTTCTTCTTTATTTTTTCGGCCACCACTCCGATTTGGGTAGTTTTCGGTTCTGTATCGGCATGAAGATGGTTGAAGTAACTGAGGTGGCTGAAACCCACCACGCAGCCTCCGCTCCTTACTACCATCGATCTACAGTCGTATGGAGCTTTTTGACGAACAGGGTAGCGCGTGCATCGAATGTGTGGGGTTCTGTGCTCGATGCGCCTCACTTCCGGGAGAGATCTCAGCCGCCGTGAGGGGTTCTTCGTGGATCCAGGGTCTTCGAGTTGCTCCAACCTTGGATAGTCACTCATCGGGTGGCGCATGTTGCACACACGCTCCCCACAACCGATGTGTTGGGATTTTGTTTTTTTTTTGTATTGTTGTATGTTGTTTTGTTGGTTTTGTAAATATTGTTTGTATAGAGATAATTGTATAATTTGAGAATTAGTCTCCCGGACGTTTACGTCCGTTAAGAGTTGTAGTTTTTTTCTCTTTTGGAGGAGAAACTTAGTATATGCCTCCTTAGAAGGCAGTTTAGTACTCTCACATTATGTCTGAGAGAATTATAAGTTGAGCGTCGGTAAGTTATTAGTTGACTGTAGTTACATTGTAGACTTCGTGTTATTTGAGTTTCAATGAAATGAAACTATATCTCAAAAATAAAAAAACTACTTAATTTAGCACATCCAAATATGTCATATATAACAACAAGAATTACTAGTAGAATGGTATGTCAGTGCTTTAATAAGTGGTGATATTGTTAACTAAAGTTGGGATAGGATTACATTCAGATGAGTAACTTAAGGTGCCGTTTTGGTAGTAATATGAGAAGAGATTGTTTTAATTAAAAGTTGAATAAAATATTATTAGAATATTATTTTTTAATATGATTAGTATTTTGAGATTTTAAAAAGTTAAATTATTTATTATATTTTGTATAAAATTAAAAAAAATAAATTATAATAATAAAATGAGATGGGATAAAATAAGATTATGATAGATGATTTCTGCATCTAAACGAGACCTAAGTGTAAAATATAAGATGTCGCCGATAGATTTATAAGTGTAGAATATAAGATATTTTTGATAGATCTATAAGCAATGCTATTAAAGTAACCAACTCATACCAGTTTATTAATTAAAGCAAATAGTGATTAATTACCATTGAAGTAACGAATTAATTTAAATTGTTTTTCACTTCAATGATATAGGTCGATTAGATGCCCAATTGCACATGAACTAATTAGTTTTCATTATTCTTTTTCATTTTAATTTTATTATTATTATTATTAATATTTAACTTTTCTTAGACATGATAAAGTGTTTTCTAGTGAAGTGTAAAGTCGAAGATGATAAACAGACCCATGCATTTGAAATGATCAAAACTCAAGTCCAGATCATCTGATGAAAATGAAACATTCAAGTAGTGATCTTGATCATCTGACAACGGGCCGAACAAACTCGAGGACCTTAGGATCAATTTTCTCTATATAATTAACCAACTTGTCAATAAATAAATTAATAGGTGCATGTATGGTCATGCTTAGATTTTGACAACCCAACAAATTAGCCAAGAAATCTTTGGCGATCGAAGGAGATATGTTCAAGAACAATGAAACGACAATGTCCAACATGTATGACGTATTGACCCATGTGTGTATATACTCATGACAGAACAAAGTTAAGTGAATGAAGAAAAAAAGACTTTCAATTATTAAAGGTCCAGCTTTAGATCACTCTGATCCCCTCCCTTTCGTTTTCGAAAAAAAGACTTGAGAAATTGGCTCAACTCAAGGCTGGAATGCTGCGAGAAGTCTACATCTTTCTAATGCCTTTTCTTTATTTTTGAAGAAAAGCATCCGGAACAAACTACATGGATTGTGGGCTATGTAGGCTGTAGCTAATATTTAGAAGAGAAATGGGAAAATTAAAGCTATGTCGGGGACACACATCCATTCATTCATATTCATTCTGACCTTGCTAAAGTTGGTTTAGTGTAAAGCTGTTTTGTTATGGGTTAGACCCCCTTTGTACTATCCCATTATCGGATTGTGATCCCCCCACCCATCAATCAAACATATAAAGGACGGGGGACAGCTCGCGTGCTTTCAATCTCTTTATCTTCGATCCTCAGCTTTAGGCAGTTTCTTCAAAACGCCTTTTTTAGAGTCTTCTTAAATTTTTGCAGATAAGTCTTGCTGGGATAGGCTTGTATTCTGCACAGACTTGGACTTGAAAAGGGCCCAAAGCTTATTTACACATGAAAACTTTGGTCCGAATTTGTGTGTTTTTTTTTCTATGAACTAATGAAGTTGTTGAGACATGGGCTTCGATCGGTTCAAATGAGACAAACTTCCAAACATAATGCTACCAAGGTCCAAGAGGGCCTTGAATTCTAGAGTACATAACATTTTTTTTTCTTTTTTTCCTAAAGTTGTTTGGAGTATGGACACTCTACGATTGCAAATATAATTTTTCTTTGTCATTGTCACCTTGACCAAATTCCAAAATCCACCACCTATTTCTCAGTCACACAACTTCTTTTTTTATTTTCTATATCAGAACTTATAATAAAAGGCCATTTTTTTTTTATTGGGTTTGTGATTAAGTATTCTAGTCAAAAGTAAGATTTAGAAGGTTTGACATCAAGAAGATAACCATAGTACATATGGGAGAGGTGACTTCAAATAAGATAACCACTCTCCCAAAAATATAAAAAGAAAAAGAAAAAGAAAAAGAAAAAGAAAAAGAAAAAATAATAAAAGGGTAACTCCCTCAAAGTACACCACCTTCTGCAAGTATTACCAACTATATATCAATTTTGACGATCACCATCTGAACTACTACAAACTTATTATTTTCCTTATTTTCTCTTGTAGATTTCTTTTTCTTCAATGGAAGGACTTTTGAAGTTTCTATTGAATGCAACTTTGTTTTTGGAAATTTCAATTGATTGTTGTTCTTGTTTTTATATATTTATTTCGGAAGGTGCTACTGTAAGGTTATGTGTAAAACTCAATCCTAAAAATTTATAATAAGCTCAACTACAACGAATTAATTCCATTAAAGGAAATATCTAAAACCTTAAAATATAAATCCTAAACTTCTAATTATCCTAAAGCTAATTATTTATAAGGCAATCACTAAGGCCTAGCATAGATAGTGTGTTTAGATGAGATAAGTTGAGATAGTTTATGAATAATCGTAAAATATTTAAATTGAGATGAAATGGTTGAGTCAGAAATGCTCTGAATTAAAATGTTATATATATATATATATATATATATTTAAGACAAGAGAGAGAAAAAGTTGAAAAAAATATTAAAAATTAAAATATTCTTACAATATAATTCATATATTTTATAATATAGTTTTAAGATTTTGTTACGTACAAGCAAATTTGTAGACATATTTGCGTATCAATGTCGGGGCTTTTCATTAAACTTTGACTTTCTGACCATTCACATTTAATGAATGCGTGTATTGGTGCATAAAATCGCTTACAACAAGATTTTTTCATAGTTTTATCATCAATGTGTTAAATAATGTTAAATAGAATTACCTCAAGGAGTGGAATTCCCACAAGGTTGGATCTTTGCTCGTCTTACGGCCCATGTCACTTTATTGTTTGCTCTTCTACATCACTCAGGAGGCTATTAAAGTCTTTTAGAAAATTCTACGTTTTAAGATCAAGAAATCTGGAGCTCTTATCTTTTTACTACACTTTTTCACCCACCCACAATTAATTGTATGGACTCTTATTTAAGAGTATTCTACACATGAAAGTTAATTAACTTTCCTAAATATGTGAAAGTTAATTAACTTCTTTAGAGTTGTAATAGTGGTAGGGTGTTAACAAATAACTTTTTCATCCATGTGGATACTACTTTGTCATGGGTTTGACCCATTACCAACAAATGAAAACTTGATGTATTAGTAGGGCAGGCTCTCTCATAAGGTGAGTTAGGCAATTGCTTAAGGCCTGACAGTGGAAAAAGACTTCAAAAATTACTAAAAAAAAAAATAGTTAAAATAACTTTAAAAAAAAAAAATCTAAATTAAATAAAGAGACGTTAACATTGAAATTTTACTAGTAGTAGAAAGCACTTTTATTAATATATTAAATTATGTAAAAAGACTTGGTTCTTTTTTAAATACATGTATCGCTTATAAAATTTTATTGACAATATCTATTACTGTTGCTTTTGTAGAAAGAAAATTTTCAAAATTAAAATTGATAAAGCCTTATCTATGATCAATAATATCGCAAAAAAGATTAAATTGACTAACTATATTATCAACTAAGAATGAGATATTAGAAGAATTTAAATATAAAAATTTAATTAGTAATTTTGCATATCAAAAAGCAAGAAGAATAATTTTTAAATAAAGATATATTTAGGTATAACCTAGTTAATTTGATACAAGAAAAATGTCCTGTTTTAACTTATCACCTTAAGCCTCAAAATCTATTGAGCCGACTCTGTATATTAGATTCCCATTGGAGGATGTAAATGACCTATGTTCGTAAACTTTCTCTTGTATTTTATACGTTTTATTTGTTAAACGAAGGCAACAAACAAAATGAGTTAAGAAAATGCTATCTTATCATTTATGTTATGATAAAATTAAGAATTCCTATATTAAGAAAGTTCGTTCTAAAAGGAAATGATCGGCCCAGAAAAAGGCAAAAACCACTCGCAAAACTTCTTCTCCGGCAATTTCGGGGCGACAAGAGAAAACACTTTCCTTTAAGCAAAGCAATCGTTGCATGGGTTGGGAGCCTCAACTCCCTCCTTCCTCCCTCCCTTCCCTTTTCGCTATGTGTGTGAGTTTGATGTTTTTTACGTTTTAGACATGGAGGGCGAGTCTTGGTATTTTTCGGTGGCCTACATCGACCACACACCCCACCGAAGGCTTCGTTTGCTGCTGATCCACATGTTGGTCAAAGGGCTTGCCATACGCACCGGAGTGTACCCCGCACACGCAGGTTGTTGCAGTATGCGTGTGATTGACGCACCTCCTCCCAGCCTCTCTTACTGCCTCCACGCGCAGCTATTCTGTGCACCGCGACTTCATGGTCCTCTGTCCGACCTCGCGCCAGCGTGGCGCGTGTGCCACTTGCGCCACTGCAGTCGTGCATTGTGTGGTGTTTCAATGTTTTTGTGTTGTTCTATTGTTTCTTTTCGTTTTATGGTTGGTTGTTTTAGATTGTATTACTAAAAAGGAAAAGACAATTTCCTTTGATTGACCTGCTTCTCCTTCAATGGACGGTAGGGTTAATTCCCACTCCTGGTTCAGAGGATGGTGTGGTTAATTCACACTCTTCCTTTGGAGGATGTTGGTGGCTGAGATTTGGTTTATACTCTGTTTTTACAGAGTGTCATACTTGCCAACGAACCGAGATGGAAGTCTCTAATGGATTTGATACTTGAGAGTATATAGAGATTTAGACAATGTTCACCACAAATATATTTGTGTGTGGGGGTGCTTTAATCAGTTTGGTTAGATTTGGTTTGTAATATGGGTTCGTCCTGTTTTATCAGGTCACATTGTAACATCGATTTGTTGGAAAGAAATATAGTCTTTCAAAAATAAGTAAGTTCGTTCTAAAGAATATGCCTTAATTTAAGCAATGATATGTTCTTGACATTGGGCTCCGTGGTCTGTTCTTCGGCTATCTATAAGCCCATGAGCATAGATGTAGCACGACTTGTTCTATTATGACACAGACCAATATTTTTAATTTCTTTTTTATCCTTAAATATATTTTTAAGGCATTATTACAAAATTATTAAAAATATTTTTTTAATCACTAAGTAAAAAAAATAAAAAATAATCTCTCAAGACAAAACAATCATGACAAACAAATTATTCATAAGCCCATTGTTATATGTTGAGGAAGAGAGAAAAGAATTTGTGATGGAATACTGAAAAGACAAAAAGTTGATAGTTACAATATATTTTTTTGGACAATCAGCGCAGTTATCATTTTTGAGCGTGACCATAGGAGCCTTATTCGTTGTGCAATATCTAATTTGAGTCATAGCTACTATCTGATAGGCAAGCCCGTGATCACAACACTACCAAGATGTCAATTAGTCTAAAATTCGTCCATAATCTAAAGGTCAAACATTATTATAAAATACTATTTTGTACTAACTGAGCTACCACCTTGGTGGTAAGTACTAGAGTGCAAGAAAAAATCGACAAATTGGCCCGGACCGATCTTGTCTAGAACCGGTTTATGTAATGTCAAAACTATTCAATATCGGTCCGATTCCAGTTTTAAGCTTTTTAAGATCAACCCAGATCAGACTGGACCAATTCAATATAATATATATTTTAAAATAATTTCTTAATATTATATATAATCTTTTAATAGTAAATTCAATTTTTATATATAATATATACCATAATATAAATTATAATTATATATAAGATAGTGTTATTATAATTTATAACATAAAAGTTTAATCTTAAACATGAAAATTTAATTGATTATATGTTTTAAATATAAAATATATATACTAATAATATTTTATCATAAGAACCACTTAAATTGAAAAAAAGAAACTTAAAAATAAAGCAAATTTTTTATTACAGACTTTTTTTTTTATAATAATTTTTTTAGTAAAACAGATTTGTGTAACAGTAATAGTTTTTGTAATAAAACAGATTTTTTAAAGTATTTTTTTAAACAAATTTTTTTTTAAAAAAATTTGTATTTTATTAAAATTGAAAAACTGGACCAACCGAACTAGATCAAAATTAATAAAATCAAAAATATCGGTTTAAGAGAATTATAGGCGTGTAATCGATTTTAAAAGATGCAAAATTGATATCACTAGTTTGATCTTAAATTTGATCTAAAACTGAATGAAACTGAACCTGCAATAACCCTTTTTTTTTAAAAGGTTTCCTTAGGTTATATATTTATTTTTGAGGTCATTTTAATATTTTTATGGAACTTTTGGAAACATATGGTACCTAAGTTTTAAAATTAAACTAGAGACTTAAGTTATTGGATGATATATGGTGATTTGTGATTAAATTCTTGAAAATTTGAGCAGAGTTTTAGCTAGAGTATTTTAGTTTGAACTTAGTGAATTATTATTTTTAGAAGGTTAAGAAGAAAATTTAGAAAATTAGAGTTGGAAGAAGAGAACAAATGGTGAGCATGGATTGGGTGTTCTTGGGTAATTTTGATATGTTTTGTTAAATTAAGCATATATTTCTCATATGATCTTAGAACGAGATGATTTAAAATTTTATAGATCACTAAGAGGGAGCTATAGAACTTTCATGATTTAAATTTTTAGAGAAATAGGCTGGATCAAGGACTTATTTGGGCCAGAAGTGAACGAGCCTGAAATGAGCGGAAATGGAAACTGACTTAGACTATATGCACCACCTTAAGCATGGGGCGAAATTTGATTGGTTTTTCTCAAATGTTGTAGTATCATGACATGTGTAAGAGGACAAGTGGCAAGTGGGGAGAAGTTTATCTAGCAATTGGTTATCTAAAAACATGAAGGAATCGAAGGAGACAAGAAATTTGTTAGGACTAACTTAGAAAGCTAGTTTTAGATTTTTACCCCAACTAAATCCTAAAATTATCTTAAAATTATCTTCTAAATTGTATATGTGTCCTAATAGGATGAGGAACAAGTGTCATAAGAGGGACATGTGACTCGTTCTAAAAAGTGTTTTAGAAATGACTCCCAAGTATAAGAGTTGTCAAGTAATAATAGGGAAGTCCCTAAGTTATTTCTTCAAGAAATAGTAAATTAAATATGCAAATTTGCCCACTACCAAAAATAAAATGAGATTATAACCTAGCCCTATCTACAATGGTATTCAAAATAAGAATGAAACTTTTTTTTTTTTTCTGACATTATAAGAATGTCAAATTTCTTTTTGTTTGAGAAGATGAATCAACGCTAAAATTTATGCTAGAAAAATGAAAGAAAATAATGCATCAAACTTGGGCCGGGAGCAAGAAATATTTAGCTAGCATCTAAGGAATTTTGCTCTAATGTACCTTGACGCTACTTCAATCACTCCTATAAATTAAATAGATTCGTGAACGTGCATTAAATAAATTATGGTTGTCCTCACTTGAGAAGCTAAACCACGTTCATTAATGTCATATAATCCAACGTTTCCAAGCAATATATGAGAGAGTTATGAATTTTACATTCTAAGAGGTACTTTATCAAACACCATATGTGCGAAGCATAAAGAAATTATTTCCCATTCCAACAAGTTCTATCTAATTCCAAAAAAAAAAAAAAAACATTACTGGGAATTATCAACACAAATTATGAAGAAGTACTGACTACGACTCAAATAGCTCAAATTAAATATGGGGAAATAACCAAATGAAACCCAAAATGACTATCGTGTAAATGAAAAGGTGGAAGAATTCATGGTGCCGAACAACAACGTCCAATCCACATCGCCAACTAATAGACAAACCAAGTAAAAAGAAGCTACCGAACATATAAATCTGCTGGAAAATAGACAAATAAAACGGACCAAGATGCATAAATAAATCTAGTGGACAAACAACACCAACTAAAAAGGAAGCTACAACTACCGATTACATAAAACCAGCAAAACAAGGTTGCTCAAACAAGACAACTACTGAAGTGGGATTAAAAACACCGAAACATCAACTGCCACAGGTATGCTACTGAACTAAGAGAGAAAGCAAACAACTACTTAACGGAAAACAACCTATTGGATGTAAAACATGCATTGAGAATATAAGCTTCTGAAATGACTAAACGAAATCTGCTATAACTATTGAGCTGCAGAACCGAATACATTTGAATTCAACTACTGAATGCAAACCTATAAAATGAAAAACTACTAACACTAAAAACAAATGAATGTAAATTAAATGAAGAGAAGCTTAATCCAGCCCAAGGGGTCTATAGATTCAAAACAACTCTAAAAAAAAAAAAGAAAATGATGAAAGAAAATGGGTTTGCCTTGATTGTGGTTCGACCAGAAAAACTGGTCTACGAAACTCCTTCCAGCAAAAACCATCCAACTCCTCTCATTTCCCCCATTTTCTCCACTCTCTAGCATTTTCAAGTAAAGTCAAATATCTGCTTTTGCTGTTAGCAGAGAGTGTGTGACCCAAAGAGGCAAATTAAGTTGTTGAAACAGAGTTGGTGCAGGGATCGAAGTGTTGCGTTTTGGAGTAGGGGATGCTTGGTCTTCTTTCATGCAGGCTTGAGTGATGAAAGGGCTCCAACTACTTCTTGCGTGGCTGGAGAAATGGAAAAATGTGAGTCGGTGAGGCTTACTGTGACTTGGAGGGAATTAATCCGTGACATGAGTCGATGCAGGCCTTGGTTTAATGTGTGAGGTGTCTTGGCCTGAAGCATGAGGTGTCTTTGTGCAGGAGCTTTTATGAAGTTTCCCCAAGTTACTCTACCGTGAGTGCAATGAGGCAAAATTTGAGAGTTTCCGTGTGTAGAATTTACGGAAATGGATTCCGTGGACCACCTACATGTGTGCCAACAATTATAAAATAAATTAACTTCCTGAAAATGCAACAAATTAGAGATTAGAAATCACAAAACTAGTTTATTATCAATTGAGTTAGAATTGATTTATCATGGCCCAATTCACTTAATTACTAGTGAGAAAGATGTGATTGACTTGAATTAAAGTGCAAAATAAGGACAATATTATGGCTCAATCACACCCCCAACTAGCATTTTGTTGGTCCTTAGCAAAATAGTGAAATAAAATTGAACAGAATATTGCAATCAGACAATCCTTCACTCATAAGCACACCAATCAACCACTTAAATTTTAAATCATAGTGATGTTACTTCTCACAAATTCAAATCAATTTAAACAACTTCAATTGACTACTCATATCTCTTCCACATCGGATTGAGGCAAAACATCCTTGGAGACGCACAACCTTTAACCACACCTTTCTAAAAAAAAATATTTTGTGTGTGTGTACCATTGAATATTCTAGAGATTTTTCACTTGAAGATTGATCATCACTGATTCTCACTACTTCAAAACTGAAGGGTCTAGTAGTTTCACGCCAACTCTGTTTAAAAGTCGTTTCTTTAATTATTTATTGACTTTCGACTCCCAAAGTTTGGGCAACTGTTTCTAGCCCTTTACTCAGGATGGTTCACTGAGTTGCCATTTTTATTGCATTTTTTTTTCTTTTTTTGACGGCTTTGCATAATGAGGAATCAAACCCAGGGTCGTGGGCCTAACCCACACATTCTCAAGTTCACCCTTACCACTAATGTGGACTTGTGGTGATTTTTTTTCTTCCTCTTTTTTTTTTCTCGAGTTTTTTGGAGCACAGCTCAATAGTCCTATAGTGTACTTCTCACCATTCAGATCAAGTGGTAAGTGAGTTAAAATAGCTGTAAGGTGTAAAGAGAAAGAATATTTATCTCCTAAAATGCTTTGCCCTTCATCCCATAAAAATCAATTCTGGAGTCAATGTTAGCATACTTCCAAACTTAGGGATTAGAGAGTGTCCATCACTAGTCATGATTCATCAATGTCAAAGCTAGGTGTTCATGAAGGAAAAATTGTCTATCATGCATTAACAAAGTTCAATAAAACTCACTATCAAGCTAAAAAAAAAAAAAATCAACACTTAACCCACTCAGCCTTGACGCTCCCAATTTACGTTCGTAATTCAACGCAAATTGAAGTGTCAGGGTAAATAATGCTAGGTTACTCACCCTCTTATTTATCGAAATTGCAGCGGAAGAGTTCTGAATAAAAATTTTCTAATGATCACATGGTGAACTAAAACCACAATATCCACCTCATCCATTCTTATAATAACATGGTATCATTACATACATAACCCAGTTAGTTTTGTCAGTTATGTACATAATTTATTCTCAAAATTTAGACTAACTTTATGGCCATCTAGGCTCCTTTGAGTTCCTTA